>JAOTAY010000006.1:5161195-5207978 GCA_025629805.1 Erythroxylum baracoense
TTTATTTTACAATGGCTTAGTTTAGATGGATGGTTTCTATGATTTGGTAGGGCGTTGTTGGAATGTGGAGATTGTTGACTTCAAATCTTTTCAATTGATGTAGAAATTGAAGAAGTCAAAGCCGATTTGAAATCTCTTAAAACCCCTCTAAACTTAAAGAGAAACTTTTACTAGTGCAATAAGCTTGTTACGATGCCCTACATGATGCTACTTTATGATCTATTAAGAAGGCTTGTCTCAAGGAATATGTAGAAGCATCTCAACTCTAAAACTCTATACGTAAACAAAAATCTAGACTTAACTGGATGAAAGATAGGGACTCCAACACCAAGTTCTTACACTCCTCTCTCCTTATCGGACGAAACACTAACAGAATTTCAATGCTTCTAAATAGCAGGGGACATAAGTATACGGGTCAACTACAATTGTAGGAACTTGCTAGGCACCACTTCCTAAGGTTGATGGGAGATGATCATTATGTGGCTCCTTCTCCAAATATGCTGTGGTTGTTTGAATGCTTAGTAGATTAGCGTATCAAGGAGCTTATAGTGATGCCAATTTCAGTGCAAGATAATAAAAGGGTCTTATTCAATATAAATCCTTCTAAATCTCCTGATTTAGATGGATTCACTGTGCTATTCTTTCAAAAGACTTAGGACATTACCAGTTAGCTATTCTATGAAGTTATGCTGGAATTTTTTGCTTCCTCCAAGTTACTCTAAGAGTTGAATCATACCTACATATTCTTAGTTCCAAAAAAAAAAAAGAACTCCTCAGAGTATTAAAGACTTCAGCCTAATCTCTTATTGTAATATAATTCGTAAGGTCATTTTTAAACTCCTAGCGGAGAGACTCAAGCTAGCCATTTCTAGCACCATCAATCTTGCCCAAAGGGCCTTCATCTCAAAATAGAATATTAGGGATAATATTCTTCTTTTGTAAGAATTGTTGAAGGATTACAATTTAGGAAAATGACTTAACAACTTTTTAATCAAAGTTGATTTTTTTCAAAGCTTTTGACAGTAAGTTAGAAATTCATCCATAGTTGCCTTGAGGCTCAAAAGTTGTCAACCCCGTTTATTGGTTGGATCATGGCATGTATTCAATCTCCTTCTCTAAATATTCTGGTGAATGGAGTTCCTACCAAACCTTTTAAGGTTGTCAAAGGTATTTGGTAAAGAGATCCATTATCTCCTTATTTCTTTACTCTTATGATGGAAGGATTTTCTCGATTGACAAGTAATATGATCTCTTACAATAAGAGTTTTCAATTCCATTATAAATGTTATTCTCTAAACCTTAGTCATCTTATGTATGCCGATGATCTTCTGATCCTTTGTGAAACTGACGAGCATTCTATTTATATGATGATGCATGCCTTGAGATTATTTGCTAATTGGTCAAGTTTAAAACATAACCCTGAGAAAAGTCGTCTATACCTCTTTGCCAATGTGAGAAATAGTATAGAAATTCATACTTTAGTTGGGCTTATTGTTCATTTTGCTCCATTTTATTATTTGAGGGTCCCAATATCTTCTTTTAAACCTAAGTTTCATGAATGTTTACCCCTTTTAGAAAGGATCAAGGCAAGAGTGAATGCTTGACAAAATAGATTTCTCTCCATGCTGCTAGGTTAACTCTTATCATCTCAGTATTAAGTAGCCTTCATATATAATGGTGTGCTCACATAGCCTTCCCTAGAAAGGTGTTTAAGGAGGTTGAAAAAATATTGAAAGCTTTCCTATGGTTAGGTAGAACTGAAAATGCTAAGAATGCTAAGATAAAATAGACTGGGGTGGTTATCCTAAAGAATGTTGGAGGATTAGGGATCCCTTCTATTTCTACTAGGCAAAAAGTCTTAATGTGCAAAAGACTTTGGAGGTTATACACTTATCATAATGCTCCCTGGGTTAAGTAGATTCATTAGTATCACCTCAAACATGTGAACTTTTGGCAAGCTTCTTGTTCTCAAGAGTTTTCTTGGATCCTTGTTCATATAATGAAGCTAAGAGATTTGGTTTAGCCACATATTAAACACAAGATTGGCAATGGCCAAAAAACTTGGCTTTGGTATGATAACTAGTAGGACTCGAGCCCCCTCATCTGAAATACACAGGTACTTCTCTTGAGCGTTCCTCTTCACCTTAAAGTATCCTTTTTGATTTGTAATGGGACTTAGAAAGGGAATTTTAGAGGATTTGATACTTTGGCACTAACAGATTTAATCATTTAAACCCTTGACCCAAGTGGCAAATTCTCAAACAAATCATGTCATCAGTTGCTAATAAGAGGCTTACATGTGGTCTCTTGGTTGTCTTTGTTATGACATAACACCTTTCAACCGAAGGCATCTTTTATTTCTTGGCTTGCGATTAAACTAAGGACTAAAAGCCAATGGCACAGTACTGAAGACCATACTTGTACTCTTTGTAAAATGGCCTTAGAAGATAGAAACCATCTTTTTTTTCTTTATAGTTCTTTAAGAGCAGTCTAGAGCAGGATCTTATCCATGTTACCTGATACTGGATATCCCTATACTTGGGAGAAATCTGGCCATAAATAATTCAAAGAAAGGTAAGGCTGATGTTATTCTATATAAGGCGATATTCAATTCTACCATATACTTCCTTTGGAGAGAGCAAAACTGTCGTATGCTTACTAACTAGGAAGAAAGGAAATACCAACTAGCTGATAGGCTCGTAAGCTGGATTCGATCTACCTTAATTGTCAAGAATCTTCAGATCACTCTCTCATTACATGAAAAGTAGATGGCATCTCTAATGCAGTTTAGTGATGTCACTCTAATTAGTTATATTTGCTATTAGCATACTTATTAGTTTCAAGTTGAACTCTGTGTTATGATGTTTTAGCTTTGTCTATGGTTGATCCAATATTCATTTTCAAAAAAAAAAAGGAAGCTGTAAAGTAATGAGTTGATTATAATTGAAATTACAATTCTCAACTAAGCCAAGTAGTCATTAAGCAACTTACTTTTCATGTATTCTGTAAAGTTTAGTTCATTATAGTCCAATTACAAGCTTATGAGAGACACATTCTGCAATATCATATATTTATTACTCGATTGATTACTTTTCTTGTTGTTTTGTATCTTTTGTAGGAGAATACAACTGTAGTTTGTTTTTCAGCAACAAGAAATAAACAAAGTATAGTTCCCTTCAAGGTTCAATCCTTTCACCGGGTGTTTTCCATAAAAGAATGAACCACAATTCTTTCCTTTTACTTTAGACTAAATTCTAATTACCCTACCATTGCAAAAAGTTACACATCAATCACACGTCACTATAAGATGCAAAAATAAATCAAGAAAATAACCTACTTAACCATAGTATTAAAAAAAAGGTAAGCACTATAAAATTCTTCTTCATGAGTTATTTTTCTTTTTAGTCTTCAAGAATTAACAAATTTTTACAAATTAAAATTTTCAATAAGCATAAACTTGAAAACAAAAAAAGAATCTAATCAATTATAAATAATAAATTTATGAGTGATTAAGAAAAATAAACTTCAATTTCTTCTCATCCACAGGAAGATAACGATGAGAAATTTTAGTGGTCTTTGTGTTCTTTTCATAAAAATTTATTTAAATTTTCTTGTTAATAATTGTAATATAAGAACAATACATATATAAAAATTATCAAATGTTATTAATAGCAACATTAGTATGATATATTTGCATAAAATTTATTTTAATTTAATATTAATAGTTTGTGAGTTAAATTTTAAAATAGTTAAAATTTTTAATCTTTGAATATATCCATAAATGACAAAGAGAATGACGTCAACGACAAGGACCTTATAACCACTGTGATGGAAAATTTTCTCTTTCTGAAAATAGAAGATGATCCCACTTGTGTACTGCTGTGGCCGGAATGATTCGAAACATGATAAGGTTCCTGACGCATCCCTGTTGCTTGCCAAGTTGCAATGCTTTACCCATCTCCTCCAGTGAAACCTCACAAGTCAGACGTTCGCGAAGATGCTATTCCTTGAAAAGAAAAGGTGTGACAATTAACAACAAACTTGTGGAGTCTCATTTGGGCACCATACCCGACCCCACGTGTCTATTCCAGTAATCCCTTACGTAAACAACTTCAACGGCCATACGAAAGATTTAAATTGCTGAGCCTGTTGATTTATGTCTTACAGTTAATTACTTTGGTTGTAGTTTAGTAACAAATTATTTAAAGGTATTTTTTATCTTGTAATTATTTAGATGTATATGATAAATCTCATGGAATAATTGTACATTGCAAATGAAATTATAATAAGATTATAATTATGATATTCATATTGCATTTATGTATTATTCCTAAATGTTCCTAGTCATTGTTATATTAAGATTGAACATTAATAGAACGTAAAAAGACTAGCACACGTTTTGATTTTCCTTATGAAGTAGTCGATTTCATAGGATAAAGTATAGAGATACTTAAACAAATGTGTGGGTGCTTGTTAGAGAACAAGTTCACTGAACAGACCCGATATGAGAAATTCATTTGGACCATTACTTATATGTCTATGGAATTCTCATTGTGATGATTGTATAAGTGATCCATTGACTTGAAGTCATTAAAGTTATCTTATATAGGGATGCTATGTTTTGATAGTACTTATCATCTATTTAATAATGGGTCGATTAATCGATAGTCATTGGATGTAGCATGAACTATATGGAGGTAGTTGAGTGATCAGGATATGATTCATCACTCTAAAGTAATTAGAGAGAATGTTTTGTTGTTCTCGATTAGTATTGATTCAGGAAAACCTTAGCCAAGGTGAAATGATGCTTTATAAATAGTTTACAAATTTCATTAATTGAATCGATAACTAATAAAGAACTAATATGATTAGGCTCAAGATAGAGCAGACATTAATTTCATGCTTTATGTCTAATCGAAACATTGTATAATGAAAGGATTGAATTATACAAAAAAATCATGTACGGAAAGGTTAGTCAAAATCACTTGACATTCCTAAATATTTGGGTGGTTATGATGCATTGCTAAACGTCAATCTTGATCTATAATTATAAATTGTTTAATTAGAGAATTAAAGATAAATTAAAAGGAGTTTTAATTTAATTAGATTTTATAATCATTGTCAATATATTTGAGAACCTGATGGGTCTTACATATAGAATAGGTTGAAGAGAGTAAAGTTAATTTAATCAAGTTAGACTTGATTATAAAGTTTGAGAAACTTTATAATTAAATATCAGATATTTAATAAATAAGGATCAATATGAGATATTGAATCTTATATGAGCATAATTGGTATTTTGTTAGAATTATTTGTAATTTTAATTAAAATTTAATTGAAATTAGAATTTAATTTCAACCAAATTACTAAACATCCAAAGCTTATTATAAATATGCTTAAGCTCTATGAAGCTAGCACTTCTTGCTTAACCATGTCTGTAAGAGTTACAGAATTCTTTTAACTCATTTTATAGATACTGTTAGAGGTCGGACATGTGTGCTGCTACGGTGGTTGAAATGGATCGGTTTTGAGAACAGTTCGAAAGATACGACAAGATAAAGATCAAGTTTCGGATTAAGGTATGAATTACATTTCTACTTTATTATGATTTGTGTTAATTATTTTATAAAATTAAAGAAATCTTGATTTTTAGAAAATCAAAGATTACGAAAAAGTTTTATAATTATTCCACTGCGGCGTGATCTGATCGCAACCTGATTTCCTAACATAAATGACCTCAAAAGAACTTGCTATTTTAATTAGGGTATTTCACCGTTCTTTTTAATATAGTCCATATATTTAAATAAATTTTATATAAATATATTAATAAGATTTAATAAAAAAGAGTTGTATCTGAGACTGAGTACTCCCTGTCTCTCTGTGAAAAGTGTGGACTGGTGTGTTGTATATGTATGAGGAATATACATGAGCACACGTGATTTATTTGTTATTTTGTGGACTACGTCTGCACCTGCATGCACATGTCTGTCTCTACTTTGGGTGTCTTCCCCAATGTAATTTTATTTACCTCGTAATAATTCCAATGATTCAATTCAGAACCCAACCGAAGGCCAAGCTCGTGCTTTCTTATCACATGCATGCATGCAGTAGTCAACTTATTACTATTTTAACTGTCAGAGTAGACAGACCAATAGCCTCATTTTCATAATCTAATTTACCGCACTAGGCATTGTACTTTTGTATCTCAAATAGCAAAGTGACTTTATATTAAAGAGAGAAAAAGAAGCTGAGTCCGACCAGACATGGGAGCAGGCAAGGCAAAGGTTCTCGAAAAGAGCGGAAAAAACTAACACATTTGTACGGCTAGGAGTCTCCCGCTAAATGATGTTTGAGTAATTTCGGAGACACTTGGGCTCCACCAAAATTTTTGCTCCATCTCCACCACCGCCAGTCGACTTTAAACCCAAATGTTGAAATGCGTACAGTAATTAGCCCATTAGCTTCATTCCCTCCTTATGTCTCTTGACTGCATTTTATGATCCTCATTCACATGTTTCTTCTTTTTTTCCCTTCTATTAATAATGGAACAACTAGAATTCCATGTTGTTGGACTTGGACCACTAAATTCAACACATGCATAATGATTAGTATTGGCCCAAAGAAAGTGTTTTATGTGCATTTGAAGTTAAGCAAGAATTGGTTCCGCTAATTAAGCGTAAGGCTGCCTATTAAAGAACTCTACTTAGCGTTTCAATGTTCTAGGGCCTTGGAAAGAGAAATGAGACCTACCACTAATAAAGCTGCTTCATCATTTTGTTAGAAAACAAGAAACCTGCTTGGAAGCTGAAACCATGTGATTGCGAAGTATCGTTTCCCCCAGTAAATGAAATTAGCTGACGCTTAATAAAAGCCAAAGAAAATAGCAAGCAGGATTGGATGATATGACTTACCTTGTTCAATTCAAACCAGATAAGAGTCAGAGCTCCACTCCATAATCTGTGTGACAAATGCAAGGCTGCAACCAACCGTCTTTCTTTCCTCTCTATAATATAATGTAGAAATATTATATGACCCCTTGCCCATACCTCCTCACCCATCACCTTCAGAACTTAGGGCTCTATTCATTGTAAATCCAGAGTGTTGTTTTTGTTTATTTAGTCACCACCTACTTCTAGTTAGTTGTTTTCTTTGTTCACTGAACCAAGAAAAAGTAGATGGAGAACGAGAAGTAGCTTTCATCTCACATGGCCTCCAAAAACAGCACTGCCCGGTTTTGCTTGTTCCTTTCTTTTGGTAAGCCCAAAGCTCTGCACTGTTCTCTTAGTTTTGTCTAGTTTTCTTCTTCGTCTCGCAGAAATTTTTTGTTCTGTTTCTTTCTATGCAACTTGTCTTCTTCTTCATCGTCCATTCCCAAACATCTCTTTGTCCTTTCAGCTTTGCTCTTTATTTTTAGTATTTCCCCCATTCACTTCTGACTTCTTATGGCGTTCTCTATTTTTCAAGGTTAGCTTCTTCTATTGGGTCATTCCGGTCGTTCTATCAGCTGTCGTATGCTGATCAAGCGATGTTAAGGGATGGTGTTTTTATAGCTCATACCATAATTAGGAGTAAATTTTTAGCTTCATACGTTTTGCAATGTGCTATGACTTCAGATAGTTTGTGTGAGAAACATCATGGAAACGATTTACTGATAGATTTAGGTGCCAAATCTTAATAGTATCTACTTGTTCTTGACTGTGTTTTTTTTTCTCCATAAATCTTGTGGCGATTTGATTTATATTTTGACATTGTCCATTTCCAGGTATACGTTGATGAAGAAGAAAAATGAGTTGCAGATTTTGACATTGTCTCACTCACTCCTCTGAAGTAGATCCGAGTTTTGTTGGTGATTTGTTGTAGAAGAGATGTTGTGCGCTTGCTCAGGGGAACAATTTAAATTTGAGGAGCCACCGCAGTCGCCGGAGTCACTGGCCACAAGGGATTTCTCCGCGAGTGGCATTTCATCCAGGGCCACCGGTGAATGGGAGGCTAAACTTGAGGATATTCGAGTGGATGAAGCTGAATCCACTCTCAAGGAAGCTCTGTCATTGAATTATGAGGTGGCTTGATCCCCACTTTTCAGATTCTTACTTGTTCAGTTTGCAAATGAAAATTTTCAGTTAAATTGTCCATATGCTTAAAATGAGATGCAGGAAGCGAGGGCATTGCTTGGGAGACTTGAATACCAGAAAGGCAACTTTGATGCTTCCTTTCAGGTATTTCAAGGTATTGACATTAGAGGTTTAACTCAGAAAATGATCAAGGCAATCATTGAAAGAACTAGGCCTAGAAAGCTACGTTCCAAAGCTGATATAGTACCTCAGAGTGTCATGTCTATGCATTCCGTGAGTCTACTTCTTGAAGCAATCTTACTTAAGGCGAAATCCCTCCAGGAACTTGGGCGTTACAGAGGTACAAATTTGGGAATTTCGGAATTTGTTAGCTATTTTTTTCCAAAATGACCGATAGATACGTAGCTTTGCTTGTTCATTTTCGCTTTCACAAAATTGAAATTTGATATTTATTCCATGTCATGTATGTTAGAGGCGGCAAAGGAGTGCAGAATTATCTTGGATGTAGTTGAATCGGCACTTCCAAATGGTATAACTGAGGGGATTAGTGAGGACTGTAAATTGGAGGAGATGTTTCATAAAGCACTTTTGTTATTGCCAATTCTGTGGAAAGAAGCAGGTTTGCTTGATGAAGCTATTACTGCATATCGGCAAGCTCTGGTCAAACCTTGGAATTTGTCTCCACAAAGATTGGCTGAAATACAAAAGGATTTAGCATCTATGTTACTTTATGGTTCTGTTGAAACAAAGATTCCTCCCCCGTTGCAAGTATATGGTCCATTTACCCCACAAAGTAATATCGAGGAAGCAATTCTTTTGTTGTTAGTACTCATGAGTAAGGTGGCCGAAGGGGAAATCAAGAAGGGTGAAGAAATCATGGATCTTCTCATTTATGCACTCTCAGTTACTGGGCAATATGAGTTGTTAGCAGAGCATGTGGAGCAGGCCCGCCCAGGTGTATACACCAGAGCAGAGAGATGGTACCTTCTTGCTCTTTGTTACAGTGCAGGAGGTCATAATGAAGTAGCTTTGAACCTCTTGCAACAGGTTTCAGGTTCCTCAGAATCAAAGCATAAGCCTCATGTCGCTTCATTCCTTTTGGGAGCAAAGTTGTGTTCCCAAGATCCAAAACATGCTCATCAGGGCATTGATTTTGCTCGTAAGGTGATTAATTATGCTGATCATCATGGCCGACATTTGATTGATCAAGCCCATAAGTTCCTTGGTGTTTGTTATGGAAATGCGGCAAGGATTTCATTGTCTGATTCAGAAAGGAGTATTTTGCAGAAAGATTCTCTGAGATTTTTAAACAATGCTGCCTTAAATAGTAAAGAGGATCCAGAGGTGCTGTTTAATCTTGGTCTGGAAAACACAGTGCAAAGAAATCTTGATGCAGCTTTGAATAATGCGATGATGTATGCTGAAATGGTGGCTGGAAACTCGGTGAAAGGTTGGAGGCTGTTAGCTCTTGTAGTTTCTGCACAGCAGCGGTTCAGAGATGCTGAAAAAGTTGTTGGGTTTGCATTGGATGAAGCAGGGAGGATGGATCAATTTGAACTTCTTAGATTGAAAGCAGTGCTTCAGATTGCTCAGGAGCATCCCAAGCAAGCAATAGAAACATATAGGATTTTGCTTTCTCTAATTCAAGCTCATAGAGATCTCCAAGCGAAGAGTTCTGATCAAGCACGAATATACGAGTCTCAGGTACTTCTGATTTAGTCCTCCACCCTGATCTGCAATGATGAATGTACATAATATGAGCTCTGATATTAGATATTGGCATTTGTAAGGAACGTTAATTGTTTTTATTGGTTATTACCAATAATATTTGGATAACCACCTCTTTTATCAACTGTAACACTACGGAAATGGGTATCTGTTCTCGTTGCTATTCGATTACTCCTCATGATCACATGGAGAGGTCTACAGATTTGTATAATATACCTTAGTTTCGATTGTCTTTTAATTCATATTATATCTTTCACTGTATGAACTGCTTCTTTCTCAAGTGCTCCTAAACATTCTCCAAGTGAGAGTTAAACATTCACATGTTGAGATAGGTTTGCTGATTTCCAATTTCTTTGCAGGCAGTAATTGAAAGAAATTTGGAACTCTCTGCGTGGCAAGATTTGGCTGCTATATATACAAGACTTGGATTGTGGCAGGATGCCAAAATTTGTGTTGACAAAGCCAAGCTAATGGAATTCCATTCGCCCAGAAATTGGCATATCACAGGTAGGAAAACTGCTCCATTACATGGCCACCTGTTTTGCATCTATTTTAAATGCTCATCCATAGTCGTTTTAGCAGGAATATTTTTTGAGGCGCAATTGCAGTACATAGAAGCCCTTGTTTCCTTCTCAATCTCTCTGTCAGTTGACCCTGACTTTGTACCAAGTATCGTCTCAACAGCAGTAGTTCTGATGAAATTTGGTAGCCAATCGTATCCAATTTCAAGAAGCTTCCTGCTGAATGCCTTGCGATTGGAACCGACAAATCATGAGGCATGGTTCAATCTTGGTTTGATTTCAAAAGAGGAAGGCTCATTACAGCAAGCTGCAGACTTCTTTCAAGCAGCGCATGAGCTGAGGCTCTCGGCCCCAGTTCAAGGCGTTGTCTAATGATTTCACAATTGTGGTAAGCAGGCAACTTCAAAATTGTGATCTTCAACCACCAACTTGAACTGTTGGCATCGACAGGGAAATAGATTAGTGAGCGGTTGAAGATGAGTTTATTCCACTTAAGCGTGTGACTTAAGCGTGTAGCAACCAACCCCGTTTGATTAAATTTGTAAAGCAATCCTGCTGTAGCTAAGGGTCTTCGGAACACAAGACATTCTAATGATCAGAAGATAAATTGATTCCTAGAGGAGCAAGTAAACATGTACATCATGTCGTCACAATTAACAGAAAATTGTTTCGACTTAAACTACATGGTTTGCCAAATCATGACTTCTAAAAGTAGAGCTAGTGGGTTGGGTTGCTCTTGGTTGAGTGGAGAGGCACGGGGCTAAGAGGTCTTGTATTTGAGTTTTTCTATTTATACTTTTTTGATCGAGTTTGTAATATAGGGATTGTCTAGTGTAGAGTATCTGGTTGATGTGATTTACAGGTTATTACGTCAATCTAAAAATTTACTTAGTGCGTATTTAAAAGATAGTGATTGAGAGTTCATTTAACAAAAAAAGAGAGCTGGGTTGCTCGCACTCTCGGTGAATTGCTGCGATAAGCTCTACCAAGTTGCAACTTAACAATCATATTCAAAGTTTTTAAGTGGGACTGAGAAACCAGTGAAACTATATAACGTTATAGCATCCTGTGCAGAACCACTTCAAAGAGAAGGATCTAAATTAAAAGTTGAAAGCTGACGTGTCAAAGTCACTTGCTTTCAATTGGTTATTTATCCACTTGGTAATTGATTTTTTTCCGCCGACTAAAGCAGGAATAAGATTGCAGCGCAAAATAAGCGCAAGGGCATCATAATACAACATATAGCATTTTATCTACGTGATTTGACGAGTAGTTTATGGAGAAAATAGATCACAATTAGTGCTGCTTGTGGGCACTACTTTACACATTCTTCCCAGGTAGCTCGACGTCCAATTCCTGAACAAGGAGGATCAGGCCAACTGGGACGGAGCTAACAATTCAACGAGTTTAAATGCCAGTTGTTTTGGATTGAATATCACGTCGGATCAAATCTGGTCGGATTGTATCAGACTTTGAAGTCTGAAGAATCACAAACTACACAAATTGGTGACCATGGAGTCTGAACTACTTTCAACACCAGTAAGTGAGCCGAGTGAATCCAGAGTCCAGACCATCTAAAACATTTTGCATGATACTTTTCATAGTTCATTTATTAAGTCTAAATGAATAAAATCGGTCATATAGGTGAAAGTTCAAAATACTGTACTCAAATTTATGCGGATTTCAAAATATTTTCGAAAAAAATGTGCGAATTTAAGTATTAGTATGATACAATTAATACTAAATATAATTTTAGATATTTTTAACATTATAAAATAATTCCTTATTTTTACATAATTAAAAATTTATTCTTCTAATATAATTCATAAAATTTATTAAAATTTAAATATTCATAATCATAAACTTATAATACAATTTTGGTCTTGGCCTAGGATAATCCAAGACTTAGTCGTGGTCATCATTCTTAAACCGTCTTTGTACTTGAGAATACTATTTAGGTATACATTTATTCTTTTATTTTGTACTTTAATCATAATAATTCTCTGCTTTAGAATCAAAATTTGTATATGAAGTATCATCTCCCCAACAGTTCAGATGACATATAGATAGATTCATATCCTAAAAGATATAATCAGTCATGTGATTGACATAAGAATATGTCTCATTTGCTTGAACAAAGTGAATCGAAAGGCAACTCCTGGTTTCTTTACGTGAAAATACTGGAAAGATCATCAAATTTTATATAGTAAATTAAGTATTTTCTTGGCCAGGCCTTTTATAAATTGATTTGAGAAAGCCATCGTTTAGTCATTTTGCAAGTTACTTTTAGTTCAAAAAGAAATGACGGGAGCCTGTTGTGTGATAGGATCCTATTTAAACGTAAGGAGCCTGTTAAGCGATAAAAAACTTGTTGAATGACAAGAGCCTACTAAATAAAAAGTTATGTTAAAGACAATTTAAAACAGAAGGCTCCTGTTATAACTGAAAAGAACCTCTTGCAAGTTAAAAACAGAAGGAGCCTGTTATAAAATGAAGAAGTCTCTTGCTGAAATAAATACACATACACACAATATAATGTGAAAATTTAAAAGTTAAGAGAAGAGAGAGAAAGACGTAGTCAATTTATACTGGTTTGGCTTACATCTCAAGCCTACGTCCAGTCCCCAAGTATCCAACTTGGGTGTTTCACTATAAAAACAAAGTAGTAATTTGACGAGTCTCTTTAAGCTCACAAGTATATATTTTTCAAGATTCTCCAACCTTCTAGACTCGAAGTGTATAACAAGCTTCTAAAAGCTCATAGAAGAAAAAAATGTAAAATCAAAAGTAAGTTCTCAAATAACAATTTCTCTCTTGATAAAGTGATTTCACTTTCTAAGGCATAATAAGAATGATATGACTCTCAAGAAAATAAATGTTGCTCAAATGTTTCGAAAGTCTGTGTATGATCATTTTTTTCCCAAATGTTGTTACTCTTCTTTAAATAGTCAATTTCTTTATCTAGCCGTCGCTTCATCTTAATTCTAAGTTAACTTTGGATTTTTAACATCATCTCTGCTAGAACGAAAATTTTCGGAGCTAATTGTTCAAAAAGGTAATATCCTTTTGGATGTTAACAAGGAAAGTTTACTAAGAAGGTTCCTGCAAAAAAGGAAGTAATTTCTCATGATTTTATTTCCTTAAAAAATATAGTTATCTATACAAGGAAAGAAATCCAATTTGAAATTTGAAATATTATATAGTTATCATCAAAATCGTTAAATATAAACCTTGAGCTAACAATCTCTTCCTTTTGATGATGACAAACAATAATAAATATATTTTTTAAAATTCAAAGAGATAATAGATGACTTCGAAAGATACCTATGACTTTTATATGTTCAGACATAATTAAAAGGAGTCTGTCTCTTAAGAAAGGAACCTATCGTTTATATATCACATATTTTCACAAGTTCAACAGTATAATCAATGACATACATAAACGAGGCAGCATTAAGAAATATTCATTGAGCAATATTGAGAAATATATCATCATATATGCAAAAATATGCAAAAAACATATCAACATAAACTCTCCCCTTTTGTCATTATTAAAAATAATAAAAGAGGATAGAGAGGAAGTGAAATAAAATAGAATGAAATATGAGGAGAGACAAAAAATGAATTCACACAATCAGTGAAGAGTTTTCCTAAGGAAAAATTGCAAATCTAGGACCTGGTTTTGGAGGCTGTCAATTTGTTCGCGCATTTGATCCTGATTAGAGTGAATGTCCTTTAATTACTGCAAGATCAAGTCATTCATGCTTTAGAGTGGAACAGAGACTGACTTTTGTGGGGTTGGACTCAAGATACTTGTAGCTCCTTTTGACTTCTTTTTAACCCACACGTTGTCCTTCGTCTTGTACCAAAATCTCGCAATCGTATACCCAAGAGATGACTGCCATCTTTCCATCAATTTCTTCTTTTCTCATATGTGTGTAAAAACATTTAACCAGTTCATCACACACAATTTCGTCCAAGTTTAAGAAATGCTCCCAACCAACAACAAGAAAATAGTGAGTGATGGAAATACTTATATCATCAAACATCACAAGTGGCAAGATCTACCCAGAAACCACCTTTCTTTTCTTGTACTGTGTTTTATGGTAGACTTCAGCTTCCATTGATTAAAACATTTTTTGTGGTATTGATGTCTTTCCTTGCTTGTGTGCAGCTATCTTTATTTTCTTTGCCTTTTTTTCTTTGGAAAATATCTCTTTTTGAGGCAGCTCTTTTCTTTCAATAGAGTCCTTAATAGTATCTTTAGTTACAGGCACTTCGCCTTTCTTTATTTATTTCCTTTTTCTTTTTCTAGCTTCTTCTTCCTCTTTCTTTTCAGCATGCTTGGTTTCCTTTTGTTCAGAACTTTTCTCGACTTGTTTTGCAACACTTCTTCTGGTCCGTGGTCGTCTAATCAACTAAGTAGATTCTTCATCCAAATCATTTTTATTTGTTATCCAGTACACTTTAGGCACTTTCTTCTCTTAAGGTTCAGTAATACGAGCTTCATCATGGTTAACAGAAGGGGTTTTCTTTTGTCCATTTGATTTTTTTTCTTTCCATTATAGGTGAGCTTGGTGAAATTTGAGAGAGAAAAGAAGAGACAATAAGAATGCAGAGAGCTAGGGTGCACAGAGAATAAGCGGCGCAGATGAAAATAACAAAGATGAAAAAACAAGAGAAGTTTGCTTAGGGTATACTAAGTGATTCCTAAGCGTTGATCTCATGAGAGGTTGAGTAGACGTATAGGCTAGAAGAGGAAGCATAATCGGTTGCGTATCTTTTGACAAAAGCGTACGTAGAGTTGTCAGACTACGCCCACGTTTTTGAAAAAACTTAAACGACGTCATAAATGACTCCCTATTTTTAAAGCACATGTCACTTAGAATGTCAACCTGAGAGAAGCTTTCTACAAAGAAGATGAGCCTTCTAAACTCTAAGGAGCCTACTAAACTAAAAGAGAGTTTCTAAGGAATCAAAATTGAAGAAGTTTGCTAAATGAAATGCAAAGACAAGTAGTAGCGAATATTTATGCAGAAATAATATCAGAGAGTTTGCACATACCAAGCTCTTTTCTTAAGATGCAAAATCTATCTTCAAATAGTGGCTCGGTGAAAATGTTAGCTACTTGATTCTTAGTATTAACATGCAAAAGATCAATCGTTCCTTCTAAAACATGATCTCTAAGAAAATGATGTTTGATTTCTATATGTTTAGTCCTATAATGATGTCCAAGATTTATAGAAAGATTTATAGTACTAGTATTATCATATAATATAGGAATATGATAAAAGTTGAGAGAAAAATCCTGTGGTTAATGCTTCATCTATAAGATTTGAGCACAACAATTGGTATCTGCTATGTATTCTGCTTCAATTGTTGAAAGCGCTGTGCAATTTTACTTCTTACAGGACCAAGATACTAGACATCCTTCAAGAAATTGAAAGTAACCACTTATGCTTTTTCGATCGACTTTATCACCTGTATAATCTGTAGGTGATAATGCTGTGCAATTTTGCTTCTTGCAGACCAAGTTACTAGACATCCTCTAAGAAATTGACAGTGACCACTTATGCTTTTTAGATCGACTTTATGAACTGTATTATCTACATCACAATAGCCCACTATGTCAAATGAATCAATTTCTGGATACCATAGTCCAAAATCTATAGTTTCATGGAGATATCGAAAGATTTTTTGATTGCTTAAAGGTGATTTTATTTTGGATTTAATTGAAAGCATGCACAAAGACACATGCTAAGCATAATATTTGATCATGAGATTATAAAATATAGTAGTGATCCAATCATTCCTCTATACTTTGTCTCATCCGTAGCTTTACCTTCTTTGTCTTTATCAAGTTTAGTTCCAGTGTATGTGAGAATACCCATTGATTTGGCATTCTTAAAATGATATTTCTTGATGAGTTCCTTTATATATTTGTCTTGACTAATGAAAATTTCCTTTTCTATTTGTCTAATTTGTAATATGAGAAAGAATGATAATTCTCCCATCATACTCATTTCAAACTCTTCCTGCATTAATGCTAAGAATTCTTCACAGAAGGATGGATTGGTAACACCAAATATTATGTCATCAACATATATTTGCACAATGAGTAAATCATTCTCTTTTCTTTTAATTAATAAGGTTTTATCAACCTTTCCTCTTTCAAAGTTATTCTCAACCAAAAAGTTACTTAACCTCCCATACCATGCTCGAGAAGCCTGTTTTAAACCATACAGAGCTTTGGTTAACTTCATCACGTAATTCGAATAGTTTTCATCTTTAAAACCTGGTAGTTGTTTAATCAATACTTCTTTGTTAATGTAATCATTTAAGAATGCAGTTTTAACATCCATTTAGAACAACTTGAAGTTTTTATAGCACGCAAAGGCAAGTAAAATCCTAATTGATTCCAATATAGCAACATGTGCATACATTTCATCAAAATCAATACCTTTCTGTTGATTGTAACCTTAAGCTATAAGTCTAGTTTTGTTTCTTACCACCTTACCATTTTCATCAAGTTTGTTTTGAAATACCCACCGAGTCCTAATGATTGACTTGTTTTGAGGACAAGGTATTAGATTCCAAACTTTGTTTTTATCAAATTGATTAAGTTTGTCTTTCATAACTGAAATCTAGTTTTCGTCAGTAAGGGCCTCTTCAATGGTCTTGGTTCTATTTATGAGATGAGAGCAATAGAGTTGTTCTTGAACAGTGACCTTGTTTTTAGACTTTCAGAGGGATCTCCCAGAATATATTGATGCGTATCAAGACCTCCCCATTCTCTCGATATTTTTCGTCGCATAGGCTCCTGCTGAGATGAAGGAGCTTAGTCTGTTCTAGCTTCAGAGGGGCCTTCTTGAATTTTGTAATTTTGAAGGTATTATAGGTGTAGTTTTATTCTCCGATGTATTTTTAGATACTAATGGATGCTCTTCATTATCTGAGTCAGTTATTGTTGTTGAAGGTAGTGCTTCATTAAATACCACATATATCGATTCTTCTATCTTCTTTGTTCTTTTATTATATACTCTGAATCATTTACTAACGATACTGTAGCCCAAAAAGATAGCCTCATCTGATCTCGCATCGAACTTTCTAAGGTTGTTTTTTCCATTGTTTAGAATGAAACATTTGCAACTAAATGTTCGAAAGTAAGCAACATTTGGTTTTCTTCTTTTCCACATCTTATAGGGGGTCATTTTCAGAATAGGTCTTATGAGATATCTGTACATAACATGTCGTGGATACTGATTCTGTCTAGTATCCATGAGGTAGTCCACTTTCACACAGCATAGTCCTGGCCATATCAACCAAAGTTTTGTTCTTTCTCTCTACAACTCCATTTTACTAAGGTGTTCTTGGACAAGAGAAGTTATGAGTTATACCATTGCTGTCATTGAATTCTTCAAACTTTCTGTTATTAAATTCTCCTCCATGATTGCTCCAAATTGAAGTGATGCAGTACCCTTTTTCTATTTGAATTTTTCTACAACACTTCTTAAACACTTTAAAAGTATCATCCTTATTTGATAAGAAATAAACCTATGTAAATTTGGAGTAATCATCTACTAGAACAAAATCCTAATGTTTACCACTAAAACTTTGAGTTCTAGTGGGACTGCATAAATCCATATGCACAATTTCAAGTATTAGCTAGTAGACACAATATTTTTAGGAGGAAAGCTGCTTCTGACTTGTTTACCTTTTAAACAAGCCTCACAAACCTTATTGTTTTCAAACTTTAAGGTCAGTAGTCCTCTCATTTTTGGACAATTTTGATAGAATGCTTATACTGGCATGTCTAAATCTTCAGTGCCAGATAAACAAATCCTTTTCTAAAAAAACAAAACAGTTAACACTTTGTAAAGACATGTCTTCCAGTTGAGCACAATATATATTCTAATTTCTAGGATCAACAACTCATTATTATCATTATGAATATCGACAATTTCATAATAGGATGCATAGAAAATGACTTTGTAACCCTTTTCACATAGCTAACTCACACTCAATAAGTTATGTTTCAAACCATCAAAAAAGAGAACGTTATTAATAGAGGTAGAGTCCGAATCACCAATTTTACCAATTCCAATGACATTTGCTTTATTTTTGTCTGCAAAGATAACATTACCTCCGTTCTTTCTTTCAATGTATTTGAAATGTGATATTTCACTTGTATGCATCTTGAACAACCATTATCAACTATCCATTAATTCTCCCTTATCTCCGTTTTGAAACATATCTACAGAAGGCATTATCTCATTTTAGGTACCTAAATTTTTCTAGATCCTTTTGAGTTAGTAGTTTGACCTTTCGGTCTCCGAACATACATTTGAGATAATTTCCTTTTACAAAAATTACAAAATTGACTAATGTGACCATGTTTATCACAATAATCGCACAGAACAGATGAATAATAGTTGTTATGATTTTTTCCACTTAGTAGATTGCTGCTATTTTGGCTATAGCTGTTGCTGGATTTAACAAGAAAATTTTTGTATGGCATGATATTATTATTTTCATTGTATCATATTCTAGTCTTACCAAAAATTCATTTACCACTACCAAACAATGCATTAAGATTCTTCCTTCCATCAATGAAATTTTCCAGATCTTTTTCTAGAGATAGGATCTTTCTAGCACGGTTCTCTTTTTTTAAGTTCCAAGGCGACGACTTTCTTCTAACTGTCTAACCTTATCATAATCATTTTTTAGTAGCATATTTTCCAACTTAGCCACTCTTTCTTCGAGAACTTCCTTTTCATAAACCTTTTGCTTATAGATAACCTCAAGAGTCACCAAATTCTCATTCACAGATTCCAATGATTTAATCTTACTTTTCAGAGATGCATCATTGCTCTTGGATTTCTCAATTTCTTTGAAATACTTCTCTGTCAACCTTTTGTACTGATCATTTAATTCATGATATGCATTTTTTAATTCATCAACTTCAATGTCAGAGTCAGAATAATATACCTTATCGTCTCCTGATTCAGCCATAAAGTAAACGTTGCTGACTTCTTTTGGCTCTTCTTCTTCAAAGTTTCCATAATCCTCCTCTAACTAGGCTGCAGTCCTCACTTATTTTCTGGACTTCTAGTCTCTGACTTGTACTTTTAAAGAATAGGAGATTTTGGTATTATATGTCCATACTTCTTGTAATGATAGCATATGATTTGATTGTTTTGTATATTGCTATTGCTATTGCTATTATTGCCTTTTGATAGAAACCTGTTATTTCCAGCTTTTTTGTTTCCTTGTCTTTTCTTCATTAGTTTCTTTTTATAGAACCGGGCATATTTTTTGACCATAAAGTTGAACTCATCATCTCCATCTACTTGCAACTCAGTGTCACTTTCATCACTGTTTGATTCGTCAGTTGCTTTTAGTGCCATTCCTTTTCTGTAAGAGGATCCTTCATCTCGTCTAAGCTCGGTTTCTTGGCTCATCAGATTTTTTTGTAGCCAGTTGCGTGAAATAGTTTCTAGATCTTTTGTTGTTTCTAGAGCTGTCAACTTAGATCTCCATTCTTTTGGTAGTGACCTCAGAATTTTCATTACGAGCTCGTCATTGGGATATATCTTTCCCAAGTTCTTTAAGGCCGTGATGCTGTTGTTGAAGCATCCGAGGAATTCATCTATGGTCTCTCCGTGCTTCATGCCAATAGTTTCTTGTTGATGCACTAAAAGACTTATTCTGTGCTTCTTTATCTTATTTGTTTTTTCAAACGTGACTTATAGTTTGTCCCACATTTCCTTTGTTGTAGAATAGTGGGATATTTTCTCATATTCTTCTAGAGATGATGCACAAATCAGATGATGTTTTGCTTTAACGTTTAGCTGTGCATTTCTTCTATTGGCGTAAGTTCATACTTCTATGTTTTCTAAATCGAAAAGTGTAGCTCCAACTCTAATTGCCTGCCAGACTTCAATATTTACATATTGGAGATAAATTGTCATTCTCTCTTTCCAATAGGAATAGTTGTTTCCACTGAAGTAAGGAGGCTTTGAGACGGATTGTCCTTCAATATTTCTCAAGGTGTTTGCCATGATCTATTACGTGTTGTAAAACACAATAAATATGGAACCTGACTTTGATACCAAATGATAAAGCAAACACACGCAAGAGGGGGGTGAATTATATGTGACTTAAAATATTTTGCAAGTTACTTTCAACTCAAAAAGAAATGACAAGAGCCTGTCTATAATTAAAACAGTAGGAGTCTACTGTGCTGTAGGATCCTATTTAAATGGAAGGAGTCTGTTAAGTGATAAAAAGCCTGTTAAATGACAGGAGCTTACTAAAAAAAGTTCTGTTAAAAACAATTTAAAATAAAAGGCGTTTGTTAAAACTGAAAAGAACCTCTTGCAAGTTGAAATCAGAAGGAGTCTGTTATAAAGTGAGGGAGCCTGTTGTTGAAATAAACACACACACACAATATAACGTGGAAATTTAAAAGTTATGAGAAGAGAGAGAAGGAAGCAGTCGATTTATATTGGATCAGCTTACAACCCAAGTCTACGTTTAGTCTCCAAGTATCCAACTTAAGTATTTTACTATAAAAACTAAGTAGTAATTTGACGAGTCTCTTTAAGCTCACGAGTACATATTTTTCAAGGTTTTCCAACTATTGAGTGAATTTTGCAAAACAATCTACTCATTTTATACTCAAAAACTACAAGTATACAGGTCGTGACTTGTAGTTAGAAAGCGGATATCAATCCCACAGGGATTGATGCCTAAACACCATTTAATTCAAATCAAACTTTGTTTAAGAAACGAAATTGTTTAATGAAAATGATCTGAAAAATTAAACTAAGATTAAAAGACCAACAATAAATAATAGACAATACCAAAATGTAGAAAATTAGAATTCAAGGTTTTAATGACTAGAGATCACTTTCTCCCTATCTAATCTCCCTCCTATTTTATTAATTAAATTGTGTCTCACCTAAGATGTTCAATTGTATTAACTACCCTCTCTCAAGGTGTAATTAATTGTTCCTAATCAAATTAAATGAAGTTGATTAAGCAATCTCTCAATCTACCCAATCACTCCACCAATTTAACCAGTTATTAAGTTATCCTATGGGTGATCAATTAAGTTAGCTGAGATCTCTTTTCTAACTAATCAATTAATGTGATGATTGTAAGTCTATAGGTTGCCAACTCTCATTTTACAATCCTACACATATAACCCAACTCAATCTCTTAATTTATTATAAGGTATATGAATATAATCAACAATCATTAAAGACAACTTTCATTCCATTCAATAAAATAGGAGTTTAACAAAATAGTTCAAAAGTAATCCCTAAAAATAAATCAGCCACTCATGGTCTCCATAATATCACCAACACTCAAATATTCCACTTTACAAAGATTAGAAGAGATAAAAACAACAAAAAATTGAATAAGAAAACTCCTCTTCTTTGCCAAAATATAGAAATTCTAGTGTTGATGTGCTATTTTCCCAATAGTTGTTGGCAATCCTTGAATCTCCACCTTCCTCAAGACTCCAAAACTTGTAATTTTCACTTCATAAGACTTTTCCCTACAAAGGTGTCACGTCCTCTTTCATCTATGGAGGTTTAATATGTTTTATAGTCCAAAAATCCTAAAGTTTAATTAAACCCCACATAGTCTCTAGGGTAAACTATCCCACAATCGTGGGAATTGGCATGATTCCCACAATCGTGGTATCTTGCAACAGAATCCTTCTTCTTTTCTTTTTCTCTTCGGTCTCTAGCTCAATCTTCAAGTTGCTCAATCTTCATTCCTACATAAAAAAATGATCAATTCTTACCTTAAATTAACATCAAACATAAAAGAACAACAACGAAGATCAAACTAAATGAAAACACACAAAATGAATTCTAAAATATAACAATAATAAACTATTATGCAAGAAACACATGCTAAATACTTAGAAAAATATAAACTAATGCGCAACTATCACCAACCTTCCACACTTGAAGTGTATAACAAGCTTCTAAAAGCTCACAGAAGAATAAAATGTAAAATCAAAAGTAAGTTATCAAATAATAATTTCTCTCTTGATAGAGTGATTTGACTTTCTAAGGCACAATAAGAATGATATGACTCTTAAGAAAATAGATGTTGCTCAAATGTTTCAAAGGTCTATGTATACTCATTTTTTTTCCACAAGTGTTGTTGTTCTTCTTTAAATAGTCAATTTCTTCAACTAGCCGTTGCTTCATCTTAATTATAAGTTGACTTTGGATTTTCAATATCATCTCTGTTGGAATAAAAATATCCGGAGCTAATTGTTCGAAAAGGTAAGATCCTCTCAGGTGTTAATAAGGAAAGTTTACCAAGAAGATTCCTGTAAGAAAAGAAGTAATTTCCCATGATTTTATTTCATTTAAAAATATCGTTATCTATACAAGGAAATAAATCCAATTTGAATTTTGAAATATTATATAGTTATCATCAAAGTTGTTAAATATAAACCTTGAGCTAACATGTCATAGCTAGTAAGGGGTTTGTATATCAAAGCAAGAGGGACACAAGGATAATTTTGTTTTTTCTAAGAAGAGATAAAGCTAATGGAAAAGAATTCTTCTTACCAGGTCATTGATTTCCTCAATGTTAGTGGGTTCTTTTACACAAAGGGAAAACATTCTTTTGATTTTTGTTATTTTGGAAAGATTAGCCATCGAGAAAATCAAAAGAATAGCTCTGGTAAGAGTTAGCAGCTGAATGGTGCTTTAAAATTGAGCGAGGTAGTCAACAATGGTGTTTTGATACCCCTTTATATGTTGAACTAAGAATTTATAGCCAGAAAACCAGACTTTCCACCTAAGAAACTGACTATTTGGTAGGGTCTTTTTCTTGGGGTCTAATAGCTTTGGAAAAGATATGTTGTCCATTTGAGTAAAATGATAAGGGTCTAGGTGGAAGTTAAATTTTTTCTCCCTCGATTTATTACAAGAATCCCTTTGTAGATCATATGGTTGTGTTTTTCTAATTCCTTAAATTGGCCACTAGCATGGCCACAGCAGAATCTTTTACTATGCACTTCTTCTATTAGGACTGCACCTCAATGTTCTTTATTAGCATCAGTTTGTAAGATTTATTCTCCTTTGTCAAGAATATTAAGTGGTAGCGAATGCTAAGCAATCTCCTTTAGATGTTGAACTGCTTGTGCCTATTATGTTCCCACAGTGGATGATTCTTTTTTAAGAGCTTAAACAGTTGGTTGGTGTAGTCAGCAACATAAGGGATAAAGTCTCGAATATAATTAATATGAAGAATTGTTAGATACGTTTTTTTGTGAGCTTCTCATCAGGGAAGTTGGATAATGCACTTGCAATGTGTAGGCTTGGTTGATAATGTCCATATAGAATTTCATAACCAAAAAGTCTATTTGGGTACTACTAATATGATTTTTTTGTGCTGAGACCATTATACTGTATTTTTTAGTGATATTTGTAAATTTTTCTAGCAAGTCCTTATGTTTACCCATATTTTTTTAGAACAACAAAATACCATCAATATAGACCAGTTTATTGTTTGACATGGGACAACATATCATCAACATAGACCATTATATTGTTTAGCATGGGCTCATAGATCTTTATCATTGCCTTTTGGAACAATGAAGGGGCTACCTTAAGTCTGAAGGGTATGACCGTCCATTAATATTAGGCATTTAGGATGTAAAATGCCATATTATATCTATTTGATGGCTTTATCCCTATATGCCAAAATCCAACTTTGAGGTCAAATTTTGAGAACACCTTTGCCTCTTTTAGGAATATTATTTATGTATTAATCCTGGGTAGAGAGAACTTATCACCTTGGAGAAAGATATTTAATGGTTTGTAATTAATCACCAACCTTTTATTTCCTTGCGTACATTCTGGCCTTTTCTCTACATAAATGCTTAACAAGCCTAATCAAACTTAAGAAGTTCAATCAACCATTGTCATAGAAGGATGACACATTCTTCTCTTGCTAGAGTTAAATCTTTTGGAATCTTGTCTAGATGGGTGGTTTTGGTAGGATTAATATCTTCATTTCTTTTAAATTTCAATTGGACGAAGAATTTTGGGTTTCACCATAAAGAATTTCGGTGATTGAGTTGATCATGGCTTTGAGGGTAGTGTTGAACTAATTGGTCTCTTATGCTTTTATATTCTTGAAGGACTTTTTGGAGCCTAAACATGTTGGATACATTAGTGTAGAGATGGAAAGACTGTTAAAATTTGATTCCTTGTGGTAGGATTTGTAATTTATTTGTTTAGCAATAGATGTCCATCGTAATTAATACATCTAGCCTGGGGAGATTTCTGCTAAGAACTTTCGTCCATACAATGCAATTTGGGAAAATTTTTATTCTTATTTTCCTTTTAGTTATGAGATCAATCTTAAATGATTTACCATCTACATCATTAAAATATTTTTGATGAGATTGCATGCTTTAAGGGGTACGATCTGAGGCCTGACAACACTTTTGCAAGAGCTTATGTCCATGTATCCTATAGCCTTGACATGTCGATGGTACTTGCATAGAAGTGGTATTTCTATGTAGGGCCTAATGTATGATGTAATCTTAGAGTTTATTTTTAGGCAAGGCTCTCTTGTCATATATATATATATGTGTGTGTGTAATTTTTCTCTCCTATAAAAGAATCACTTTCTTCAGTGGACTTATAAAAAAAGGACTACAATTGGGTGTCTTCAGCTTCACTTATTTGTTCATTGGATGTAGACTTAACGTCTTTATCATTCTTGATTAGTAAAATATCCTTAAATGGATTTTGAATGTTTCATATCTCTTTTGGATTTATTAGGACATTTACTGGCATAATGTCCAAGTTTTCCATAAAGATAACATCGATCAGATTTTTTTGCTCCATGAGCTCTTTTCTTAAAGAATTTGATAATTCTTCTTTTCCTTCTATGAGGTTGTTGATGGTCTGCTAGCCTTGTCTTATGGAAATGAGAAATTTTTTCTTATAAGAACATCCTATTGTTTTCTTGCATTTAATTTTCAAGTAGGGCTTTTTACAAGCATACATGAAGTGTGGTTTTTCCGACATCATATTCCTGAGAAATTTCTATTATTCATATAGTTTGTCAAGAGTAGCTAATGCCAATTGATATATGTCTCCTAATGAGATTTCCGTCATATTACGATGGAGAGAGTTTATCATTCTCTGCAGTTCTAGTTGACGTTTATCATGGAGAAAGGCAATAAATGTATACATAAGATTAACATTATTGAATCCGTTTAAAATGTAATATTTCTCTTTCCTTTTTTGTTTTTCTGAAAATACCCCTGAAGATCTCTCGTGTTTAGAGAATAATACTTCCCTTTAAAGTATTCTCGACGAATTTGTCTATCAATTAATTGAAAGTCTCCAATAAATTCCTTATGGATCATTCCTAGTGGGTTTCCTGCTTCAGGAAGCCTGACAACCTGAAGCCTCCAAAATTCTCTTAGGTTTTGAGATCATTCTCGCAAGTTTCCAGTCATTCTAAAGACAAACTACATTAATATTTCTGTAAGGTAGCTTCTGGCCTAGTCATTTATAGGTTGATCTATACTTTAAAATCATGTAACACGTCTCTACATTTGTTGGGTAGAATATCATCAAATGTAAACAAAGGTCCTAAAGTTGGTTGGGTTATGGTTTTTGAATACTGTTGTATCGATTCTGCCCCTAAAGAGTCCACATGTTTCACTTCAAGTTTTTCCTCTATTTATTATGGAGGAGAATTTGGAATGGCATCAGAATTTGGGATAACTGTGAGAGATCAACAACCTGATCTATGTTAAAGCTAGATTCAAAATATTGTGAAGTCAAGTTAGAGAGAATTGTAGGAACCAAATGAGGATAGGATAGTTGAACAGTATCTATAAACCTAAATCCTTCTTTAGGCTCCTTTTCTTTTTGAGCCAAAAAAGGTTGTTCATTTGAAGGGGTAAGGGTTTCTTCGGAGTTGAATGGTCTTTTGGTTTCCATTGAGTCTTCAAGGTTTAAGGTTTTTTTTGGAAGGTTTGTCTGAATAATGGGTATGACATTTTGAAAATCTTTCCATAGTCTAGGGCTTTTGGATATGATAGACTAGGATAAGAGGTGGGTTTAAAGGAAAAGGCAATAGTATAGGGATAATAGACATCCTTTGATTGGTCTTTGGCTCTATTTGACTCTATCTTTCTTAGTTCTTTATAAATCTTGGACAAACTTTTTCTTTCTTTGAAAATTTTAGCCCATAATAGTGTTCTTTTACATATTATTTCAAGTATGAATAAAGCGTATTTTCTTGATGAAGCAGTTTTTGGTGTAACTGATGAACTGAGAATGATATTAAATCTATCTTGGTATGCAAATCTTGTGTTTGAGATTTTAAGCCTTCTAGTTTTGAATCAGTACAGTGAAGTACTGTATTTTTAGCAACTACATTTTTAGTCTTCCAATTTAGTACTTCTTTAGCAGGAGTCACATGTGAGTAAATGCCTTGAGGATAAATGGATAGAGGGGATACCTATAGGTGTCAAAATGGGTGAGTTATCACTCTAGTCATCTTATTTTTCTTTCTCTCTAAAGGGGGAAATCTTTATCATACTGTTTTGATGGCTGCATCGTCAAATAAGTAGGGATGGAAATTGGGACCAGGCCTAGTATAGCCTGACCTAACCATGCCCAAAGTCAACACACCACGCCTGGGTTGATTGGGCCTCAAGCCTAGAATTTCTAAAACAATTAGGCCTCATGTCGGGCTTTACCTTTATAAGCAAATGACATTATTTTTTATTTTTAATTTTTTTAAAAATTTATACAGCCTAAGTTGGCTGGGTTCAAGGTCTAGTTGTCTCAGGCCTGACCTATTGCCATCTCTACAAACAGGGAATTGGTTCCACAAATTTTTTTTGAATAGTTGGGATGATTAGATTAGGTCAATATGGCATCAAGAGATGACTATATCTTGCTTCTTATAGAAGTTGGTGAAAGTTGTTGGTCTTAACCTAGGATTTTTTTTGTGTCAATTCAACCTTAGAGTCATCTTCATCATCCTTAAATAATCTTTGTGCTTGAGGACGCTATTGGGGTCTGCATTTATGGTTCTCTGTTATCCTTTGATTATAGTAATCATTTGATCCAGAATTAGAATCTTTATCTAAAATATCATCTTCCCAACATCTATGCTTTGCATGACACACATATGGATCTATATCCCAAAGGAAGTGACCATTTATGTGACTGATATAGGAATAATAGGTATGACATTTTGAAAACCTTTCCATAGTCTGAGGCCTCTAGATATGATGGACTAGGATAAGAGGTGGGTTTAAAGGAAAAGGGCCATAACATAGGAATCGTAGATAGTTTTTGATTGGTCTCTGGCTCTATTTGACTCAATCTTTCTTAGTTATTTATGAATCATGCACAATTATTTTCTTTTTTTGAAAATTTAATATTTTTAATTTTAATTTTTGAAGTTGAATTAATATCAAATTTGAGTCAAAATATAAAAGAGTTATCATTTCATTATATACGTCTTCCTTTAACTTTGAAATGATGATGTTGACTTCTTTTGCTCTATCTAAATTTTTATGAGAATATTAAAAGAAATACTAAGATATAATATTGATGTCCTTATAAATTCTTTTTTTAAAGTCATGTCCTTATAAGTCATTTTATACATAAACAGTTAATATTAAACAGTTAATTTTACCAAACATCTTTAAATAAACATTTGATGTTATCTGTTGGTCAAATCAGCTATATTCATCAGCTGTCAACTAACTGTTGATAGAATAACAACTAATGCAATCCGGTATTGCCAAACAGGGCCTATAAGATCCTACTAAAGCTATATTAGGAGATAACTCAAAATGGGTTATCTAAGACATAGGCCTTGAGATATATGGTACCAATCATAAAAGGATTTGTTTTCTCAACTAGCATATATGTAATCGGTTTTGAATTTATCCCTTAGTTTGGCATTTGTTTTTATATTTTTCAACAATAATTTGTTATATAATTTCTTAATACAGTTCATAAAAAATTAAAATAAGGGATTGGTAATTTTTCAAATTTTCTTTTCAATTTATAATTTTATTCAATATTTTTTGATATCTTAACCTGTATCTTTGTGTAAAACAGTACAAATCAAAATTTTGTAATACATTTCAGATAACGATGCAAATTAATTTTGTACCATTTCCCTCGGTTATTTAATTACTGTGGCTCCCTTTTTATGCTGATCCTTGGAACTGGCATTTAGCACAAATCATTGGCACCATCATCAGCCTGTGACATTTCTTGTTGTATATATTTCGCTTGGATGAGTATTGCTAATGTCAGCATCTCTTTTGTAATAAAGAATGAGACAAACGAATATACAGAAGGAATAGATGCTCAATTCCCTTCTTGAAATTAGAGTTGCGAAGAAATATAGAAACACGGGGAGTACTTTCTCGTAGCCATAACTCATCTCATATTGCTTGTAATTTACAATTATGTGGACCCAACATCGGAATTTGGAACCAAAACCATGAAACAAAAATCTGCAAACTGAACCGAAACAACAAAAACAAGAACACTTCATACTTATCAGAAACTCTTCTGGTTTTGGAAGAACTTAAGTTTCACAGGCGCGTTAGTCTTGCTGATCTTGGGAGAAGATAAACCTTCACTTGCCATCTTAAGCTCACTAAATCCTCTCTTGTAGATTTTCTTCTTTGGTGGCTTTTTCGAACTCATTGTAGGGAGTACGTACCACCCTATAGAGATGTACAGTGTAACAACAGATCGACCAAAAAATAGCAGCAGCAGCAAGATCAAGATCAAAATCACTGGCATATAGAAAGATGGTCTTCTCCATTTATGCAACATTAAATTCCAGGAAGACCCCTTCTTCTCAATTCTTTCTACAGGAGTTGAAGACTCTTTTCTCGGCGACTTATCCAAAACCTTCGTCTCATGAGCACCGAAGTTATTACTATCTTTCTTATCATCTTTGAAATCAGCAATCTTGGTGTTCTTCTTCGAGACCTCTTGTCCATTACGATCTTTCAACTTTACAACAACAGGCACGCAATCGTTGGAAAGTGAATATTTAAAACTAACATAATACACATCTTCAGGACCCACTTTAGAGTGTATCATCTTCTTCTTCTTTTCAATATCAGCAAGAAGTTCTTCGAACTTGTCGAGGCCACGGTCCGAGAAAGGATTTCCGGCGGTCTTGGTGCCCTTTTTTGATTTTCTCGATGTTGGAAAAGATGGGTATTTGCATGTTTTGTAATCCCTCTTCTTCTTCTCAGAATCATTGCCAGAATGGAAGGGAATCAACATCTGGTCACTTGCCATTAATGGAGGCTGGAACTTTCTCTGTGATGATCAAAAGTGCGTGTTCTGATGGGTATATGGATTTCGCTTGTATATCTGCAGACAGAGGAGAGAGTTGCAAATGATTGGCTTGTTACGGTGGAATACAACAGCAAAACAGAGAATCGTGGTGGCCTATTAATAGTCAAACGAACTGTTTGAAAGATAAATATCCTACGCACTGAAGAAACTTCAGCTCGACGTTGATTTCGGTGTTGTTTGACTTCTTGGGCAGAGGAAGGTAACCTCAGCGGATGGGCGTTTAGTTTATTCTAATAGGGACAGGATTCCAGTGTACGTCTTGGTCTGGAAAATTTGATCCTTTGAATTAGGTAGTGCCGCGAACACTTAATAAATTATTAACTCTGAAAATTATGGTTTAATATAATAATTGATTAGTTTTTGAGTTATTTTAAATTATCTTATCACTTTTTTTACTGTTGGATGTGAGTTTAGTGGGCCTTATGATAAACTGATAATAAAACACCTATATGTAATTATTACGAGTTAAGAGAAATAATAAATTGGAAGGATATTTGTATATTTGTATATATAAATTATGTTTGTATTTATTGGTTTTGGGAAATTTCCTTATTTTGGGACTTGTATATAAAGATTAACAAGTGACTATTCCCAAAATTATCATAGTATCAAAGTTAACCAAAACCCTAAACCTAGATCACAAAAACTGATTGAACGACAAACTTTGTGCCTGAAACAATGATCAATATAGTGCAATTGACAGGTGATAATTATGACGAATGGGCTCGATCGATGCAGAACACACTTAAGGTGAAATGGAAACTAAGGTTTGTAGATGGAATTTTGTCCAAAGCCACTAATGACTCACTTGAGATTGATGACCAATGGAGTTTCAATATAATTGAACCAAGTCTACAATTTATTATGACATATATGGAGATTGTGAAAGAACTCTGGGATGAACTCAAATAGTGATTTTCGATCGAGAATGGCCCGTGTGTTCAACAATTAAAGAATGGTCTTATAGAGTGCAAATAGTATGGGCAATCGAAGATGGCATATTAAGGGCAATTGAAAGTCATATAGGATGAACTTATGAATTATGAACCAATTTTGACATGCAGTTATGGAAACTCAACCTGTGATATTACTAACAAACTCACAAAGCAACATGAGGAAGCACAAGTCCATCAGTTCTTAATAGGACTTGATTATGCAGTTTTTGGAATAGTAAGGTCGAACATTCTGACTATGAATCCTTGCCTAATCTAAGTCAAGTCTACGCAATGGTGGTGCAAAAAGAATGACACCAAAATTTAATGCGAAGTAGCGAGGAAAGAATTGAGGTGGTTGAATTCGCTATCTAAGCCAATTCTGGATCATATGTAGTGACAACACGTACCAAGGAGAAGATCGGGAGTTATTTACATTGTGAGAAGGCTAGGCATGATTCAAAAGACTATTTTTAATTGACTGGACATGAAGTTAGGCATGGAAGAGGAACTAGTACATGGTGAGGGCATAGAGGAGCTACTTGTGCCAATTTTGCATAAGCAAGCCCTAATGATGCCGGTAAGCAATAAGCAAGTGGCATGACAGAGGCGGGTCGCAGAGGCTTCTCTAAGTTGAGTGACGAATAGTGGACTACACTTATCAATTTGTTGAACACTACAAAAACACGAGAATAAAAGCGTCTCTCCAATAAGAAAAAATTAGATAATTGGATTATTGATTTGGCGATGTCTCATCATATAGCTAGAGATATAAATTTGTTGAATGATATTTAAAACATTGTGGCTTGCCCAATAAGCCTCTCTAATGAAAAGCATACTACTGCAATAAAACAGGGCACATTGTATTTAGCTAAGGATATTTGTGTGCATAATGTGCTTTTTGTGCCTAACTTAAATTATACCTTAATTTCTGTGGCTAAGTTGTTGTAAGAGTTAAATTGCACTATAACTTTTATTGATAGTCTATGTGTGATATGGAACTAAACACCGAGGATCCTAATTTGAGCAGATAACCAATGCAATAAGGTTTATTACTTTTGGACAATGGTGGTGGACCAAGCAAATAAAGTGAAACATGTAAGCTCACGAGATCTCTGGCGTGGACGGTTTGGACATCCGTCTTAACATCTATTTTCTGTTATTCTTGAATTGAAAAATAATAGTAGTGATGTGGAGAATTTTGGACCTTGTGATATTTATTATAAAGCTAAGCAGACACGAGAGACATTTTATAATGGTAATAATAAATCAACAGATTGTTTTGCTTTAATTCATTGTAATCTGTAGGGCATGTATAGGATCCGTAGCTTTTTGTGGTGCAATTTATTTTTTAACTATAGTAGACGATGTTTTTTACATGTTATGTGGGTTTATCTATTACTTGAAAAGTCTGAAGTGGCACGAATAATTAAAAATTTATATGTTATAGTTGAACTATAATTTGGAAAAAGAGTAAAAATACTATGTAGTGATAATGGGAATGAATTTAAGTGTTTAATGACTTATTTTAAAAAAAATGGCATTTTGCATTAGACTTCTTGTGTAGGAACCCTTCATCAAACTGGTAGGGTGGAGAGAAAACACAGATATATCTTAAATGTTGTCAGTGCCTTAAGAATTCAAGCCAACCTACCTACTGAGTTTTGGGAGAATGCATTTTTACAGTTGCATATTTAATAAACAGGATACCTACCTCTCTTTTGAGTGAGAAAACGCCTCATGAAACTTTGTTTGGGGCAGCACCTCATCTTCATATGAAAATTTGGAAGTTTTTGGATGTCCATGTTATGTTCATTATAAGGATCGTGACAAAGATAAAATTGGAGAGAGAAGTCAGAGATGTGTGTTTGTAGCCTATCCTTATGGGAAGAAAGGATAGAAGGTCTACAATATTGAAAAAGGCAAATATGTGATTTCCTAAGATGTGATTTTCGATGAAGATGTATACCCTTATGCAGTTAGAGTAAGTAAAGGTACAGAGTATACAATTAGGAATATACTGAGTGGTGGGAACAATTTTATTAATGATGAGTTTGATAAGGAGACTACGAGTGCTCCAATTGAGAGCGAGCATGATACTCCGAGTTAGGGGTAGTCGAATGTTATGATTAACGTGGAGAAGCCCTTAGAGGTGATTGATGATCATGAGCAGCAAGGTGGTAATGTCTATGGTGACCAGGAATAAGTGGTGAACGAGGGTGACCAACAAAACTCCACAATTAAGACACTTAGAAGTGGCCAACGAGAATGTACAAGTTTAGCCTTATTACATGATTTTGTTACTTATAGTGCCTAATATTTGAGAAACCACATTTCACCAACTTGTTCCAACTCCAAATCGGCTTCCTTAATCAAAACTTCCTATCCAATAGCTAATTTTGTGACATATACTAATTTCTTATCTAGATATTGAAGTTTCTTGGCAGATGTTACTGTAGCAAACGATCTTGTTCTATTCTTAGAGGCGATTAAAGATGAAAAATGGAGAGAGGTGATAAGAAAGGAAATCTAGGCTCTAGAGGACAATGAGACTTGGACTTTAAAGGTTTTACCCCTCGAAAAAAGGCCATCATGTACAAATGGATCTATAAAATCAAATTTAACTAAGATAGAACTACGGAAAGTTATCAAGCACACTTGGTAATCTTGGGCAATTAACAACTTGAAGGAATGGATTATATATAAACTTTTGCTTTTATGGCCAAATTGGTGACGACCTAAACTTTTTAGCAGTAGTAGCAATAAAGAAGTGGAAAATACATCAAATGAATGTGTACAATGTGTTTTACATGGGGACATAAACGAGAAAGTCTAAAAGAAGCAACCATCAAGGTTTTCTATTCTTGGAGAATATAAGGTATGTAAATTGAAAAAATCTCTTTATAGGCTACGATAGGCCCTTCGTTATTGATTTTCCAAATTAGTTATCACTTTGCAATATGGATTTTCCCAATCCTATTCTGATTACTCATTGTTAAAGTCAGCAACTCCAGCTCCCTCCTATGGCGAATTTCCAACTTCAAGATTATCAGGTGGAGAGCGTCGACTCCACCGATTTCTGCTTTAACGTTTTTTGCTTTGTCAAATTGCACCGTTTTCTCTTTTCCATTTCTTCCTTCCCTTACAACTGTAGTATTGAAATCATTAGAATTTGTAAGCCTATAAAAAGGCACTCATTTGTAGCAATTAAATCATTCCTTTAGAAAACGTTTCCTTCTTCCTTTAGCTTCAACAGTCTGGTATCAGAGCCATACCTCTTTGCTTATCTTGCCCAAATCAAAATCCATCACCCTTGAATTTGCTGTTCTTAATTGAGCTTCTTTCCATGTGGAGAGGAAAAAAAAAAGAAGAGCTTCTTTGCTCTGGAAATTATACGCAGTGGCAAGGAGGTTGGTTGAAGAGCTGAAACAAAGAAACAAAAGAAAAGAGAAGAAGACAAAGGAGGTGGGTCAAGGAAGAAAAGAAAAATGTGTGGGGCAAAGAGGTTGGCTGAAGAACAAGTGAAACAAAAGAAAGGAGAAAAAGACAAAGGAGCTGGGTTAAGGAAGAAAAGAAAAACGTGCGGGGCAGTGGGTTTTGAAAATTTTGGTCTGCCACCACTATTCTCTACTATTCATTAGTTTTTGGACTAATTACAGATTTAGTCCTTGTTCTTGTTTCTTTACTCAAATAGTAACTAATACTTTGTATTGTTACATTTGAGTCACTACAAGAGGTTTTCAAAAAAAAACCCCACCATCTTCTCAGCTTACCTTCGTCATTCCAACCGCTACTACACAATTAACAAATGGCGGATCTTCAGGTTATTGGCGGCATCAAAATACTCAACCATCAAAATTATAATTCTTGGTATACTAGCAAAATGTCTTATCTGCAAGAATAGGACTATGGGAAATTGTTGATGGAAGTGAAATTATGCAACCTATGACAGAGGATGCATTGCGAAAATGGAAGATAAAGGCAGGCAAAGCAATGTTTGCATTAAAAACGACAATCGAAGAGGACATGCTAGAGCACGTTCGGGATGCCAAGACTCCAAATGAAGCTTAGAAAATGCTCGACCAACTATTCTCGAAGATGAACGATACAAGCTTGCAATTACTTGAAGGTGAGTTGTTGTCAATATCACAAAGTGACATGTCGATTGCTCAATACTTCCATAAAGTCAAGTCATTATGTCGGGAAATTTTGGAATTAGACCCCTCAGCCCCTATCGGTGAAACCAGGATGAAAAGAATAATCATCCATGGTTTGCGACCTGAGTATAGAGGCTTTATCGCTGCAGTACAGGGATGGCAAAACCAGCCATCACTTGTTGAATTTGAGAATTTGCTTACCAGTCAAGAAGCTATGGCTAAGCAAGTGAGAGGAGTTTCGTTAAATAAAGAGGAGGAAGCACTCTACGCCACTAAAGGTAGGCGGAATTTCAAGTAGCATGACAGTGAAGGATCTAAAAGGAGGAATAATGACAAATGGAAGAATTACAAAAGAGAAGGGAGTACACAAGCAGGGGGAGAATTAAGGAATCGTAGCAACAATAAATGGTTCAGAGGAAAGTCCCACAATTGCGGAAAGTAGGGACACATGGCAAAGGTCTGTTGGTCGAATAAAAGGCCTATAGAGAGCAATGATGCCACTTACAAGGATAAGGAAGAGTAGGATATTGATGCATTACTTGCGATAATACAGGAAGAGCTTGCTCTTATAGTAACAACTTCTGACCATATTGATTATGAACAGGACTGGATTGTTGATTTTGGCTGCTCAAATCATATGACTGGTGATAAAAAGAAGTTGAAGAATGCGACAGACTACAAAGGGAGTCGTGTGGTGGTAACTGCGAATAACTCGAAGCTACCAATAGCTCACGTCGGAGATGCTTTGGTCTCTCCTCATCACAGCACCATGGTACCACTTCAGAATGTCTAACATGTTCCAGGTATGAAGAAAACTCTTATTTCAGTAGCACAATTAACATCTTCAGGACATTATGTATTGTTTGGTCTGCAAGATGTGAAAGTGTATCGAGACCTTAGATCCTTGAAGAACCAGTGATGGAAGGTCGAAGATTGGAATCGGTTTACGTAATGACGGCAGAAACTGCATACATAGAAAAAATAAGGAGGAACAAGACTGCAGATTTATGGCACATGTGATTAGGCCATGTTAACTATTCAAAGCTAGAAATAATGATGAAGAAGTCAATTGAAGTAAGGATGGATACGATTTGCACAGGCTGTCAATATGGAAAAGCGCATCAATCACCATTTGAGGAGTCCAAGTTCAAAGCTAAAGAACCATTAGAGTTGATTCACTCTGACGTATTTGGACCTGTTAAGCAAGCCACAATCAGTGGCTTGAAGTACATGGTAACCTTCATTGATGACTTTTCCAGGTATATGTAGGTTTATTTTATGAAAAATAAATCTGAAACTCTTTCTAAGTTCAAGGAGTTCAAAGAGACAGTGGAAGCGGAAGTTAGCAAGAGAATGCAGTGTCTACGCACTGATAATAGAGGAGAATATATCACAGAAGAGTTCACTGATATTCTTCGCAAGCATAGAATACGCCATCAGTTTACATGTGCGAACACCCCACAGCAAAATGGCTTAGCTGAAAGGAAGAACAGACATCTAGCAGAGACATGTCGGAGCATGCTACACTCAAAGCATGTTCCAGGAAGATTTTGGGCCGAAGCAATGAAGAGTGCTGCCTTTGTGATCAATACGATTCCTCAACAAAGGTTAGGTTTCTTATCACCTTTTGAAAAACTATGAAATATGAAACCCACAGTTAGCTATCTTCGAGTTATCGGATGTGTATGTTATGTGTTTGTACCTGACCATCTACGTAGCAAAATGGACAAGAAGGCTATAAGGTGCATCTTTGTAGGATATGATGATCAAAGAAAAGGATGGAGATGCTGTAATCCTACAACTGGGAAATGCTACACATCCCGAAATGTTGTGTTTGATGAGACATCTATATGGTGGGCCCCAGACAAGGAAGTTATGCTAGACTCAAATGATTTTAAGGATGAGCTACAATCTGCTCGGGTTCAGCTAAGCGTAGGAGAAGATAAAGTAGAAGGTGATGGTGACAATGCCAGAAAGACTGTGGACCAAAGACCCTGGCAAAATAGCATAATTGAATGACCAGGATCATCTGCACTCAAAAGGTCAACTAGAATCAGAAAGCCAAATTCTAAATACGCCAACGCTGTTATTGTTGAAGAATCAGGTTTAAAAGAACCTGAGACATTTGAGGAGGCATCTAAATTCATGGAATGGAATGAAGCCATGTAAGAGGAAATTGCTGCATTAGAACGGAACCAGACTCGGGAGCTCGTGCCAAAACCAAAGGATGTGAAACCTATTTCTTGCAAATGGGTGTATAAGATAAAGCACCGCTCGGATGGATCTATTGAAAGGTTCAAGGCTCGTCTGGTAGCTCGAGGGTTCTCCCAATAATATAGGATGGACTATGATGAAACATTCAGTCCTGTAGCAAAATTTACAACTGTTTGAGTTTTATTAGCTCTTGCAGCTGGTAAAAGTTGGAACTTGTGGTAGATGGACGTTAAGAATGCCTTTCTACATAGAGAGTTAGACCGGGAGATTTATATGAATCAACCAATGTGATTTCAAAGTTAGGATCATCCTAACTACGTGTGTAAGCTTCAAAAGGCACTCTATGGATTAAAACAAGCACCCAGGGTATGGTGCGGTAAGATTGCTAAATTTCTTGCTCATAATGGCTATTCAGTAACACATGCAGATTCTAGCTTGTTTGTTAAGACTAATGGAGAAAAGCTAGTTGTTATGCTAGTATATGTGGATGATCTGATTTTAACAGGAGATTGGAAGAAGAAATTCTTCAAACAAGGGAGAATTTATCGATCCGCTTTCAGATGAAAGAATTGGGCCAACTGAAGCACTTTCTTGGCCTAGAAGTTGAGTACACTAATGAAGGGATCATAGTTCACCAACAGAAGTACTCCAGTGATTTGCTAAAACAATTTGGAATGTCGAATTGCAAATCTTTTTCAACGCCAGTGCAATTAAATGCAAAGATATGTGCCCAAGAAGGAAAGGATTTAGAAGATGCAATGATGCATCGACAGCTAGTAGGTAGTCTGATCTACCTAGTTTTAACAAGACCTGATATTTCTTATGCTGTCGGAGTAATGAGTCGATACATGTAGAATCCTAAGAAACCTCATTTGGAAGCAGTTAGAAGAATTATGAGATATATAAAGGGTACTCTTAGTTATGGTATTTTGTATAGAAAAGGTGAAGACACGAGGCTAGTTGGCTATTATGATACCGACCATGTAGGTGATCATGACCCCCGACGTTCAACCACTGGGTATGTCTTTTTCCTTGGAACTGGAGCAGTTTCCTGATGCAGTAAAAGATAACCAACTGTGTCTTTATCAACAACAGAAGCAGAATACATAGTAGCGATAATGGCGCTCAAGAAAGCACTTGGCTGATACTATTATTGAAAGACTTGCACCAGTCAACACAATATGCAATTCCCTTGTATTGTGATAATCTGTCAATAATACGGTTAGCTGAAAACCAAGGTTCTCGAAGAAGAAGTGGAGCTGAGACCTATTTATACGGAAGATCAGATCGCAGATCTTTTTACTAAGAGTCTGAGTGGGAACAAATTTGAAGACTTTTGTCATCAGCTTGGCATGGTGATGAAAAGAGTAAGAGCTCGTCTTGAGGGGGAGTGTTAAAGTCAGCAACTCTAGCTCCCTTCCTATAGCGAAGTTCCGACTTCAAGATTATCAAGCGGAGAGCACCGACTCCACCGATTTTTGCTTCAACATTTTCTATTTTGTCAAATTGCACCGTTTTCTCTTTTCCATTTCTTCCTTCTCTTATAGTTGTAGTGTTGAAATCATCAGAATTTGTAAGCCTATAAAAAGGCACTCGTTTGTATCAATTAAATCATCCCTTCAGAAAACATTTCCTTCTCCCTTTAGCTTCAACACTCATTATTCACATATTTTCATAACAGAGCCCGAATTTGTGTATTGATATATGTTAATGATCTGATAGTTACGAGGAACTGATTTTGTTGCGATGGCTAAGTTTAAAGATTATCTATGTTGACGTTTTTATATAAAGGATTTAGGAGCAATTCGTTATTTTTTAGGGATTGAAATTGCTTGCGAACCACAAGGGATATTATTGTGTCAACACAAATATGTTCTTGACTGAAGAGTGTGGTCTACTTAGGGCACGACCTACTCCTATTATGATTGAATAGAACCATCAATTGACAAAGACTGATGGGAAGTTAGTGACCAATTCAAATCAATACCATCATCTTATCGGTCATCGTATATATTTGACTATGATTAGGCTTAGGCTTAGTTATTGTGTACATATATTGGCATAATTTGTGCAAAACCTAAAAGAGCATTTAGAGGTGACTTGGAGAGTAGTGCAATACTTTAAAGACAATCTTGGTCAAGGTATCTTTCTTCAGTCTAACAATGATCTATAATCATTTGACCAGGAGTTCTTTGAGAAGTTATTTTACATTACTAGGTCAGTCACTCATCTTTTGGAAAAACAACAAACAAACAATAATGTCTCGATCATCTAAAACGATCGAGTATCAGTTTATGGCTATAGCGATGAGTGAGCTTAAGTGGTTAAAAGGATTTTTGTTATCTCTAGATGTAGTGCATAAAGGACCAATGAGACTTTATTGTGATAGTCAGGTAGCGTTGCACATCCCTGCTAACTCATTTTTTATGAGGGAACTAAACATATTGGGATGGATTGTCATTTTGTTTAGGACGAACTCAAACAGGGTCACATTGTTACTTCCTATGTGTGCACTACCAAACTATTGGTTGACACCTTCACAAAGGCTCTTGATTGTTCTCAATTTTAATACATCCTTTATAAGTTCGGCATTCGAAATCTTCATATACCAACTTAAGGGGGAGTGTTAGAATATCTCTGTATATTCGTATATGTAAATTATTTTTGTATTTATTGATTTTAGGACTTTGCCTTATTTTGGACTTTGCTATGATGTATGACTTATATATAAAGATTAAAAAGTTAATGAAAAAGTCAGATCATTATTTTCAAAATTGACATAATCATCATCATCATCATCATCAGCACCCAGTCCGAAATCCCGCAATGAAGCGGGGTCTGGGGAGGTCCGGTAGTACGCAGCCTTACCCCTACATAGTAGAGAGGCTGTTTCCGGTGGACCCACATGCATGTGAGACAATATACGAATGATGCAGGTTACAGGAAGAAAAATAAGGTGCAGGTCAAAAGATTAAAAACTTAAAAAGCTTAGCAAAAGTGCTGAGAAGATTTTAGAAAATAAATAGATAAATAAAAATGTAAATAATTAGAAACATAATAAAGAAATAAATAACTAGGTTAAAGTGCAAATACATAAGTAAAATAGAATAATCCTACTTACAGAAAAGCTACCATACTTCATTTAAGAAGATGTAAGTTTAAAAGACAAAATTAGTAAGAAAAAAGTAGGAATAGAAATACCTGACCTGCTTCAAAATTTTGCTTATACCTGATATGTTGCAAAGCAGTTTTACCCTTCTTGAGATGTGCGTATCATCTTGGAGCAGGGGTCCTTCTAATTTGCTCTGTAGCATTCTAATTTTATTGGGTGTCCCCCAAAGGAACAACCAGTAATAGTTGAATCCTACGATCTAAAGGCAAATTTGCTACTTTAAGCTAAAAATCATAACAGGTCATTTCATTAGTCTCAATTAACTCTTCTACAGTAAAGACATATCAACTGATAGATATGAGATAAGACAGTATAAAAAGAGTATATGGAAACTACATGACTCAATTGCCAAAAGGGCAGTTAGGTCACCATGGCTGTACAGGAGATTATAAGAGGATAACTATACTATTCAACTGCCGAGAGGATAGTGGTAAGCTAACACTCAATGTGGAATGACTCTGAACTTCTCAGGAAAAAGGAATTTGAAAACAACGTTATTAATCCTCGTGTCAGCGAGATTTTTACTTTAGTTTTTAAAATTTATTAAAATAAATTTATAGAGAAAAATTGTTTTCTTAACAAAATTATAATTTAGAATAATACAAATACTTTTTAAAATTAAGAAAAAATCCATTTTTATCTCTAAAATAATTGTTAAATATTAGGAGTTAGTTTGGCAATTTTGAGGACGGTGTCGGTAAGCTGTAAGGAGGAGAGATGAGGACTGTGTCGGCTAAGCTGTCACGACGAAAGAAGAAGCCAAAGAATACACGTACATTACTTGAATGAGGAGAAACAATAGTTGGGTGGTGGTGTTGGGTGGTGGTGAAGAGTGATGCGAAGACGGAGGATGAAAAAGACCAGACGACCAGCCCACATGCTGAGATTCTGGAGTGACTTTTAACAGAAAATTGGAATCAACACAAGACCCCACAAATGAAGACTTTTGAACACGACAGTGAAGGGTAGATCTAGAGAGTGGCTTCTCACCTATCTATCTCAGTTTCCAACTATTGTCTTAAATCACAATGTATGTATCTGTTGCATCTGTGATCTGTGTGACCAGTTCTTTTTACCCTTTTCTTCATTCTCTCCAAGTTCATCAAGGAATTATCTGTTCCCCCGTGTTACTCTGTTTGTAAAATTTCTGTTGCCCTGTGTTACTCTGTTTTTTAAACATCTGTTGCCCTGTGTTACTCTGTTTTTAAAATTTTCCCCCGTGTTACTCTGTTTTTAAAATTTCTGTTCCCTGTGTTACTCTGTTTTTAAAATAAAAATTTTAAAAACAAATATATATTTAATTGGATTTGACCCAGTTCAGGAATTCCGTCATCTGCACCATAACGACTTCTTTGATTTTCTCCGGTGCCTCTTTTGGTGGTTGCCAATAAACTACCCCCTGTAGAACATTTTGACAAAATTGAGATTGACCTACATATGATGTGCACTATAGGGCCAAACATTCTCAATGCTCCGGAGTTGTTGAACTATATATATAGGTATATATGATTGTATCCATGAATGCACGCAATATACATGTGAATGCGCCACTCCCTGGCCAGTCCATTGGCAGAGAATAGAGCAAAACCAATAAAAATAATGTATCTATACACAGAAATGTCGAAGACAAGCTATAACATTGCAAAATGGCCCTCAAGTTTGACATTAGGAATTGCGGTATTGTTTCAAGATTAAAACAGTTTTAAAAATTCGGTTAGGTCACGTTACTATATTGGTACCAAGTTTAAAAATTAAAAACATTTGATCCAAAAATAACGAAAGTCCAACGTTCCATCTCACAAGACTTTCGATACTGAAAGATATCAAATATGTGTGTCATGTATGATACAGATCTAAGATAATCACGCATATCTTATACTGTACGGACATGAATGAGAAAATGACGTGTAACAAACTAAGATGATACATGTATGATCTAATATGTATCACCTTTCGTTTCTAGGTCTCGATCTCTCTAAACCTTATACTAAACTGCAACAAAGAAATTTTATTTTCTCTTACCAAATGCTAAACTGCATTTAGATAAAACATTTATATTCTCTAACTGAATGCAAAACTGCATTAAAAAACCTTTATGGGATTAAAAACTTATATCCCCCTATGTCACGTTAAAATTCATGCATATTCGTATTAGACTATATGTGTCAATAGGACATAGGTTTAAGGTCAATCTGTATATATGCCCAATAATTTTTAAAATGTTTAAATCGGCACAAAATTTAAGACTTTCACATGTATTATGACTTTACACAATAACATGTATTATTGAGGATAAAAAATTGATCATATTTATTAATAAACAATCATAGTATCATAATACATCAAAATATATAAACACACAAGAAGTAAAAACAATGATCCCTAACTAACACTGTCTAAGGACTTTAACATACCCATACTGGATACATGTCTTTCAAACACAAGCAAACGAAGTTCTTTAGTTAAAGAATCAGCTAACATCTCCTCATTCGTTATATACTCCACTTCAACGTCACATTTTTGTATCAACTTCTTAATGTTCAAGTATTTGAACTCCAAATTCTTAGACTCTGTAATATTCTTATTGTTGTTACTAAACAACACAGTAGCAAGAATATCACAATACAATCAAATGGGTCTAGCCACTGAATCTCTCACAGACAACTTAGAAATCAAGTTTTTGAGCCAAACTGTTTATGAAGCAACCCTATAGCATGCAACAAACTCTGCATATATGGTCGAGAAAGTTACCAGTATCTGCTTAACACTTTTCCAAGATACCGCACCATCTGCTAAAATAAAAATATAACCTAAAGTGGACTTCTGATCATCGAACACATAGCAGAATCGGAATCTGTATACCCCACCAGTTTTAGATCGTTGACTCGTCTGTATGTCAACATATAATCTTTAGTACCCTTTAAATATCTTAATACTAGTTTGATTGCATTCAAGTGATTTATACCTAGGTTAGCCAGATATCAACCCAGCAATCCAACAGCAAATGTAATGTTTGGCCTAGTACATACCTGAGCATACATCAAGCTACCAATTGTACTAGAATATGGAACATTTCTCATGTCTCTCTCTCTCAACTTCATTATTTGGACACTGTGTTAAAGATAATCTCTCACCATGAGAAGGTGCTACAACCGATTTACAGTCAGCCATATTAAACCTTTGTAGCATATGTTCAATGTATGCACTTTGTGAGAGGCCTAATGAGTGTGGAGATCTGTCCCAGTGAATTTGTATACCTAAGACAAAATATGCTTCTCCAAGGTCTTTCATGTCAAAATGTTTGGCCAAAAGTTCCTTAACTTCATACAACACGGTCAAGTCATTTGACACGAGCAATATATCATCCACGTACAACAGTAGGAAGATGACTTTGCTCTCCCTGACCTTATAATGCAAGCATTTTTCAACTTTGTTTTCTACAATGCCAAAATTGGTCAGAACCTCATCAAACTTCAGGTACCACTGTCTGGAAGCTTGTTTCAAACTGTATATTGATATGGTTAATTTGCAAACATTGTTAGTTGCAACTTAATCCTGAAATCTATCAAGTTGCTTAATATAGACCTCCTCATAAAGGTTACCATTTAGGAAAGGGGTTTTAACGTACATCTGATGTAGCTCCATGTCATAATGAACTACTATTGTCATAATCACTTTAAATGCATCGTTCAAGGATACAAGAGAGAAGGTAACATTAAAATCAACTTCTTTTCTCTGAGTAAACCTTCTGGTAACTAATCAAGCTTTAAACCACTTGACTTTACCTTGAGTGTCCTTCTTGGTCTTAAATAGTCATTTGCAACTGATGAGTCTGCAATGTTGAGGCAAATCAACCAGCTCTGATACCTTATTGTGCTTTATAGGCTACATCTCATCCTACATTGCTTCTGACCACAAGTGTACATAGGGTCCAGAAATAACTTCTGTAAAAGTGACTGGATCCACAATATGTCCAATTTCATAGTCCTATTCACCCAAATAGACTATATAATCAAATGAGATAGTAGGACATCTCTCTCTAGTAGATCTACACAACTACATTGGCTTTTGTACCCCAAGAACCTATTCTTGTACAGTTATAGGTTCCTATTCCTACACAGGCATGGTATTTGGATCTTGATCCATTGAATCTGACTGTACGAGCGAAAAATATGAAATAATTATCGTATTCGTGCTATTATCATCTAAAGGGCGATAGGGCCCACCCTCTTCATAAACATCATGTTCTAGAAACTTTGTTGTTTCTGATTCGACAATTCTAACTCCTCATTCTCTACAGTAAATCTATAGCCTTTAGAATGGTTAGGATATCCTACTAGATAGCAACGAGTAGAATGAGGATGCAATTTGCTTTCATAAGGATTATATAATCGTACCTCAACAGGGTAGCCTCATACACGAATGTGTGAAAGGCTTGGTTTCCAACTTTTTAGAGTTTGAAAGGTGTTTTAGGCACTGACTTGCTTGAGTCTCTATTTAATATATACAATGTCGTCTTAATAGCTTCACCCCAAAGGTAATCGGATAGGTTACTCCTGCTTTGCGTCAACCTCATCATGTCCTTTAGGGTGCGGTTACATCTTTTAGCCACACCATTTTGCTCAGGACTACTCGGTATAATGAACTAAGTCACTGTTCCAACTAATTCCACATACCTGACAAACAAACCTTTTTCTTGTCCTGCAACACCATATCTGCTGTAGTACTCTCCTCCTCGATCAAATTTGACAATCTTGATTGGTTTTTTCAATTAGTTCTCAACCGCAGTCTTAAAGATTTTAAATTTATCAAGAACTTCAAACTTTTTCTTAAGCAAAAACACGTAACCATAACGGGAATAATCATCTATAAATGTCAAAAATATCTAGAATTGCATAATGCAGCTTTATAGGTTCACTTATATCTGTATGTATGAGATCTAACAAGTCAGAAGCACAAGTTGACCCATTTTTCTTTATCTTGGTTAACTTACCTTTGTAGCAATCAACATATGTTTCCAGATCACCAAAATCAAGAGTTGGGATAATGTTTTCCTTTATTAATCTCTCAACCCTAGCTATGAAAATGTGTCCTAAACTTTTATGCTACAACATATATGACATTTCCTTTATTAAAGGTCTCTTACGAGTAACAGGTTCGACAATATAAGAAGAAACATACATTTTATTAGGGGTAAGGCATATTCTATAACCCGTATGACAATAAGTCAGTTCCGATATGTTTTAAATTGAAAGATATATTTACAACTAAAGTATTAATTACAAAACGATAACCCTCTTTGTCCAAAATTGATACAGATATCAGATTCTATCTAAAAAATGATATATAAAATGTATCCCATAAAACAAGTACAAATCTCATATCAAGGTTCAAACCTGCATCCTCTCTGTATAAAACATCTACTTTTTCATTATTACCGACCATCAGTTTCTTCTCCCCTTTAGTTGGCTTTCTATTGGATCTGAATCTCTGCATTATGGAAGCAATATGATTAGATGCACCACTATCTAGCCACCAAGAACTGGATGTGGCTATAGTTAAATTGGATTCATGAATCATATATGTCAAGGAGTTACCTGATAGCTCCAGTTTAACTTTCCAGACTTTGTACTTCTGGAAATCAAATTTCCTATGTCTCTTCTCCTTACAGAAGAAGTACCTTATATTCTTTAGGTCTTATGGACCCTTCACAATGTTGGGCTGTCTAGTCTAAATATGCGGAGAGGTTTTGGTTTTCTTAGCTTTAACCTTTTGGACTTAGTCTTCCTCTTACCTTTAGCCGTATACAAAGCCACATAAGGAGTGCTCTTCAGCTTCTCCTCTGCTGCAACACATTGAGAAATCAAGACATTGATATCCCAAGCCTCATCCTGAGAAATGTATGAAGTGACCAGTATCTCAAATTCTTAAGGAAGAGTATTAAAGGCCTGAGTGCACTATCAATGTATTAGGAATGGGAGCATCCAATGGCTTCTGCTTACTTTGAAGGTAAACCATCTTTATAATGTATTTTGTAACACCTCCTTCTCCAATCTACTAATAGAGAACATATCCTTAATTAAGGAACTCAACTTAGCATTGGACGAGACCTTGTATCTTTGGGAAGCATTATCCATAAATTCCTTCGTTATGGTAGTGTCTGGTAGTCTACTCAACAAATGATCTAGGATTGACCTCTTAATGGTCAAGTAACACATTCTGTTCGACCGCTCTTAGATTGCAAAGGTTGCCTTATCAACTTCCAAGCTGATGTTTGTAAATGGAGACGGTCTCTCTATCAGCATAGCTATGTTGATGTCTGTCATGTAACATCCCATTACCTATACATACGGCTAGAAAACATAATTGTGACATATATATCGGTTAGCACATTTATCCAAATATATATGCTTTCATTTGGCATTTTCCAGGTAAGTATGACAAATGGTGAATCAATGGTGATAAATAGTACACGTGAGGAGCATGGGGATAATATTGTTTAAGTTAGGAAGGCTCCATTACAGGTTGTAATTATGACAAATGGTGAGTCAGTGGAGATGAATAGT
>JAOTAY010000006.1:5208078-5221507 GCA_025629805.1 Erythroxylum baracoense
GAATAGAAATACCTGACCTGCTTCAAAATTTTGCTTATACCTGATATGTTGCAAAGCAGTTTTACCCTTCTTGAGATAATATTATTAAAAAAAGAGGGTAGAGCAAAAATTTAGTGATTTGAATTTTTTTTAATTAACATGATACAAGAAGATATGATTTATTATGTAACTAAAGAATGCAATATTTAGCAATAAATATTTTTAGAGAACCAAACTTCTTTTTTTTATTTGAATTTCTAACTTCTTATTTAGTTGATACAAATTGATTAAAAAAACTTCAAAAAAGGTAGATAATTAAAATATAAAATAAATAAAGAGAAATAAAAAGATTAATACGAAATTTCTGCAGTTGGTAATACATGATTTTCATATTTTTTATCTTTACGGTAAAGCAAGAGCAGATTTTTAACGAAATTTGAAATAGAAATAGTAAAACATTTTTTATACTATTAATTAGTATCATCCATTGTTTTCTATTTAGTAGATATTTCTGTATTGTTTGTTAGTTAATTCGAGTGTCTCGATCGTAAGGAAAAGGGTAATTGTGTGGAAGATGGTAGATGACTATTAACTAGAGATAATCTTAAACTTTTATAGGGGAAAAAAATAAAAGAAAGGAAAGCATCATATGATAACTATAGTTGGTAAAATCTTGTTTGTGATTCCTACATGTGATTTATATAAGATTCTTGGAACAAGCAACGTTTACGACTTTGCTTCTGGTCTTAGTTCTTGATAAAAACAAATCCAAAGACGCTACTACGATGTAATGTTCAAACTTCAGTGTCTTAAATTCTTAATCATTGTGAATTAATTGTGATAAAAAATTGCTCATAAAAATATAAGGCAAATGGTCTGGATATACACATGCATTTATGGATTGGTTGCGTTTATCTTCATCCAGCCAAATGCTTTTATTGAGTTGTTATGTGAAAGCAACAAATCCTGGCTTCCAACAAGTAAAATTGCGGTTCTAGATCTTAGATAAGGAGACAATTATCTCCATCTATGTTATATGTACGTAAGCAATTAGATCTCCTTGAATTGTCATAGGCGTCATCCCTAATGTCATTTCATACCGTAGTATTAAACAAACTTGCTTGAATTCCAAGTACAGGAAGTGCTTCCATCATCTGCAATTCGATCAGTATATCCATTCACCTCAACCTCAGTGGCAAGAAAATTTTACATTTTCTCTTTTGATTCGTCCTGATTTATACTCGTATGTATAGACTATGGGAAATGGAAGGTTATGTCATGTAAGTTTTATGAATGGAAGATCATTTAATATAGAAGCTGTACTTATCATGCAAGTATTCTGAAACTATATAACAGTGTACCATCCAATAGAAAACCAAAAAATCTGAAAATTTTATGTATAGCAAACATAGAGTACATTCGTTATTGAAGTTAAACAGTTTGTGTAATTATGTTTACCCTAATTACATAAACGATGTCGACTCAACAGTTTCAATTGTCCCAACGTCACCGTTTTCTTGTTTATTATAATGTTTAAACTACGTCGTTTTTTAATAGATCGTAGGAGAGTCTCTCTTTAATGCTGTATTCTATACATTTTCTCCACATCAATAAACTTTTTAAATTCTTTAAAAAAATGGAAATTTGCATTTACTTGCATTAATAATAAATGTGGTTCGTTTCGCCTTCCAACTATCACGACCCGATATGCAGATCAGACAGGAAAGGAAACAAGTGGTTACAATTCACGAGTACCTTGCGTAAACATCATCATCTTTGGTCTGTTCTTCTAGAAGGAAATAATAGGCCAAAAAGGACAAAGTTGAACGACTTACATTGCCTGATTTTCTAATTACTTGAAGTTGCATTTTTCCTTAGTTTGTCGCTACTTCATGTTTGTTAAGTTTGGAAGATTAGTTTTGCGGTCTCGAGATAGGCTTATAGTGTGACTTGAGAAGGAAAGAAAAGAGAGACAAGTCAGGTTTTCCGAATGTATCCAACCAAATGAACAATCCTGACAAGTGACAAATTACTCTTCCATCTAAAAATACCTTTTCCTTTCTAAGTCTATTCGTCTAGAAGAAGTGGTCCCCCTATCCAATCCTGAGGACAAGCTTCTTTGCAGGAAAACATATCCACGTACACCTGTCAAGTAGCAGATGCAATTATGATCATATCGACATTGTACAGCACCAATGTGTTTGGGAGATATTAACATATTTAGTTTCTACTTTCTAATACTTTGACTAACAAGCATTGGAAGTCCAAGTCAACCTTAATATTTTATATTTTCTTTATTCCAAGTTTTTGTCAAAGAATTGGTTTTCTTACTGCTCACAGGGTATGATGAAGATGCCAGATAAGCCTGAGGCAGCAGGAAGACAAGGGCAGATCGTTTATCATTTTCAGAAATTGTACAGGTACATATGCTTTTAACTATTTAGACTTAGGTGCGTCTATCCAAAAATGACGACGCCTTCAGGAATACGCTGTCTCAGGATTGACATTTGAAAACTGACTAATATTAATTATGCCTTGCGTGGATCACAACCATAGAAGCATCCATTTTTCACTTATTCAACCAATCTCTAAATTGTTTAACATCCTCAAGTCTTCGGACTATTTAACGACAAACCTATAAGAAGAAAAACAGTTCCATAACAACTAGTATATATTTGTCGATTTTTCATTGAAACCGATCTTGTGATATCCAAAGCTGACCTGACACTAAACGTCCAAGATAAAAACATTAATCTTGGATTCATGGCTCGGATTCCATCCTTGTAGAAATATGAAGAACATAGCTTTGTGAGCTGTGCTTCTCTGTCGTCCAACGATACACTTTGAACATTTAATTGCTAATCATAAACTGTCATAAAATGAACCTCAACGCCTACTATAATATTATTACTTGTATATGAAAATGAGAAAGAAAATGGGGCATTCCGAGAATCGAACTCGGGACCTCTCGCACCCAAAGCGAGAATCATACCACTAGACCAAATGCCCACTTGACACGGAGAGCAAATAAATGTTAACTAGATCTTGATTTCAGTTTTCTGTCTTCGAAAGAATGAAGCTTATATGTCTAAGCGCAGGTGTAGTTGTTGGCAAAGAGAAAACAAAAACTGAGAAAAGCGGTGAAGGGGTCCAATAATCGAACTAGGACAGCTGGCAGTCAAACGCAAAAATCACACTCTTGAGAAGATGACCAGTTCAGACTGAACTCTCTTAAAGTTTTATAGAACATCATTTGAAATAATGTTATACTGGCTGTTAATCATCAGTTAAAATGAGCGGTCCAGCTGTTTTTGTTGTGACACATTACATACTTCTACTTGGGAGAACACCGTTAGAACATGCCATATGCTACTTAGCCTCGTTACACATGGAAGGGATTTTTAGCCTCGTTACCAGTTTAACCCATCACTCGTCATTACCTAACAAGACCATAAGTCCACAAAAACCGTAAAGAGCAAGCTACATCGGCCCAAGTTCTTGGCCCTTGCCTCCCCACTGTTCCCTGAAACAAGTATATTACAGTGAGGATGCTTAGTTAGTTAAATATAAGAAAAAAGAAAAGGGTAAAGAATTAAAAACAAATGCTTGATAATATATTATAATTTGATGACCATAATTTGTATATCAACTTTTGGGACAATGCTGCATGCCCTTCGATTACGAGAAGAATGGAAGTCATTACACTAAAAAAAAGACATGTTATTTTTTTACGACACTCTCTCTCCCTCAAGCAACTCCGGTGAATTGATGCATCTTGACTCCATCCCGTCAACATCTTTAAGCCACCTCCGCTCTACAACGATAACAGTCTCAAGCTTTTACTATTAGGAACAAGCTATTTCACATGTTAGGAAATAAAATTTTTAACAAATCAACCATAATGATAATCATTTATTTGTTCTAACTAACCATCATAATTATAATAATTATTTTTATTTTTATTTTTCATTATATTCGTTATAAAACTTATTATCATTTGCAACCAAAACTTACCCATGTATTACACGTTCTAAACTTTGTTCAATGGTACAAAAAGATGAAATTAAGACACGACAGACATGGAGGCATAGATATTTATAGGTCCTTAAATACCCAAATACTATGATCTGGTTTAGGGAGATGAGTTTGTCACTGAGTTCACGAGGTAGGATAAGCTTCAAAAAATATCTGTTACCCAAGACATGGTCCCCATTTTCAATTTATATCGTCTAGAATCTATAGCTTTGTGGTCCTTATTTTCATAAGACTAGTGGCATCCAATGTCCATGCTTCAATAAAATCGGTTAAGTAGGCTTCCCCACTACTACTAGAGGTGCTTGCTTGAAACCTTGGCATTGCATGCTCGCAAATTCTACGTATTTCATCCGTAACCAGTCCGACACCCCTGGAAGAAATGTAAAAAACTAAAAATAGGTCAGAAATCTCATCAGAAATGATCACTTGCGAGATGTAATTAAAGCCAGAAGGGATCTCCATGATTAGACATTACACCTAGAAAGGCGAAACTTTCCCATGTAAATTAATGTTACAAACATGTACGAGTAATTAAACCCAACTTGAAACAATGAACATTTCACTAGGAAACGGATAAAATACCTAACGAGACAGCGTTAGGTGGGCGCTTCAAAGCTGGAATGAAATGATTGAAAGTTGCCACTAAACTTTAATAATTCAGACTCTGCTTTGTGTCTCCGCAATCCCCAGCAACTCACATTTTTCTCTTGCTATCATCTTCTTATTCCTTATCTCCATTTCTCAGTTCCTTCTAGTTGTAGTTGGTACATCTCCAGAGAGACAAAGGAAGAGAGATTCCTTTGAAACCATGGCATTTGCAGGAACTACCCAGAAGTGCATGGCTTGTGACAAGACCGTCTATCTTGTGGACAAGTTAACAGCTGACAATCGTATTTACCATAAGGCCTGTTTTCGGTGCCATCACTGCAAAGGAACCCTCAAGGTACGCCACTGTCTATTGTCATGTGAGATACGAGATTCGTAACTGACTGTGTGTGTAGATCCTTTTAGTTCTATACTTTTGATAAGCATAGACCTATACAACTTCATCCTTGTCATTGCATGTATCTTTTCTCCAAGTTCGGATAAGTAATAGTAATCTTGAACCTTGTATTGCTAGGATTCAAATCATGCTCTGTACTATCAATTAAGTTTGAGATTCTTGTTTGATGATGAAATTAGATCCTGGAAAGTTGCTAAAAGATTAGATCCTCCCTCCTGAAACTATAGATTCCTATGTAACTTCATTCACTCTCTGGGAATTTAAAGTTACTTTTCTATTTTGAAATCTGAATCTCATTAGCTTTTGTGAGTTATGAGTCAGAGAAGCTTCTTGACCCGGACTGTCAACTCGAAGCATCCCATTCCAATGGAAATGTTCTTGCAAACTTTATATTTTATAGACATTCAATTTGTGTTCGGAATGGAAGCGCTGTAAATCTTTATTTCAGTCAATTAGATTGAGACTGATGATCTATGTGCAGCTTGGCAACTACAATTCCTTTGAAGGTGTACTCTACTGCAGGCCACATTTTGATCAGCTCTTCAAAAGAACTGGAAGTCTTGATAAAAGTTTCGAGGGTAAGAGAAAAGTTCATTCGTACAATACTTACCTACCTTAGATTTTCCTCATCCACCAACTCAATCTGACATACTTCCATTTGAGTTTTGCTTTTCAGGCACTCCAAAAATTGCAAAACCAGAAAAAACTCTTGATACTGAGGTAAATTATCACGCCAATATCCAGTGGATGAGTTTTAGAGGCCTATCTCTAATTCTGATTTCTGATGCTTCAAACAGAAACCTACAGCAGCTAAAGTGTCAAACATGTTTGCTGGAACCAGAGACAAATGTTTTGGATGTAAGAACACTGTGTATCCAACTGAAAAGGTAACGTCAATAAAATTTGAAACACAATCACTCTAGTGCCTTTTTTTTTTTTGTATGTGATCGTGACACTAATCTCTCACACTCATTCTGCTCTAAAGGTTACAGTGAATGGAACTCCTTACCACAAGAGCTGCTTCAAATGCATTCATGGAGGATGTACGATTAGCCCGTCGAACTACATTGCACATGAGGGCCGTCTCTACTGCAAACACCACCACAACCAACTCATAAAGGAGAAGGGTAACTTAAGCCAACTCGAGGGTGATGGAGAGAGGGAAACAAATAGTAAGACCAATGGAAGGGAAGTTGCTGCTGAGTCATAATCTGCATCGTTGTATTTTCCTGCCTCCCTATTCCTATTGCTCCTCATGGTTTCTCCATTTCTCTCCAGCAGTCGGTCCAAATGGCTTATGCTAATAAGACAGACGAAATTCTTCATACTTGATATTACCGTGTGTTGGTTTTGGTTGGTTTTACTTGTTACTACAATGCTCAAATTATATGTGAAGAATCGAAGACCTATCCCTGTTTGATTGTAATCATGTGACAACAGCTTAAGGTGTGAGACGTAAATTGCGTTTTATGAAATTCTGTTTCATGTTAATGGCAGCATCTTCTTACCTCCATATCTGGGCTTCTGTAGCCACCAGTTCGTCTCTTGAGTACACCAAATTTAAGGGTAAACGAGGAAAGTGGAAGCAAAAAGACATATTCATCGGGACACTTACGAAACCTAACAAGTCAGCTTATTTGTTCACTTCCTTTTGATTTATCCTTTAGAATTCGAAGTCATGAATACGACGATTTTACATATCCAATTTATAAACATTATTTTCATGAATTCAGAAAACTGTTCGACAGAAACATTCTGCCAAAGCCTTGAGGAGAAGCATTTAACTGACATGACGGCAGGCTATGCCTACGATAACAATAACACAGCCTGAAGTCATATGGCTAAATGTATAATAACTTTCGTGTAAAACACGATGGCGACTAAAGCGACGGAAGGCATAAGACTGAAGACACTCAGGCAGATCAAGAGTCACGTTGGTAAAACACAAATCGAATTCAGCCATCAATGCAAGAACTCTAAACAGGGATATCGAAACCATATTGAAAATTTGTTACTCAACCAGCACCTCATTTGCCATCTACAATCAACCACTGAAAAAAAAAAAAAGAAAGAAAGAAACCAGCTCCTTGTATAGCATTAAGCCTCTGAGTACGAAACAGGGGAAGGCGTTCTAAGTTAAATCTGTAAACACTGTGCATTGAAACAGAGCTATCAAACTCGAACAATTTTTTACTAAGACACGCATCAAAATTACAAAATCTTTTCATGCTTTCTCATTGATGAGAAGTCTAATGCCACCACATAGCAATTCACGCAGAGAAATGATGGATGTTGTGGCAAAACATCAACTCTAATAAAGCTATAATAATTAAATTTTTAGAAGAATGTAATGAACAGTGCCATTGAGCATTATGGCATCTAACTACGGATCTATTTGTACATCTAAAATCCCAGAGGTTTTCGATCACCAGAAGACTATATAGTATCAAGAAGACAATTATTTTGAGCAATATGCTTCAGATCTACAATAAAATTATCCCTAAGAAACCCAAATCCAAAAGTCCCATTTTTATACAGCCAAATCCTTCCTTCAACACGCCAAGGGTTTGCAGATGTATCTGCTAAGCCCGGAATTACCAAATCATAACTCGAATTAATATACATAATGCGTGAGACAACATCACCTAGAAAAGAGCCGTCCCATTGCAAGTCGTCTCCGATTTCAGATGGGCGGAAATGTATCCGAGAATCGTATATGTTTTGCTCCTCACGAGAAAATGGAGGTTCTATTAGAGTATGATTTGATGTCCAAAACACCGGAGAAAAACTGGAAAGCCGCTCAGATAAGTCTCCTACCCTCCGACAAGAGATGCCAATCCCATCATACGCCACAAGATAGAATTCCATTTTAATTTCATCACAAAGCCCCTGCAAGAGACTATGAATCAAACTGTGTCGCATCTTGTTTACTCTAAGGCAATGTAATTTGGCAAGTCATTATGCCAATAACAGAACAAATTGCAAAACATGATCCTAATTTCAAAGGACATAACTATCATAATTAATAAACCATAAACTAAAAATTACCACCAACCTTCCACAAACCCTGGAGCGGTCGTGACGGTGTTGGGGAGCAATCAACAATCTTCAAGAAATGCTCTGTTTCCCATCTCTTTCTTCCTTCGTCTCTCATTCTCTGTCTCCTAAAGGATCTATCTGCTGTACCAGGACTCGTCCGATTAGCATAGAACTGATACATCTCTGACGTCTCCGGTACACCATTAAGGGGCCTACTTTCGTTGATCACATCATCATCGTCAAGATTTCTATATGCATTCTCCTCCACACTAAAATGTACGTCACCGATGAAATTAACATTCACCGGAATCAAATCACCGTCATTTTGCCCATCGGGATCTACATAATTTACAATCTGACCCTCCGCGGAAATGGTCATGAATAAAAACGGCGTCTTGATCACGTTGTAGGTGCCGTCATGGGACGGAGAGACCCTGGAGCCGGAGAGGAATGAAGAGCCCCACTCCAAGAAAATTAACGACGGAGGATTTACCGCATTCTGCTGACCTTGACCGCAACGGCGCCAGAAGCCAATCAGATGCTCCCACTTGTTGAGAATCTTATACATGAGCTTGTAGGAGATTTTACCGTTTGCCCATCTGTTGATTTCTGTCTTGGACCCCCACCGCCTGTCGCAGAGAGCGAACCAGAGCTTGCTGGTCTCGTTTTGGCAGAGGGAAACGAAACGTTTTGAAGTGCAAGCAAAGCTGGCTATGTCGGAAGGGTTGAGCAAGGAAAGGATAGAGAGCTGGACGTCTTCGGGGAAATCAGAGAAGGAAAAACAATCCATCGAACCCATGTTTCCAAAATCAATGCTGCAAATAGAATTTAGGATTTTTTTGAGATGTACGTGTTCTTCAATAGAAGGAAGGGACTGATACTTCCGGAAGTTATTCTTTGTCAGCGAAGAGAGATGTGGAAGCTTCGAAGCTTATTAGGTTGTTGAGCTTTGAGGTAAGCTCGTACTTGGATTGGATCGGACCCTGAAAATGCCGCATTCGACATTATGAGATCTCTGAGATGACACCAGGCAACCTCAAGCCCAGGGTGAGAAATGTCTGGCTCCGACCTCCAGGGCACAGACGCAAGCCCAAAGTCCAAATACAATACCTGTTTTCTTCTTTTCGCACACATATAGTTTATTTTCCCTAGTTTTGGCATGTTGCAATTCCTAAATTTATATTTATTGGTCGAACCTTATGAGCACGCATGCTTTGATGGTATCTTTACATATTCTGTCCGTTTAGCCATGCTAAGCCATAATTATTACATGCACACAACAGGAACTCTATACTCGAGGCTTAGCCGATAATTGCATGTACTGAGAAGTAGAAGAATCAGATGAAAATCTATCGACCACCGTTTTTCGATCGATACTTGCGAAATTCCTGGACAACATTTTCCATAGACATGGAAGGTCGTGCACGTGTCCGACCCTTCGAATCACGCTGCTTCATCTTTCCATCATCGCCATCGAAGATTTGAACAAGGAGACCTTGGATTGACTCAGGACTAACGTAGGACTTAGCTTGTAAGAGATTTGGATACGCCTCCAAAAACTCAACGTATGCGGTAACCACTAATTTGATGGTCGCTTGTCTGATTTGATCTCTAAGATCGATATCAGGAATGGCATACCACTTACCATGCCTCTCTGCTACGTCATCGAAACTTTTCAGGAAAGAATGGAGCTTGCGTTTTATCAGAGCAGCCACGGCCTCACTGTTATAGCCCTGTCTCTTTACATCTTCTTTTTCTAACAATCTTACAAGAGGTCCCCAAGCTTGCTTTTGGTACATGTACGCTGCTTCCTCCGCAACAATCTTGTACTTCCTTTTCATGTAATCCTCTCCCAGCAGCTTCCCAAGTTCCGTGTTTTTTGTTCTAATGTAAATGTGCCAGTATGTATTCATGGCAAATACATGAGCCAGCACTTTGTCCTTGTAGCTCGATCTTTCCGCTTCAACATTTCTTTGAAGAGCTTCCATGGCATTGGTCACAGCTTCTAAAAGTAAATTATCATCTGATTTCGGTTTTGATAGAGCTCCAGCTTTCCATATTTGTTCCGTCCGTAAAATTTTGGCCATAGGCGCACTGTAAAATTCAGCGGCAAGGTACTTTAGATAGTTAATGGCATACCTTACGAGTTTCGGGACAGACCCGTCTTGTTGTGGAGCGTAACAATATGAATTGCCTTCAATTTGGAGACCAAATTCCCAAAAGACTTTGCTTGAAGCATGTATGAGGAGTTTTCCCAGTTCTCTGAATCTTGTACAAATATCAGCACCAGCTTCACCTTCAAAAATCTCGACGAACTCTGTTTTAAGCTTTTCCAGGGAATCAAACAAGTCTAAAAGCTTGAAAAGCTTATGTGGCTCTTTGTTACTCCTTGCTACACCTTCTCCGAATCGAAAGAAGACTGCCATTATTTTGTCTGCAATCTTGATGAAGCATTCCAACCAGACAGCTCCTCCCATGATTCCTCCTAGAAGTTGGATGCAGAGTCTCTTTTCGGACACGATAATCTTTTTTACCGCCAGTTCAAAATGCTGGATCCAACGGCTTATGACTGTCTCCAATGTCTCCCACTCCATTTCGTCAATTTCTGCAGGGGTATACGTTCTCAAGTAGTCAGGGTTTAGCCGCATTAAGGCCTTTGCTGCTCTTCTGTACCTCACCTATTTGGGCCAGAACAAAGATTAGATTCTGAGAAATACCTGGCAGCATAGCATTTACATACAGAATTTCATACTCTTTTTTTTTTAATCTTTACTTTACCTAAAGCAGAATTATAAGAGACAATATGATCCAAGTTAAATGCATACCTCAAATGTCATGTATGTATATGGATGTGACATACCTTGACAAAGATATCGATACATATATCCAAGCAATCGTTAGAAGCCAGTGTTTCAGAAATTCTTCTAAGAAGTTCAATCTCCAACTCCGAACCCAGATCAAGAGAACCTGTTTCGCCTTCATCGACCTCGCCAATATTTTCGTGTCTTAATTGCTGCAATCGGAACTCATACTCGTCTTGTAAATTCAGCAAAGCCTCGTCGAGCAACCCATTGAATTTCATGGCACTAACCTCCGTGTCATAGAGAGCTTTGAGCGTGAGCATAGTCTCTCTCAGCCTATACGTTCTAAAGTGATCAGTGGCTTTAGTCCTGCTCAAAAACTCTACCACCTCTTGTAACTTCTGAATCACTTGTCCACCATCACGACTAACAGAGTTTATGACTGCGTTCAGTTTATCAGCACAATCAACATATTTAAGCAAGTGTTTGAGTCGTTTTTCTGGGGTTTCTTGGTCAGGTAATTTGTTGGAAACTTCAAGAAGCTTGCGTTGAAGAGACTCAGACATCTTAAAACCATCTAATACCAGAAGAGCTGGAGACACAGCTCTTTTGATTCTGGTGTCTAGGGCTCTGTTGACCATAGCCATAGAATGCAAAGGAGTTACTCTTCTCGATGCTGTTGATAGCCTTTCATCGATAAACTGAAATCTTTTTCCCATATTTCCTAAGCTATCTTTCATCTTGATGGAGATCTGAAGGAGCGTTTTCAAGTCGGAGCATGCCAACTCGAGCTTGGCTTGCGTTGAATACTCTTCTTGGAACGTCATTATCGACGGTAGGATTCATGCAGAAAGATTGGAGAAAAAGGGATTGTTTGGGAATCGACAGAGAGATATTATAGTCTACAAAATCCAGAAAATTGATGCATATGGGCAGTATCGATCATCAAATGACGAGCACGAAGCAGTGAGCAAAGAAGACTTGGTATCGTTGTAAACCATGGACAACTGTAATTTGCAAAAACAAGAATAGGCATTTCAACTAAGAATTTGGACCACAAAAGTAAAACAATGAAGAGGATAGTATGTAGTATATTATTAACGGGAACAAAGAGGAAGCTTCGTCCTGGGGCTTGTGCAATTTGTTTTATCGAACTTACAGACATACTCAAACTTTTCAGTATGACAAGGACATTAAAACTCTGAAGATTCCTGAAGTCTTAAAACTCTTATTTCCATAAACTATAATGCTCTTATGGTCCTTATTTTTTCCTAACAAAGACACGAAACGGATAAAAAGATGTTACCAGAATGTGCAATCGATTACTCATAAGCATAATGTGTAACTGGTTATTCATTCGTAGTTACCGTAAAGTTACTCATATCCGAATCTATCATTAACTCCAGGGCTAGACACATTGAATTCAATTCAAGCTTATTTGCACTTTTCGCCTTATCACCTACAGACTGACAAGAATGCTTTTACCTTTAGAACTAAAATATTGCGCTGGTTCGAATTAGATGGGTATCATATAGTGCACTTGATGATTTTCCAACTTTGTTATGAGAAGTAGTGTTGGAAAACTGAGACGGAATATCTGATTGTATGCAACATAATAAATATAAAATATTTTCGTTTAATTTCTCAAAAATCAAAATCGCTTTAAATTATATATCATAATTAATGTATGAGTACAATAAACATAAATCATAATGTATGAGTACAGTAAAACATGAATCACAATGTATTAGTATAATAAGATTTAGACTTTCTAGTAATTTTATTAAAATAAAATTCTTATTTTAATTAAACTTTAATTAGAATAATTAAGTATCAATTATGTTCAAATAAGATTCAATATCTCATATTGGTCTTATTTATTAAATAACTCATGTTTAATCCTAAATTTTATCAAACTTTACAATTAAGTTCAACTTTATTGAATTACCTTTTCGTTCTGTAATCATTCTTTATGTGCAACCTATTAAGTTCCTAGATATGTTGAGCGGTGGATACAAAATATAATTTTAAATCATATTTAGGATTAAATAAATTAAACTTCTTTAATTTATCCTTAATTTTCTAATTAAATAATTTATATCCATATATTATGATTGTTGTTTAGCAACGCATAATGATTATTTAAATGGTAGAAATGTCAAAGTGATTTTGACTAACCTTTTCGTGTATAATTTTTTTATAGTTAAATCATTACCAATTGATTTTATTAATAATATTTGTAAATTAGATTACAAAGTGTCATTCCACCTTGAACAAGGATTTCCTAAATTAACACTAATTGAAAACAGTAGAACATTCTCTTTATTCACTTCAGAGTGATGAATTCTATATGGGTCACTCAACTATTTTAATTGTAACATCCGTTCACCTATGGGAAGGGTAAAATAGTAATTTGGAACTTAAAATTGTTTTGCTATGTTCATGCATTCATATATGCACATTAATAGTGAATTTTGCATATGTAAATGACTGTACATGCATTCATGACATTTTCCCGGTATAATTGTGAATAAATGTGAATTTTGAAAAATATGCTTTGTGTGTGTAAAAT
>JAOTAY010000006.1:5221607-5241398 GCA_025629805.1 Erythroxylum baracoense
GCTCACAGGTCGGTCAGCTGGGATTTTTGGGATGACCTAGATAGCTTTGTTGTATTTCTTCCTCTTTCATGTAGCATATGTACTAGGTTTTTTGTATGTATGTACAGACAGTACAGTGTGAGATGTTGTACAAACTTCTGATTTTGATCAATGAAAAGAGGAAGAGTTTGATTTTAAAAATATTATGATTTACTATCATGTTTTATTATTCACATTGATGTGATGCCATGTGGAGTAACTGTAGCGATTGCAGGTAGTGCTTCCTTATCATAGGATATGTACCGGAATGACCTATGGGCGTCCCGGTGCGTACCCTACAGTAAGGGGGTGTTACATTTATATAGCTCATATTATATCTAATTAATGCCGATTAAGCTTTCCTTGATAATCATAGGTCTTAATTTTTTTCAAATATAACAATTCCTGTATGAGATACTCTGGTGATCTTAAGTCGAGGATCACTTGTACAATCATCATAATTAGAATTTTTATAGACATAAGGATTACTTGTATAATCATCATAATTAGAATTTTTATAGACATACAAATAATGTTCCAAATAAAATTATCATATAAAGTCAGTTTAGTCTTGTTCTCTAATAAGTACACATATGTTTGTTCAAGTATTTCTACACTTTTTCTTATGAGATTAACTACTTCCTTCGTAAGGAAGAAATATAAAGTATGCTAATCTTTTGACATTTTATTAATGTTCATCTTAATAGAACAATGACCAAAAATAATTTAGGGATGATACATAAAATATAATATAAATCTCATAATTATAATTTCATCATAATTTAATTTTAAATGTATATTTATCTCATGAACTTTATCATATATATCTAAAATGCATAAAAAGAATGCATTTAAATAATTATGTTATTAAATTATAAACAATCATTTGGTTGTTGTGAATAAACTAACAATCTCCCACTTGTAGGCTAATTATTTTTATTATACCATATCATTGTATGCCAATCATTACTGTTAAAACAATAGTTTAGTGAGAGAATTGTACAAGATTACTTATATTAAGCATTTACTTGAATCTTATAACTTTCTTGTCAATTATCATCCTAATTAAGAGAAACTATCCAAATATATAATTGGATCTTTAATGAGACCTAACTCCTTTCATTTGCCTATTGACTTTAATATTCCGTGTACATTGCTAGATTAACAATGCATGGAACTATACCAAGTTTATTGAAGAACTTATTGATTTAAATAATCATTTCCACTAAATAAAAAGGTATATTCATTTGAACTTTTTCATATAAGTTGAATCTAATTCAATCTTAGGCTTAGTGTTTTAATTTTAATTCTAAAATACATATCCATAGTAAGCAAAGAATCTTAATTAAATCATATAATTAAAGATTACTGATACCACTATTGGGAAATTAGGGGATATGATTTGGCATGTAGTAGAATAAATAAATAAAATTTCTTTGATTTTTTGAAAGCTAAGATCACTTTAAATTCTATATCATGATTAGTGGATGAACATAATAAAACATAAATCATAAATTCGTATCTTATTGTATAGCTTAATCCTTTTCTTAAAGTTTTTTTCAAACTGTTACTGAAACTAATTCGTTGTAACCATTGTAGCCGCACACGTATTTAGCCTCTAATGGTATCCATATAAAAATATTAGGAGAACTCTAAAAGTGTTGTAGAGAGGGTTATATAAGAAGTGATAAATCTTTTAGAGCATAAGTCTATATATAATAAGATTTAGACTTTTATAATTTAATTGAAACAAAATCCTAATTTGAACTAAACTTTAATTAGAATTACAATTAATTCTAATTAATATCAATTGAGTCTAAATAAGATTTAGTACCCCATATTGATTTTTATTTACCAAATGTCTTATATTTAATCGTAATTTTTTTAAACTTACAATCAACTTAATTAAATCATCTTTTCCTCTCTTCAACTGTTCTTTGTGTATAACTCGTTAGGTTCCTCAATATTTTAGCTAACTATAAATTATATTTAGGATTAGATAAATCAAAGAAAATTTAAACTCCTTTAATATGTCTTTAATTCTCTACTCCTTTAATATGTCTTTAATTCTCTAATTAAATAATTTATATTCATAGATTAATATTGACGTCTAGTAATATGTTATGAACGTCCAAATATTAAGAATGTCAAAATAATTTTGACTAACCCTTTCATATATGATTTTTCTGTATGATTCATTTCTTTCATAACATAATGTATCAATTAAATATAGAGTCTTGAATTACTCAAATCATATTAATTCTCCATCATTGATAATTGATTATATTAATGATATTTGTAAACTATTTTACAAAGTGTCGTTCTACCTTAGTCAATGATTTTTCTAATCAACTTTAATCAAAGAACATTAAAACATTATCACTAATTACTTCAGGATGATGAATTCTACATCAATCACTCAATTACCTCTATATAGTTTATGTTATATTTAATAACTACTAGTTGAGTTACTCTTGATAAAAATAGGTTATAAGTATTATCAAAACATAACATTTTCTATATGAGATATTTTGGTCAAAAGATTACATGTATAATATCATAATGAGACCTTTTATATACATATAAGTAATATTTCAAATAAAATTCTCATATGAGGTCAGTTAAGTAAACTTGTTCTCTATCAAGTACTAACACATTTGTTTAAATATTTCTATTCTTTAGTTTATAAGATTGATTACTTTTTTCATAAGGCGTGTGTTACTCTTTATATGTTTTAGTCTTAATGGAATAATGACTAGAAATAATTTAAGAATAATATATAAATCTAACATCAATATTATAATTACAATTTTATTGTAATTTATTAGTGCATTTATCTTATAAATAAATAAATTAAACGAATATATATAATAAAGAATACATTTAAATAATTATATTATTAAAACTAAATTCAACTGATTAGACATCAACTTATTGTTGGAGATGAGAAATTAATTTTCTGTAGACTCAAAGGTAAAGCTTGTCTATTTGCATCTGGATTATTATGCTCATCAAGTTTCAGCTCCGATGCACATTTCTTTGAAGTTACTAGCATTTCTAGTGGGCGCATTTGCTTCAAATATACATACAGCTTAATTTCAGCTAGAATATTATATCCTTTTTCCACAATTTCAAGTGAAGTCTCTAACCTTGCGCAAAGAGAATATACGAGGAAAGAAAGCATATGTATTTCTCTAAAGCTTAAGTGTAAACTGAAATCTGACTGAACTATTTATATACTTTAAAGTGTACATGATAGACTAGCCTGCATTATCTAGCAAACTATTGTGTACAGTAAAAATTATAAACTATTCAGACATTGGTGCTCAAATGCCCTCTCTGGTACGGGTATGGAACCTCCATGTGAAGAGGTAGTCCTTGGACTCGCAGGACAATCTCATAACATCACAGAAAGCATTGGATGAGTTTTTCCTATCCTCGCTTCCCCATTCTATCCGCACCCAACATGAGAAGCCTTTTGATGAAACTAGAACCCTCGGGTCGGAAAGATGAAGAATCACTTCCCCACAGATCCTTTTGCATGCACCAATACCCAACTTACCATCGCTGGAGACCATGGAATCAAGCCACGAACACTTTGGCTGGCCTACCATTGCCTTATAGGCAGAATTTGCCAGCCTTACTTTGTTGTTGGAATCAGATATCACCGCAGGGAAGGTCTCAGACTCCACCTCTTCCTCAACTTCCTCTGGCTTCTTCAAAACTTTCACTGGTGGCTTCAAGCTTGGGTCCTCATTGATGCAACCTACGATTATGCTTGAGCCGACAGGTCGAACTGGTTGAGGTGCTATGACGTTGATGGTTGGATATTCTTGAGTTTGCTGCAAGAGGTCCTTTACCTCTGGGATTTCAGTAATTGTATTCAAATCTAACAACTTTTTCGTACCTGGGTCCATGCAACCATGTTCAGGTGCTGTTTTTTGAGCGACCGTTGGAAGTGATGGATTACGTGGGAGAAGGGGAAGTGTCACCAAATTTGACGGTGTTGCGAGCTGATTTTCCAAGCTGTTGTTGACAGCAATAAGGTTTGGTAGAGAAAGTTGAGGAATTTCAGGAGCAAAACCCAACAGATGCGAGGCGGAGGATGTTGCATAACCAGGTGAAGAAAGATCAAGCATATGGGTGCTTTGTCTCTTGATGCTAGGTGGAGATATGGCAGCCCTGCTTCTCTTTCTTGCCCTAGTGGGTCTGGCCTGAAATTGCGGCCAAAGGCTCCTAAGGTAAGGAGATTGGTTAATCTTCTGAGACATGGAGGAATTCTCAGCTCCGGAACTCGCAGAAACCTCAGGCTTTGGCGCTATAGGCCGGTACCTAGACATAATTTCAGCAGTTTTAGCTATGTTAGAGTAAGGACTCAGGGTCTCAATCATGATTCCTGAAGTGACCTGCAATTTGACCGTTCACTCTTTGGAGAATGGCCTGAGATCTTTTGGTGGAACTGTAGAGAAAATGGGTGTGGGGGATTTATAACTGTGAAGGTGGATCAGAGGAGAGACTCTGGTGTTGATATGCGAAGGAAAAGGTTGTAAGCCAATGAGGGAAAGGCAGCATAAAGCAAGGAGGCCAGAGAAGTTGACATATGGAAAATGTAGAATGGGTACGTGTTTGAGAGGCTTAAGGAAAGGGACATGTGGGATTCGAGCGTAGAGTGGGTCCATGCAAACTTACACCTATCCAATAGATATACAATGGTTTTAGACCATCTGAGAATTGTCAATTGTTTTTATTTATTTTTCGTCATCGTGCCTCAGGACTGTGGAGAAACTGGGAGCTGTCTGGAGGGTATTTTCATTCTCACACCAATCAGATTCAGAAATGGTCTCCCATCATAACACGCGTGTGAAGTTGGGCGAGGTTCGAGCAAGGTGGCTTTTGTCACGACGTTGGCCTTTTTACCAAAACACCCGCTCATAATCCATGGGGCGGTTCGGTTATACTTGGATGTTTGTACACTTGTCTGCGCACACGTCTTGTTTTGCATGCAAAAGGAATCGGCTGAGGCTCTTTTGCCTTGCCTTGGGACCTTAAACTTCTACATTGCAGTGCAGAATCCCCTTATATAAAGCACGTGGCTTTTCAGTCGATAAAATGTATTGGACCTTAATTCCTTATTATGCGTGCCTCGTGTAGCTCCTTCTCTGTTTCTCACGTAATCTTTTAATCATCAAATGAAATCTACGCGATGGAATGATCCTTAAACGACAACTAAACGAAAAAGTTCTTGCTACTGTTTGAAAATTATGAAAACAACTAAAACTTGGGACATATTTTATGACAAATTATCGGCCAATAGCTAGAACTGCAAAGGTTGCCACTTGAGAGCTGTCGTTTCTAATTTTGTTCGACATATAGCAAGCAATGCAAGTGCGTGCATCTCCAGTAACTTCAAAAGCAGCATTCCTCCAGGCAATAGCAGCAGGCTAGTCCACCAAGGCTGAAACCAAGAGAAGAAAATAATGCACAACAAGGCGTTAAAATAATAGCAACGCCAAATGATGTAAAACTGGGAATAGAACATCAACTTACAATGCTAAGCAACAGTTACTGTCACTCTTAGGTTGCTGCTGATTCATATAAACAGTTTGGGGTGGTTGTAGTTGTTGAGGGTAGCCTTGGTGAGGAGGGAATCCTGGAGGAGGATATCCTGCCGCCGGACACCCACCGGGAGGAGGGTATTCTTCTTTTGGACCTGAATATGGTCCGATTGGATACCCTATGCTATGATTTGATCAATTAAATATAACAACATGTGAACAGAAAGGAGTCATTTCTGTATCTACTCTTCTATCAATTATACATTTTCCCGTTTTCCAGGATTCAAATGGTGTGCAAAGAGACAAATTGTAAGGTTAGATTTTTTATGAATATAACTTTTGATGTATAAAAGATATATATAAATTTCAGGCATTCACCTTGCGGCGGGGGAGCAGCCACTTGAGTTTGATAATTCATCTTCTTGTGATCTCCAATCGAAAAGTGAAGCAAGATAAAGGAGATTGTTGTTGGATGAAATTAAATAGAAAAGTAAACCTTATCAAGAAAAATAAAATCAAAACTCAAGAAGGGTCTTCAAGATTGAGGGAATAAAAGAGAGATTTGGGCAATTATGTGGTTGCCTCTTCTTGTTACAGTCAATCAAATATGTACATCTATTTATTTTTTACTTTAAAGTCATTTAGTAAATATGTTATTTACGTTTCAATTATTCTCTTTGATGCTATTTACTTTAGCTTAAGCTTAAGAGGGAAAAAAAACAATTCTTGATATTTCCGTCATTTTGTAGGATGATATTAAAAAATACTAACCTCTGTGAAAAGAAAAACTTAAACTTAAATATAGATTTAAAGTTTAAAAGTTCACTGAAATTAGAGGGTTAAAGATTAAATAAAATTAAAGAATTTAATATTATTAAAACATTGAAATAAATTGATTGATTTTTAATAATTACTTGAACTGAATAGATTAAATTTTTTAATCATTGATTTATATTTAAAATTATAATGCTACTCTACTGGCTTATATTTTCTGTTAGTTATTGATTGAATGTGTTTTAAAATCATCATTATATGAAATGACGAGAATTTAAATTTTAAATTGTTTTGGTGTAAAATAAAAAGGTAAATTACTTAAACATTATTAATTTTATATGGACTTTATTTTTATTAAAAATTTTAGTTTTTAGAAGTTATACTTTGCAATATTATATTAAGATAAGACATCAAGTAATGTTAATGACCAAATTTAACACGTTTTTTGTATAGTTCATGATCTTACGCGTGTCACAATTAATTTCCTCCTTTTCTTTACATTAATGCTTTTTATTTCATATTTAAATACAAGATAAGTTCAAATGATTATGAGATCTTTTCATGTACCCATCTAGATTATCTATAAGATTCATAGCTACTACTGTTACACGAACTTTACCTAGTCAATATCTAGATTTGAATATACACATAACTCTTCTTTTAAGAATCCACATACTGAGATTCTATATTTTTTACGTCACCAGAGAAAGGAACAATCTATTAGGGTCAGATAGCGCCAATATTAGCTCATTTTTTCCAACAATCACTTATTCACAATCAAGGAATCGTTAATATATTAATGAATAGAAACAAGAAATGTCAATATTTGATAATTGTTGTCAATACTTATTTTCTAATAAATTAATTTAATATTGTAAAATATTCAAATATAATATACAAATTATTAATGACTATTAATGTGATCTCCTAATAATATGTTAAAACAAACAATTTTTACAAGTTGATGAACTTTTATGATAAAACATGAAACCAAACCAAACCAAACATACCCAAATTTTCACCTAAGCAGGGTATAGGGAGGGTGTCAATATTTATTTTCTAATAAATTAATTTAATATTGTAAAATATTCAAATATAATATACACATTATTAATGACTATTAATGTGATCTCCTAATAATATATTACAAGCTTATGAAATTTTATGATAAAACATGAAAGTATGTCAAATTTTCTTTTTTTTGAGTTAATTACCAAAAAATCCTGAACTTTTGTCAAAATTTTAATTATAGCCCGAATTTTAAAAAATAGCAATGAAATGTCTAAAGTTTCAATTTTTTCAATTCTAAACTTTAAAAAATGGCAATAAAATGCTCAAACTTTATTTTTTTTTCAATTCTAGCGTGGAGTTATTTGTTGTTCTCCCGATACCTTAAGCCATTTGTTTTCTTTTTATTCTTTTAATGCCCTAAACTACTCTCATATTACAACGTATTATACCAGTAAGTTCTTCGTTTTTAGTTTGTTTTCTTGATGCCCTTAGTGTGAGGGCATCGAGGCTGCATAATCTGAAAATTAAAGGGTGAGGGCGTCGAGAGAACAAACTAATTAAAAAGAAGGAAAAAACTGAAATCAAAGTGTAAGATTGTCGGGACTTCATAATTTGATTTAAATCATTTTTAAACAACAATGACATTTTAATTATGTGATTAAACAACATCATTTCATTAATCTTCATTTGTTGTGTTAATTTTGGCTGACGTGTATTAATAGTCAAGGTTTCTGAAACACGTGGCAAGCTACGTCAGTAAATTTAACGGAAACACTAATGTGAGGCTAGAATTGAAAAAAATTGAAAGTTTAGGCATTTTATTGCCACTTTAGAGTTCGGGCTATAATTGAAATTTTGTCAAAAGTTTGAGCTTTTTTTTTGATAATTAACCCTTTTCTTTTTGGTCTTTCTATCTATCAATCATCATTTTGTCTTCATCACCTCCAATGTTTTCTTCCTTTTCGTTGCATTGATTCTACCTATGTCCAATTTTTTCAATTTTCTTCTTTTCACCATGGATTAGCATTTCCATTAGGTGGGTGCACTCCTTGATTTGCAAAAAGTAAATTCTTCTAGCATTGGTCTATATATTTCCTTAGTCAAAGAATTATAGTGAAACTTAGATATTTGTGCTTTGTCCTTTGTCAAAAGACAATTATGGTATTTTAGTATTTTGTTGTGACTACATATGTAAAGCCCATAAAAAAAAGAAAAAAAGAGCTCAATTTTAGCAAAATTGAATCCTTAAACACCATCTTTCTCCGGTATGTGAAGTTTTTCTCATATATTTCCTTATTTTGTTTATTTTGGACTAGATTAAAGAGAAAATTGTAGAGATTAACAACAAAAAATCTCTAGAAAATGCATAAAACTTCACATAGGTCAGATGTTTCAGCAAAAATTCTATCCCTTTTCGTAGTGATTTTCAATCATCATAAATTGTTTGTGATAATAATTTTGATGAAATTAGAAAAAAATTTGGAGAAAAGGTGGACAAAAAATGAGAAAAAAAAGAGGAGTTAGGAGAGGAGGAGATGGTGAAGAAGAAGACAATTTAGAAAAACTTAAAATATATTAAGGAGAAAAATAAGAAATGCAAAAAATTAAGGGTAAAATTAGAATTTAATTCCTGGAATGTGTTTTTGTAATAATGAAATAATGTGGGGCTAAAATAAGATTTTTGAATAGTTAAAGAGTATTTTAGTAATTATGGTGGTTAGATAAAGTAAGGACATTTTAATAATTAAGAATAAAATGAAAAAGGGGATAATTTTAGATTATTGAGTGTAATTGAATTGAAATTTTTTCTTAAATAAAGTCCAACATAATTTTGTAATGTCTAGGTCTAAAGGACATATTAGGGAGTAAATTAGACACATCAATTAGTTGAGTCAAAAAATCATATAAGGATAACTTTAAACTATACATTTATAATAATGTACAGTTCTTAAAATTTTGAATTTTGTTATTAATAAACTATTTTATGGTGAATCATATTTTGAATTAGTAGTCAATTAAATTAACGACTAATAATTGAATATGTGGATTTCTGAAAGTGAATTTTGCTTACTTATCAAATAAATAATTAAACAAGTGCAAAATATTCAGTATTTATATTTGTTAAGTATCATAATGTGTATCGCCTAATAATTCGAGAAAAATATGATAATTAAAATTTTTAGTTGTGCGTATGTATAAATAAGAATATGAGGATGAGATAAATAACGTTTGTGAAATTAGAAAGAGACTAACTTATAATGGTTTGATAATAAACCATGAAGGTTGTGAATTTGTGGATTGCCTAGGATAGGCTATATTTGATGGCCTTAAATTAATAAGTTGTTGAGATATGAGTGAATTATGGCTAGGTACCTGTTCGTGGAGCAGATACCGGGGCACCTTAGGTCCTAGGAAAGTCCTGTGTTGATGGCTAAGTACCGAAGTGGTATTACAATATACTGTGTCGATGACTAGGTATTGAAGTGGTACTGGGGTACTAAATTAGATTGAGGGATTGGGTACCTTATGTTGATACTTACAGATCTAATTATAATTCCACTTAGTGAATGATTATGATGAGTAGAGATGAGTCGGCGTACTATTGAATGTAGGCTTATTAGGTTAAGCAAAGCCCAGTCAATTTAGTTAACAAAGAGATAAAATATAAATGGAAATAATAAAATAAAATAAGTATTAATCATTAATAATCATAAAATTTTAAATTTTTATTGAGTGTTTAGACAGGCAGAGTGATGTTGTTTATCTTAGTATTATATGCATGTTTTATCATTAAATATATTTTTAAAAAATTTAATCAATAACTTTAATGACGAAACATCAACAATTCCATCGGTTGTGTCTTTATTATATACCGACGGAGAATAAATTCCGTCGGTAATGGTTAAGCTTATTTACCGACGGAAACCTTGTTACCGTCGATAACTTATTAAACATTCCGATACTAAATTTACATACGGTTAAGGAACCTACCATCGGTAAATTTAGCGTTGGAAACTTTTAGCCTGTCGGTAATTTAAGGATTGAAAAACTGTGACGGTCGACAAATTTTCGTTAAAATTACCGACGGTAACTTACTTTCCAACGCTAAATTTACTGACGGAAATTTCTTTACTGTCGATAAATTTAGCTACGGCCGAATCTATGAAGTTTTTGTCTGTCGGTATATTCCGTCAATAATATTGAATACCGACAAAATATTTATCTTTTCCTTCGGTATTTTCCGTCGCTAAATGACTGTTTTTTGTAGTGAAAGCTTTTTAACAATCGAACGACTTGGCTTTACGAAAATCCTTCGGTCGAGTTAGATGTCGATTGGAGGGGTATTGTGGGGTTGCCGAGAGGACTCCAATCAGGTTCCAGAAGGGGAATTCCGGGATGGATCTTTTCACTGATTATTTGTCCATAATGTAAAGCTGGATCATCTTGACAGTAAAAGAAGTAGAACTTTTTTGAGCTTAAAAAATGTTTAATAAAATTTTGTAATCTTTTAAATTAAAAAAATTGTAGTTTTCAATTTTAAAAAAATCTTCTTTTTATAGATATCGATTAAAAAATAATGATAGAATACACACGATATGAATATTATATATAAATAAATTAAATGTCTATGATATGATAATTCAAGTTAACTCTTAAATTTGAATTAAATAAAATAAATATAACTTAAGTTAATAATTAAAAATAACTATAATAAATAATTAATTTGAATTAAGTTTTATTAGTTCAATTTGAGTTTAAAAATTAAGTTGAATCATTATATAAATAGCATTTAATTGATTCATATATAATATTTATATCGTACATTTTTTTAATCTTTTAATCTAAATTTAGAAGAAGAAATTTTTCAAAAAAATTAAAAATTTTAGAAAGCATTTATGAAAATTTTAAAAATTATATTTTTAATTTTTGTTTATCTTTAAAATTTTATAAGGCCTCATAATATAAAGGTACAAGAATGAACAATGTAGAATGAACACCTTCACAGTTATAAGGTAAGATTTCCATAGAGGAAAATGCCACTCCCAAAATTGATCGATTCTACTACTGTTAATTGAGTTTTCTTAGGGTTTTTGTTCTCACAACTCACATAGTCACATGAACCAAATGAAGTAATGGTTACTCAAATTTGACAAATCTGGACATGTAATCAGTATTTAATCGACTTTCTCTGCAGATAGGCGTCAGTGTCCCGTTGACAAGGTCGTCATTATTGGTAAGCTAAGAAAACATGTGATGAAGGCCACTTTCCGTATATCAAGATTGATAAACCTGTAAAAGACACAAAGTCGATTGTCCTTTAATTGCCGAAAGTTTAAATTTCTACCGACCACGACAACACTTCAATCCGCTGTTTGTTTCACCAGTCGCTTGCCCTAACCTAGAAGATAATTATGCTCTTGTTTGTCTTCTATCCTTGTTTCATGTTTGAGTTTGTCAATATATTATAACTTTATTTTTGATTCAGATATCATATACGTTATCGTAACATAATATTGTTTTAACTTCCGATCTCTTTGCTAAAAGTAAGAAAATAGAGAAGAGACATTTGACTACCTTGTTTTAGTTGGATCGTGTTGACTGGCACATTCCTTTTATTAAACACTTTCTTAAGCAATGACTTTTTTGTATGGTTTGAAAAAAAAGGTAAATCGTGGTTAAGCAGTAAGAGGACATCCAAAACCGTATATTTAAGATTTAAATTTCGAGTTATTTAAATTTGTATTAGAGATATGAATTTATTTTATATTAAATTTTTAATTATTTATTTGAGCTGAAGTTGTCAATTAACGTATGAATCTACCAAATAGATTGCACAAATCATATAATCCACAATATATTGCGTTTGAGTTATTTAATAATTAAAAAACTCAAATTGGTCTATTCAATCATAAAAATTTTAAATTGATCGTTTTGATTTATATTAATATCTCTTATTATTATTATAAATCAAAAGTTTTATAAATCATAATAAACTAGTTAATTTTTATTTAGCAGTTTTTAAATTAAATTTTAATTTTTTATATGAACAATGGTATTTTTATTTTTTAATCTTATTTTAAATTCTTTAAATTTATTTAATTTTTATTATATATTAATTTATAATAATTTAATATCGGTTAAATATTTAAGCCTTAAACTTTTTATATTATAAGTTTATTTTTGTCCGAATTTTAAATATTGAAAGTACCCGAGCAAATAAAAAAGAAAAGCATACACAAATACCTAATGAGTGTCGAGAAGACGAGAGTACCCTTTTCCACTAACGTCACGCCGATGTCAGTACCTGGTCGTTTTCGACTTTTTCACATGTGAGCCCTACTTGTTCAAATAAAAATCGAAAGCGATAGAACCAATTATAAGAGGTCTAGAGGTCTTATTGAATTAACCTTGGCGAGTGGGTTACAAAAGTCGATAACAGTAGCTTAGTTCGGAGCATTCACATCGCATCTAGCTCGTTTAGTTATGTATTTGCTTTATAAATTATTTGACTCCAACAATATAACCAGATAAGTCCTGGTATCTCTTAATTTGAAACCATAACAATTTTAATTTACGTAGAAATTTCATATCTTAAATTCAAAACATTGATAACTATTCCTCCTTTCTTGAAATTTCTTCATAACGTGTATCTGACTTCTTAATCCAACTGATTGGAATTTCAATTCGCCTTCCTTCTATGCGTTTGACCGAGATATGGTTTAAATATTGTATTATTTATAAACTTTAATTAGAAATATAAACAACTAAGTTATATTTTCCTAGTTTTGTATTGATACTTCAATTAGAATTTGTATAAGAAAATATAAGAAGAAGAGGAAATTAAATACATCATTTTTTGAGTGACTTTTTTTTTTCCCTACAAAGAACTAAAACATTTAGATGACAAGATTCAAGAAATGCATTAAAAAGAAGTAGAGACGAGATCAAGAAACGATATTGGGTGGGGGTTTGCCCACCGGTATGTCTGCGATGCCTGGCAAATTGTCATTTATGGCTCTTAAAAGGCATTGTCATTGTAAAGCTGAATATCTTGGGATCATTGTAATCTGTACGTACCCTATTCCATAAGCAATGCTTACGCACCCGATGACGCTGGCCTCCATTAAATCCCAAGAGCCAATCATCTTTTACCTGAATTTCAGTTCCCTTTTGGCTTTTTGCCCTCAATTTTGGGTTTGATCTAGAGCCTCAAGATTTAGTCGAATGGGAAGTCTTGGCACTCTCATGCAATTTATTCAATTGAAAATGATAAATTTGTTCCTTCCCTTCGTAAGAATTTAATGCGTAAACTTAGATTTTAGGGGAAACATCAATATATTGGTGTTTATGAAATAAACACAAAGCATATAGTTATTAAGGAAATCTACTGATTCTTAATATGATATGTTTTGCTTTGCAACTGATTTTGGAAATATATTGCAATATTAACTTATCAGGCATTGTAAAAAATAAATATTTACTAATAAAGCAAATCTTAAATACATAAAGATTTTAACTTTGATGTTTAATGACTTGTACTTCTGCTATAGTGCATTCATAACAAGTTGTTATAGCATTAGTATGAAGGGGATGAAATCTTCTGTCTTATTTTCTCAATTTCTGCATTAAAGAATTTTATTCACAATTTTATCTCTGGTTTACAAATTTGTGAATGAAATTTTCATAAAATATGATAAAAACTGGAGAAATGACACAAAGAATTTTGTGTCGCGCTCAAACAAGTCATATGGTCATGAGAACAATAATTTGCTGCCGTATTTGACAATATTGGTCAATTGCTTCCCATTAAATTTTTGGAATACTAAATTTAAAAACCATCGTTCTATTTCTGGCCGGAGAGTAGAGACCACATGGAATGACATTTCTCATTCTCACCCACGTCTTCGTTATTAATTCCCACACCGTAAAATTAGTCTGATGTGGAGTATTGCATGGTCCTCTCTTTTCCCGAATTTATAATAAATTGAGATCATATCATCATTTTCAGAAAATATGAGATCATATCATAGGCTGCCTAAACCATGCTTACTTGGCATATAGGAGACGACCGAAGTTATGGTTAGCTGAGCCGGTTCGGTCCGGTCACCTGAAACTCTCCAGCTTGCCCCTTCTTACCACCTCGTCCGGTCCTAAAGTCTGATGAACTTGTCCATCGTACACGCTGTCGCATCATTATCTATCCCCTTGCATATGGGTCCCATGTCGGCACAGACAAAGTGACAAATACTTGTCACGAAACAGTGTTAATAAATGCTAAAAATTAGATAAAATGGCTGTCCTGAATCGCCTAAAAAATCTATTCCGTGGCCTCAAATCGTCCACGTATTCCCACCCTCATTCGTCATCACCCCCCAAGTTTCTCTTCATCTCATTGGTTACATAAGCAAACAAAATCAATAACCACGCTACAAAGCATCCATCTTTACACCCGCTAGCCCCCACCAGTCTCTAAATCTCCAACTCTCTCCATTTCTGTGTGACTTAAAGGTTTTACTTGGAGTTTTATATCAAAGAAATTCTTCTGAGTGCTTCGGTTATGCAAAATGGGAATTGAAGTGGAGAGCTTGAAGAACTTGACAGGTCGGCCATGGAGCAGTATGATCGCGAAACGCTGTGATTCCTGCAAGATTACGCCCGCGACTGCGTTTTGTAGGGCGGACTCCGCTTTTCTCTGTATGAACTGCGACTCCAAGATTCACGGAGTTAACCATCTCATGTCTAGACACGAACGTGTGTGGATGTGCGAGGTGTGCGAGCAAGCACCAGCTGCGGTCACTTGCAGGGCTGACGCTGCGGCCCTTTGTGTCACTTGCGACGCCGATATCCACTCTGCTAATCCTCTCGCTCGACGCCATGAACGTGTTCCGATCGAGCCGTTCTTTGATTCGTCAGGCTCGATTGTCCGGTCCTCGCCGTTTAATTTTCTGGTGCCTAGCGAAAGCAATGGAGGGTCAGGATATGACCAGAACGACGGTGTTGCAGAAGGCGCTGTTTCGTGGCTGTTACCGAGCCCACCGGAGCTCAATTCCAAAAGGGCTGTGGAAAATATTACTTCTGACCATTTCTTCACTGATATGGATCCATTTCTTGATTTTGAGTATCAGAATTTGATGGAAGATGGGAAAATCTTCCAGAAGAATAATCACAATCCTGGTCATGGGGCAAATGATAGTGTTGTGCCGGTTCAGACCAAACAAGCAGCTCATATCAATCCTGTGATCAACACCGAGAATTGTTTCGATATCGATTTCTGTCGATCAAAGCTAACATCTTTCAACTACCCAACTCAGTCTATTAGCCAAAGCGTAAGTATTAATCCCATCATATTCACCCTGCTTTTGTAAAAACAGAGGTATGGAACTGAAATTGGAAGCGTACGTTCTTTTGCAGGTGTCATCTTCGTCCCATGATGTTGGTGTGGTTCCAGATGGGAGTTCCATGTCTGATACATCATTCCCTTTTAACCGAAACACCGATTCAAGCATCAATCTCTCCACTACCACTGGTTCTAATCAAGCAACTCAGCTTTGTGGACTTGACCGTGAAGCCAGGGTTTTGAGGTACAGAGAGAGAAGAAAGAATCGGAAGTTTGAGAAAACTATTCGCTACGCTTCACGTAAAGCTTATGCTGAGACCCGACCAAGAATTAAGGGTCGATTCGCTAAACGGACTGAAATCGAATCCGACATCGATCAACTCTACCACTCTTCCTCCGTCACTTACATGTCAGAATCACAGTATGGCGTCGTCCCTTCGTTTTGACGAGTGGGTTTGGGAAAGCGAGTTACTTTTGTGGACTATAATTATCATGATCTTGGAAAAATTTGGAGAATTAGAATAATCTTAAGTTGGTGTTAGCTAGACTGTTTAGTGTTGGTTTGCTTGTAGATTTACAGAAGCAAGGTACTCAACTTCTGCAGATGAAATTTATCTTTCGCCTAAGAAATCGCCCATTTACTTTTTCTTGTTTGGGCATCTGTAACAGTTTCCATGTCGTAATTAAAATCCTGCTCCCTTGTTCTAAGTTCAAGCACCTTCACGCTTTTGATTCTGGTCAAAATTTAATCATAAAAAATTGAGTTTTGCTTTAAGTTTTAATTATAAAAAATGCAGCAATCATAGGCCAACGACATGCAGAATTAATCTATTTTAATTAGGCACTATGACATATCTAATAAAACTAAAAATAAAAGTTGTGCACTTGTTCGGGAAATTTCTCCGCACCTAATCAGCTCAGGTTTGGAAGAACAACTAAGTCAACCTTCCCTAAAAAATATGCAAATCGCAAGGAACCACAGGTTCTTGACCATAAAAAACTATATCCTCTTGAGTTGGCTTTCTAAAGAAAGGAAATTGGGCGGCCACCTTCCATCAAGTCAGAACTGACCCTTGTATAAAATAATTGTGCACGTTTGGAAGTTTTTAAAATTCTATCTTTGTACGTGCCCATATTTATCAAAATCCTTGAATTCAATAGTCCAGCTATATACTTTCGAAACCCGAAATCACAGTCGGGCCTCTTTGTACGTAAGCAAACGGTAACATCGAAAAGCCTCCATTTGGTAACAATATATGACTGTCCGGACATGGAATAGGTTCAGCTTCACCCTGAATTGCTGACACTCGGTTTTCAAAAATCGGAGGTGGGTGTGTGCTTGGGCTCTAAACTGCATCATTTAGGATAATACAGCTCCAGCAGTTGTACTAGGCTTGGCGTGTCTTGTAGCATAATCTGGTTGAATTAAAATCACAATGTTTCTATGAGACCTGACAAGTAAACTTGTTTCTTTAATTTCGAGCAACTCTTTTAAGAGCCTTTATGCAAGTAGGACCGAAGTCATCAGATTTTGGTCTGGTGGCTTTCAGCTGTGTATGTAAATATTTATTGAATCAGAAGTTGTTGTTGACCGTTTGAAGGATTGCAGTTTTTAGATTATAAGACCATAATTTCGATGTTCAGGTGCATTCATATGGAATTTCTACCTCATAATGGTACTGTACGTTCTTCTTTGTTAGTGGTTGAACTGAGAAGCAAGTTGATTTAGAAAAATACATACATATTACTGCAAGTCACTATGTTGTTACTGTGGTTCTGTACATATATCGTAGGCAATTTTGGCACTACCACCTAACGCATGCACTTTGTTTTTAGAAGATTTTGTGTTTGGTTGGTGCCCTTTCGGATGACCATAAGGTACAGTCAGTGATCCAACATCAGAGGGAAGGATCTAAAACAAGTGGATGCTATTCTTTTGGGGACCATTTTGTACAGTTTCTGGACATGGGTAAGTCTCTTGAAAGGAACTAGCAATCACTGTATATCACACGTCACAGAGCAGGGACTGTGTATTATAGATTCGTATCACCCACCTACTAGTTCAAGAACAAGTTCAAACAATTATTTCGAGAGGGATATTTATCTGCTTTCTTTAAGTTTGCTTGCATACAATCAAGGTTAAAAGAGTTGGATCTTATTGTTCCAGGAATAATTAATTAAAAATCTATAGAATTAAGAAGAAGACAGCGTTGAGTGGAGATTGAGCGTGTGAGAGATGGTGGTAAGGATTAGTTGAGGAGACTACATGTTTGTGTGTGTGCTTCTGTGTCCGCGTCGGTTTGTGCATGTGCATGTGCAGAGGTAATACCAATCAAAGGAGAGTGGGGTCTTACGGTGTAGGAAGGGCGTTTTGTGGAGGGGCCAAACATCCCTGTGCACGTCACGTGCGCCACCGGCCCACGATGTGTCGCACCGCCACTACTGTCGTAGGGGTGGTCCATCCACTGCCGTCTCTATCCACTTCTCGCACCTCCCCCACCCATCCATCCATTTCGTACCCTGTCATTGACTCCAATAAAACTTGTTTATAGTGGCTTTGTTGGGTTAAATTGTGAATTATATTAATTACATTTTAAGAACAAATTTAAATAATATCACCTAAATTAATAGTGAAATATAATTGTACTTTTACTTTCTTTTGTTTGTTTTCTTCATTTTGTGACTCTAATTTGGTTATGTAAACATCTTTTTTCATTTTAATATGAGATTTGACATTTACTTTTTATGTAAAATATCGTAAATTTCCATCTGTTAACTTTCTTAAGGCTCCTTTTCTCTCCTATGCGAAGTCGTTCCATTCATATAACTCATCTTCTGACGTTGTAGGTCCATCAACTTTTGATAGTTTTTATTTGGTCTAACATAATTTGCACAGATACATTTTAAAACTATTTGTAACAGTTGAATTCGAATCAATAATTAATTATCTTTTCTATAAACTTATAAACTCTTTCATCTCTCCCTTTCTTTTTGATTTAAAATCGATTTCCCTGTCACTAACATTACTTTCCTCTTTCGTCGTCTACTTTAATACAATCTGTTACAAATCAAATTCATAATGACCTAATAGCTAAATTAACTTATAATCAAGAGAAGAATAAATTAGAAACGTAGTTAATTAAAAAATTGATACACTAATATTTTTATAAAGTATTTTTACCTTTCCTTTCTTTCTAATATATAATTTGACATTCTCATTTTATAGAAAGGTAATTAGTAGTTTCAATTGAAACTGAGCTGTACATACGGTGGTTATGGAGATCATAATGCAACTGTATCTTCTAAGTTGTCAGGGTCCTGGCAAAATATTCGAGCACAGATATAACACGTGCTTTTTCTGTTTTTGTTTTCATCTTTATGGATCTATTTTCCGAGATTCTTTAGCCTGTTTTAATCAAACCTTCACAACATTGTGCACAAGATTTAGTAGAAAAAAAGACATCTCAATTTCCAAATGGCATTAAAAAGAGGGACTGCTTTATAATCATAATAGGAAAGCTTAGTACAATTGGATGTGAGAACTTTTATGGATCGAACAACATCATAAGCAAACCTGAATCCATGTCGTCGTAATGTTCTTGAAGAAAGTTTATTCCCTCTTTGCCTTTTTTTTAGGGCAATCCTTTTTGAAGTGACTAAGCTTTTTGAAGAAGTGACATCTCTTATCTTTATGGATTCTGCCCTCATTAATTTTGCTGAGAGCTTTGTCTTTATTTTTGCCTTTCTTTCCTGGTTTGTGCTTGCTGTTACTAGCTCTTGGATTAAATGTGCGATAAATGGAATGCTCCTTTATTTTCTTCAATCTCCCTTCCTCCTAAACTAACATGACCTTAGTTTCTTGAAGACTCCATTTTTCTTTAATAGTGTTATAATTCACCTGGAACTGGTCAAACTCAAGAGGAAGTGAGTTGATAATAAATTGTACCAGGAAGGACTCACTCACATCCATACCCATAGATTTCAGCTTTGTAGCTAGTTTTGACATATGAGTTACATGGTCATGAATGGGCTGTGACTATTCAAAATTCTTGGTCGTTAGCTCACTCATTAAAGTCCCTACTATGGACTTGTCAG
>JAOTAY010000006.1:5241498-5258347 GCA_025629805.1 Erythroxylum baracoense
TTTCTTGGTTGATTTATCCAACTCTTATCCATACCTTCACACATATTTTTAAAAAAGATTGTATTAATTGCCTAGCATGAGTGCACAGAAATCAAGACAAGCACATGTATGATACCCCACAGAGTTAATACCAGATTCCAGTTACCATAAATTAAAAAAATTAATTAAAAAAAGTATTTTTATATGATGGTAAAGCTCTCCACTATAAAGCCCCTTCTCTTCCATCAGAAAACTTGTTTCTTCTCTCCATTAGAAAAATAATGCAATAAATTTTTATCGGTTTCTTATCTCTTGAGAAAATAAAACACCGGATCACTTATTTCTCTTATTCCCTTTCCAGTTTTTGTTCGTTAGAGCCCAACAGCTATTCAGAGCTAAGAAGTTGTTGGACAGTGGAAGCAATTTGGCATAGGAAAACTGGAACTCATGTTGGACCAGATTCTAATTCATCCTTTTCATTTCTTATTCTAAATAACGCCACATTTATGATCAAGTAGTCAAACCCCACACTTTCCATATGAAGGAAAAAAATAGAGTAAAAGCAAAGCAGTATTAGACACGCTTACATGACACAGAAGAGGAGTAAAGAGTTAGGGCAAGGAGAAGATTATGAACTACATTTTACATAATAGAACCAAATCCAGTTCGAAGAACTTCACAATCAGCAACTAAAATGAAACTAGGGGAAAAAGGACTGAAATGAGATTAAAAAAAGATATAGAAAGGACTGTTTAACTTATCGAGAATAGTTGATGAAACAAACAAACGAGAAAGGTGAGGTTGAAGAAATGTAATCGTAAGCGCGTAAGAAAAATCATTGTTAGTGAACTTCTAAAATTATATATTACGGTTAAAGTATGCAATAATTTTTAGTTACAATGGACACACAAATGAAGCCTTCTAGCTGAATAGTTATCCAAAGTCTAACATCAACTCAAATTGCATTTCTAATAAAAAATTTCACTTCGGCGCTCCCTTTGACCCAACTTTTATAAATTTAGATTAACAACTTAAAGGAAGAAAGAAATTAAAATAGATGTAAAAAATTAAAAACTAAAACCTCCTCCGGAAGTTTCAACAGCTCGCGAGGAGCTAGCATCGCAGGCAGCTGGTCTCCTGAGCATCCAGCGAGTAACAGTCGAACGAGATACCATCTCTCTCCGAGGATCCTGAAAATTTCACCACTCTATATTTAGAATCCAAATCAAATGCTAAGACCTCCGACATCCAGAATGAAAAACCAGACCTGAATCAAAAATCGCAAAAGAATGGCTTAAATCAATTTAAAAAAACTTCAATACCTTGACTATCTTCTTTTCCTCTTATTCCTAATTTCTGGTTCAGCTGCGAGCTTGTTTGCAAAGGGGGAGAGCTTGTTTGCAAAGTCCACTCTCTATCTAATCTATCTATCTGAATTCTTTTCTCTAAAACCTGATGAACTCTTCTTCAATGAACTTCTAAATAGTTAACTAAGCCCGCAAAAGAAACAAAAATAAATTTAATTAAAAATTAGGAAGAGTGAGCGACTAAGTGAGTAAAAGAGTGTGAGGCCTGGCGCTGGCTAAAGTACGCCAATGGTGTATGTTATTTATTTGAAATATTATTTTTCCAGCTCAAGCAATGACGTTTTTAGAAGATGAGTTTGTTTTAGGCTTCTGTACGTGTCCTGGCAAATCATGGGGCCAATCGAGAGAGTCAATCAGTGTTGCAACCTGCAAGTCTCTATCATCTCTCTTCTAACCTAGTAGGGCCGTGTTTAAGCTTGCAAGAATTGACAAATTGAAAGGAGAAAAGCTTGGAAAGGAACAACATCTGGACTCTTAAATTCTACATCGTCATAAAGCTAAAGCAACTTTTGTCAACAGGTTCATGAAAACAATACAATGGCACCCGTAGTAATGAAATTTTATTTATTTTCAATTTAGTTTTTAATAATGAATTGTTGTATTGAAATAAATGGAATTTGTATTAGTAATTATTATTATGACAAAGTAAATCAAAATTTATATTTATATTTAAATTAATATATTATATTATTGATAATGACAAATCTAAGTTTTGGACACTTTTTTAGCATATTTTTTAGATAACTTTTACCATCTTAACTAAATGTCTAAAGAGTCTACCAATTTTTAGATTATTTGAGACATTTATTAGATGTGTCTAAGCATAAGTGCCCAAAACCTCCTTATTTGTTGCTGTGTATTATTCTTCCCTCTAAATTTTTTTTGTTATTTTAAAATCATGTTCTTGGTTTTTCATAATCAAATTTGTTTCTGTAGCAAAATTTTAAGGTGCCGAAATAAGTTTCCTAAGATTAAGAACATCATTTTTCTTTGGCAAGTAAGATTATTGGCTTCTCCTTTTTCTATTAGTCATAATTGTTTCCTTTTTAGATTATAATGAATATTTAGTTTACTAGTTTTTGTGTCTTTGTTAATATTTCATAATATTTTTACATTTTTGTGAATTTTTTGAATGATTTGAGGTTCAATACACTTTATTCCTTTGTGTTTCCTCGTATTGATCTTTTAAGCTTTATTTTTATTTATCTTTAGTGCATCATGTTATCAAATATATCATTTTTTATACTTGATTTTTATGTGTCATCCACTAGTTCCTTAATTTTAGTCTTTCATAATGATAAAAAATGTAAAGCATTAGAGATTAATATTGTAGGTTGTTCATATTATTTATGTTAAGATTTTTATTCACTGTTCATATCCAAAACATACATATGCCCACGATCATGCCTAAGTGGTCTACTAAGATTAGGATTTCCATTAGGATGTCCTCTTTTCAAAATTTTAATCATCTTTTCTTACCTATCCATCCTATCCCAAATTTTTCTAAAAACCATGTTAAATAATTCAAACTATTGATGAATAATGTTTATGACAAACTTATGGATTCTTTAGATTCCTTTAGGTTTTGATTTCTTTTTTTTTTCATTTTGGATTAAGATTTTGATCAACCAGTAATTAGGTGACAATGTCAAGGCTTTGGATAAAGTAGTTGACTAGTATGGTAATATGGTTAACCAATGTCTTTTAATAACATGTACCATAAGTTTGTAATAGAATTAATTGAACAATGCTATTGTCCTAGCCATTAAATGGTTAGTTTTTGTTTCTAATGACTTTTTTAGGTTATTTTAAGTATAAATACATTATATATGAATTATGGGAATGATCTTATGCATAATACAGAGTTGTTAAGAGTTTTGAGAGGCAAGAGAGTGGGTTTTTTTCATTACATAACATATATTAATACTTTGTTTATTGGTTTTATCATGAAATTTACTTTTTTAATTTGAAAAATTACTACAATTAGGACAATTGCTTGTATAATTTGAAATAATGAATCTAATTTGGATTATATGACTAATTAACTATGTCATTTGGTCTTATTAATGCACTTAATATTTTTGTGAAATTAATGAATTAAGTATTGTATACATATATAGGTAGGTTGTAGTTTTTTATTTCAATCAATTTCAATGTATGACAAACTCTTAGAAAAGTATATTTATCATTCGATGTAGGTGAAATTTAAAAATATTAGCTAGTTTATGTTTAGGATGTTTAAACATTAAATTGGTATTTTATTGGGACACATTTTTATAACGAGTGAAGTTGCCTATTTTTTATAACATCTTGTTACATTGTGAAATTCATTATTAAGACTTACAACCTTTTGAATTTGATATATGATCTATATAAAATTTGTGAACATTCAAATATAATTCAAGTCATGCAACTAGAATGAGTTTTAAAGTTATAAAACCTCCTAAATTTACAATGTCTAGAACTATAGTGGTGCCATCTTGGTATATGTCACAGTGGTCCCCATGTGTTGAATAGTTGTACTACACAATCTTTATGTTTGATGATTAGTATTTCATTGCAAGATCAATCTCAAAGTACCAATATGGAGAATAGGAGAAAAACCTTGTTCTCGAAGGAATTGAAAAATTATGAAAGAAGGTCCAAATGTTTAGACAAATTATCAATCAACTTACTATTTAGACAAATTAAATGTAGAAAAAATTAAAATATTATCAACAGATAACTGTAGAAATTAATTATCAATAAAATTAAATGTAGGAAAAAATTAAAAAACAATATCGGTGAATTTACGGACGATTTACCGATGAATTTTTCTTATTTCGTGTAAATTTAGTACTAACTTTACCGACAGAATAATAATACAGATTTTCAAAACTTTGGCTGTCGCTAAATTTACCGACGGACATATAAAATTCGTAGATAAATTTATTGAAGGCACAAAAGTTACCATTGCTAAATATAGCGACGAAATAGAAAATGTCAGTCGGTAAATTGGCAACGGAATAATGTTCCGTCGCTAAAGATTACCTACGGCTGTTTTTCTGACGACTCAAGCCGTCGGTAATTTCCATCGCCAACTTCGCTTGTCGACGGAAAATGTTCACATTCTATCAGTAATTTTCATCGCTAAACTCCATTGTTCTTGTAGTGTAATAAATAATAAAATAAATCAACAAATATATTTGACATGTAATTTGCTATCTCAATCACCTAGTGTAACGGGATTGTCCACATAGAGTATCATATGTTCAAAAAATGTCAACTTAATGAAAGTTAACAAAGAAGATTAGCATAACAATTTATTTTAACTTTTGACTCTTGACTTTTTAATTGAAACTCTTAATACACTTTAGAGAACGATGAAGGTAAACCTTGACATAGAAAAATTCGTTTTTCTTCAGTACTTTAATTACTTTTCTCTCCTCTCATTTAATAAGAATTACAATTTATCCACTTAACATATAATGTATTAACATTATTTCAGTCATTTCCATTAACTTTCTTGGTAGATGATACAGGAGTGATTTGGATCTCAATTGATATATGAGTGATGATTCAAGAACCAAACAACTTTTTAAGTTAAGCAAATCCCTATAATGAATCTTCAATTTTCCTTTTAAATGACACAACCAACCCTAATCCTTATGAACATTTTTGGTTCAACAACTTATTTACTATAAATCTACTTGAATGGAGATAGTAGAAAAGGAAGTAATCTTTTAACAAAAGTAAACAATCAAAGCAAGTACATTCCATTACACAAGAAATCAATCTACAAGAAGGGAAGCTTCGAAGGGCTTGTGATGAGGAAGTTGTAGAAATTATGTAATTTAGGGACTTGGAACTAATTTAGCATTTTGCAAAATAAGGTCAGTTAATTAGAAAATTTAGGGAATTTAATTAAATATTACAAATTAAGTATTCTAATTACAAGATGAACATAATTTTAATTTTAAAAATTTTTTAGTGATTCTCATTATGTCATCTAACATATATATAGTAGTGTCACGTTACGAGACACTTAACTGGTAAAGGTTTAATCCAACCTACACTTATATATGAAAAAGATTAAAATAGGAAAATGTTAATGTTAAAGAATTAAAAATAAAAATACTGTGAAAAAATTGCCTATAATAAAGAATTAAAAAATGATTATGCCTTTTGTTTAATCCGCCTCAACTTAAACTTATTTGTTTTTTTTTTCCTTTTTACTGGAAAGTAAAGTTCGCAACCTCATTTTTTAAAAAAATAATTACGTAGATAGATGTTGCAACCACGCGGAATTCTCGTCAAAGCAGCAAGAATAGGGCTAAATTTGACTGTATGCTGCGCAATAATTAGTATCTTTTTACAGCGGTGACTCAATACCTATTAATAATCAAGGTAAACCTTTAATTATCTACCCCCAAAGGGTTCATTTTTGTTGGTTATGCCATCTATTCTCCATCAAGTCACCGTCTGACTACTGCACTGACAACGAGGTTGCTTTTCATACCAAACATTACAATTAAATTGCACCATGGAGATTTGAGAGATGATAAGACTCGAAGCAAGAAAGGGGCTAATTGTAGTTATTTAAACAGATACGGATGGCTTGCTCATTAATTAGACGTAACATACATGTGATATACCTTAATTTTTATGCAAGGGCAAAGACAAGTTTGTTTTTGTCTGTTAGAAGTAGCATTTAATGCTTTATTATCCTAGACGAAGACTCCAACTGAAAGGACAAGAAAGACAGATGCTTGTTTTCATTTCTTTCACGCAAGTGTTGCCTGCACCGTTGTATAATCGGTCTGAAACTGGACCGCTACTGGTAGTGGTACATGACATGAAGGCTCCAACACCAAACAAACACATTCTCATTTTAACAGGACCAAATTCCATCAAATTTCATTTCATGGCCCCCCACCTCAATCCCAGAACTCTTCTTCACTGCAGTAGGTGGCCCATAAACCACCACCCTTCTCAGGTTTCAGTTTCACCCAGAAAATTTGCAAAACATGTATCAGTATTTAAAACTATTCTTTTTGAAAATGAAAATTTAAAACTGTTTTTATGAGGATGTGTGGTTGAGTTGGGTTTGCTTTGAAGACCATGATGTGGTCTGCTGCCGTAACAGCTTTTCACAAAGGATACACAAAAATTGACAGACAAAAGTGCAAGGAAATGAAACGAAGACCAAAAGGGTGAGGGATAGGGGCGTGCGTCAAAAGGACAATCTGACCTGAGTCAATCGGCCTCTGTTTCATAGTCATCACGCGGGGGTCCGTTCAGTTTCATTTTTTCACCTTTTGTCGTTTTGCATTTCTCCGTTTCGGCTCTATTGCCACGTCTTCCTTAGTAAGACTAGTAGTTTGTATAATTATTTTTGTATGTGAAAATGAAAGAGATGGGCCCACATGTACAAAATGTAGCTACAGTATCTCACGTATTGAACTCGTTTATTGACCCTGTTAAATTACTTATGCATGAGTTTATTAACTTTGTTGCGAGTGAATGACCTACTCCAAGCGTGCTAATTGCTCACACTAGTTTACAGCTGTAAAGTTATCCATCAGACTGAACGGGACTGCAACCACTAAGATGCAAAGGGTATTGGATATTAAATTTTTTGTAAGAATTTTTTGAAAAAATTTGTGATACTCAACTCCTTAACAAAATAAAAAGGGCAATTAGAAGCAACTCTTTATATATAAAAGTGCATAGACTACGTATAAACTTGAAAGATCTTAAAATTTTAAATTTACCTCCATAAATTTAAGATTAGTTCGACAATTGAAATATTTAATGTATAAAAAAAAAAAGGAAATTAGGCCTGTCAAATTTTGAATATGAGTATCTTTAGGGTAAAATGTGCCTTACGAGGAAAGTAAGACTCTGGTACATCAGAAGCGAGCTCTGACCAATCAATCCTGAGACTTAGTACTGCCTGTCCCTGTAATGCAGTAATTATGATTAATATTAAGTAATCTGATTGGAGTGAAGATAAAGTACAATCGAAACTATAATTGTCAGATTTCTTTGGCATCGCTTATTATAATCAGTTCCTTGGCACCACCTTGCCTCGTAATACTAAAACCCCAGATTTGAATCAGGAAGTCTCCTCATTCCTTCCCCTCTTTTAGCTCAACTAGTGCTATATTTGTAGCCAACTCATTCAATTCCAGTCTCACACTAGATACCCAGTTTCAAAAGTTGAAACCTCTTCAACTCTTTCATATATTATTATGGTGCTGAATCTAATTTTCTGAAAGATCATTTTTCTTATTTTGTCATCAAGAATCAAAAGTGAAGCTGTACTCTAACGATGGCTCAAAAGCACTTGTTGCACGAGCTCTTGCAAGAGGATCAAGAACCCTTTTTTCTCAAAGATTACATTGCTGACAGGCTCAAAACAACATCCTCCATAAAGAGCTTACAAGTCAAGAAGCCAAAGTCCGTCTCTCAAAACTCCCACTTCAATCACATGTTCTGTAAAAGCGCTTGCGTTTTCTCGTTTACCAACTCTCCAGACCCCAGAAAATCGCCTCTCTTTGAGTTTCAGTCTCCAGCCAGGAACCCCTGCAAAAGTCCCAATGCAATTTTCCTTAACATCCCCGCAAGAACGGCGGCTCTTTTACTGGAAGCCGCTCTTAGGATCCAGAAACAATCTTCGCCTTCACAGAAAACCAGAACTCAGAACAAAAACAATGGCTTTGGTTTGTTTGGGTCCATACTAAAGACACTAAAGAATCGTAATAAGACACGCAAGAGGGAAATCACTGGCGAAGGCGTCAATGTTTCGGTGAAGGATATACTGAAGTGGGATCCTCCCGTTGGCCGTAAAAAATTGTCCAAAGCTAAAAATGAGAATCTAGTACAAGAGTCCACTAAGGTTGGTGTTAATGTGAAAAGTGCTTCTGATTTAGGTGCTTGTGAAACGAGCTTCTCTTGCTCTTTCAATAGAAGGCCTAGTAGTGCAGGTCGGTCGGAGAGTAACGACGATAGATCCTTGGATTTGGATTTGGATTTTGAGACATCATCTAGCAGTAATGATCAGCTGGATGAAGACGAGGAATTGGTAAGAAATGTGGAGTTCATTAGCAAAGATGGCGTTTCCAATTTTGTTTCTTACGATAATCACTTCTGCGAAAGCCCTTTTCATTTTGTGCTTCGACGAAGCCCTTCTCCTGGCCGTCCGACGCAGGACTTCTCATCACCGGTTGCTTCGCCATGTCATATAAGATTAGAGGTATGTCTAAATTACGTCTTAGTTTAATAAAAGCTAGTTTATTTTGATCGCATTGAGCATGTTAACGCAACTTCGATTAGTGAACGAGTTCACTCGCGAGTCAGCTGAGTGAGTTTGACTTGCTTGATTTGTCGGCAATTCGTAAGTGCAGTCGGAATGTTTTTCCTGTTATTGACAACTAAAGGGCTCCAACATCTCCAATTTTGTTCCAAGGTCCAGAAATCTTTTGAGGGTCGTATGTGTCATTTGCCACGAAAACTACTTTGCATGTTTACATGTGTACTTTGTAATCATGCAAATCTTTATTTTAGTGGAAAATAATTTTACTAGAGAAAGGACAAGTCCCTTTTTGTTTTTTCTATGATCTATAAATAAATTTTCAATTTCAGTTTCAGTTCAAAAACCTGACCAATTATCTATGACATAAAGCCACAATCACGGAATGTTAACCAATAATTTTGTGATTAAGACTAAGGAAATTATTTTATAATAGGGAGAAGACAACAGAGAAGTGGAAAGCTTAAAGAAATTCCGTGTCCAGAACCAGGATACTATTGGAGTTGGAGTAGCGGAGGATACAGAACAGTGTAGTCCTGTTTCTGTATTGGACCCCACTTTTGATGTTGATGACGATGGACATGACGACCAGAGCGAGGACGACGGTTTTGAGCTTGAGCGCAGCTATGCAATCGTACAAAGTATGTGCACCCCATGTTCTTGTACAGCCTCTTTCGAAATGATTATCTTTAGTTGTGTATTTTCAACTTCAATGCTACAACTTATAGCGATGTTACTACCTGTTAGAAAGGACGTATATGTAAGTGTTCATGTATGGAGGGTCATGACCAGTGATCACATCAAATCTCTGTGGGTTCCATTACCAAAGTTTACACTTGGATTGGGTAGAGTACGCCAAGGCTTGTTAATGAGTCCTCTGTTTGTCATTGATTGCTTCATATGTGACCCACACTCGTTTAATGTTTAGGTGGGGTGGGTTGGGAAGGGGTTATTCGACATGATTCCAGCAACTTGATCCTTTCAGAAGATTTTTTCCAGATTTTTGTATAGATTGATGTTTCAAGTTCTCGTAGTTTGCCAGTGACTTAAATTGGTGGAACCCATATCAGTTATGGTTTTATTCTTGAAATACTTTAATTAAAGAGCTGCTACGGAACAATAATTTCCAGCTGATGCTTCTTATAGGAACTTGAAGTTCTTCGGCAGTCTAAAATAATTTTCTCAAAGTAGACATGACTGATAATTTAAATTGCCATCAGATCAGAACTTATGATTGTGGGTGGTTGACCTGATCGGTTTCATGGTGGAATGTACCATTTGCTTTTCTTGGTTCCTCGGCAGTCTGTCTTGGCTATTACACATTAAATAATTCCTCTCTGAAAGTAGCTTAAGTTTGGTGGATCCTATTAAATTATCTGCTCTGCTGGGTGTTGGGAAGAAATGGTTTAGGTTAAATTTACTTGGCAATATTTAATGTAAATGTTCTTGTGTGTAGGAAGTTAGGAACTGAACGCGCCTTTGTGCTTGGTCTTTCTTAAGTTACCATTCAACGAAAGTTAGGGTTTTTAATGATACTTCAAGCTTAGATGCCGCAGAAATCTACTAGATTTTACATTGAAGTTCTTCTTGTTTATGGCCTCTGTTTCAGTGCATATTTCATTTAAGTTGCATGGCCTACACATCTAGGCTGTTGATTGGTTAGAGATGATCTAGCAAGTTGATTTCTTCAACTACGAATACTGATGTTTAGTCTCATTTGTCATTTCTAGGAGCAGGACAACAACTGCTGCGAAAGCTCCGTCGGTTCCAGAAATTGGCAGAATTGGATCCTGTTGAACTTGAAAAGAGAATGCTAGGGCAAGAACAAGAAGATGATGACGACGATGAAAATGACAATGACTTCCATGATCTAGACGAAGAAGCGGAATCTGAAAGCGATGGATTAGTACCATCCGTTGTGGAAAATGAGATTGACAGGATCATCTTAGAACAACTCGGCGAATCTGCTACAAAAATCCCGAGACACATGAAAAAACTGGTTTCAGACCTAGTGGAGTCGGAAAAAGAAGAGCAGAGCTGTTACAGCGACGCAGAAGAAGTGACAGTGAGAAGGGTCTGCAAGAGGTTGGAGTCATGGAAGGAGGTGCAGTCTAACACCATTGACATGATGGTGGAACAAGATTTCAATATAGATTACGATAAGTGGAAGAGGAACCAAGAGCAAGTGGCAGAGGCAGCTTTAGAGATCGAACTTGGTATCTTAGGATTGTTGGTGGAGGAGTTGACTGAAGAAGTTCTTCGTTTGAATGGTATCTAACAGTGGGGACATTTTTGGAGCTACAAGAATGATAGACATTATTGAACATTAACCTTGTGTTAGTGTTCTTTCATTTCTTTGTTTCTTCTTTTGCTGGGGATCTAGTATTATATTAATTTAGAGAGTACAGACTAACATCTACTATGAAGGGTAAATCTTGTAGAAAGAACATCCAAAGACTAGATTGTAGTATGCTGTGTCATGTACATGCATGAGAAATAAAGGAAGGTGAATGTATCCCTAGTAAAATCGGAACCCACATGTACATTTCCTGGCCCTTAGTATAATATTATATAATTTCACTCTCATTTCTTTGTTTTGCCCTGTTCTTCTTGCTTGTCTTTTTCCCACGGTAACGTTGCGTATGATTGATGTCTTTGTGGGTAGAGATACATAACAAAACAAAAAAATTCTGTGTCTAGCAGTATTTAGTTGTTGATACTACTCATTTTTGTTTCATTTCTAGTTCACAAAAATACAAATTTTTTATTTCTTCCAAAATTATGGCACAACTTTCTTCTGCCTGTCACAGAAACAAAATACGCTGGTTGTTAGACAAAAATACTCCTATATTATTACTATAAATAGCAAAAAAAGACATTCTTAATAAAATATAAGACTTGAATGTATCTTTAACCTATTATGTAATTAATTCTATGAATGTTTAGATGTTTTATTAAATTATTATGTACTAGAATTTCTAACTTGTAGGGTTTTTTTATTCACTAACTCTATTTCATTAAATTTTTAGGTTTCTCATTTCATTAAATATTTAAGTTCTTCATTTTATTTCATCGTAATTAACAAAATACAAATACAATTAAAAAAGTATTGATACAATTATAAAAATATTTACATAATTTATTTTATTGTTAACTTATACGAATTTTATCTATTCAATAGCTCATTTCATTAAATTTTTAAGTTCCTTATTTTTTTAATTCCTTATTTATAGATACAATTAAAAAATACTAATACATATAATTCGTTTTAAAATAATCAGTGAATTACATATTTCCAATCATATTATACTGCAGGGGTACTTTAGTCATTAACACTGTTTTCTATGTTCTGTCCACTGCAACCAAACACATTTCTGTCCTTGAGACACACAGTTTTATTTGTTTTGTCCATTACAACCAAACATTTCACTATCTCCAATTTTTGTTCTATTATGTCTCCAAATTTTTGTTTCGTTTCGTCTCAGTATATGGATCATAGTAACCAAACGCAGCAAAAGAGACGGTCCCGTTACCCCTAGTAAGTAGACAACTCACCATTTGCTGCTATATATTTTAAGAGAAAGAGAGATTGTCAATAACCTCTATTTACGTGATTGACATAGTGGGTTCTAGGTAGGGCCAACATATCAAATCGAGTATAGTTGTTTTATTTTATATGTTTTTTTGGATGATTATGTTTGTATAAATAATTTTGTGACTAGGAAACATCATTTTTAGGACTAATGAGGATTTTGGTAATTAATGATGTAATTGTGGAACAACCTGGATAAATTGTGGTTTAAGAATTTTGGAGCGTCACATTTAAGTGGTATAAGAGCTAGATTACGTTTCTAAGGACAAATTAAATGAAATAAAAAATAATGATATATTATTGTCCTATCTAGATTGGTTTCAGGACATGATATTGCTAGCCCATAATCAACTGGAGAATTGAGTAATTTGATATGTGCTAGATGTGTCTGATTAGGGAGATTTTGGGGTGGATCGAGTAGGATGAGAGATGCCAGTGCCACCTTAGATGATGCAGCAAGCTATTATTATGGCTCTAGCCTGAGTTGATTTTAGGGTAAAATGTAACTAAAAGCAAATTCGTAAGATGAGTGAAGTGGAATTTTGAGGCACTATTAATCTTAAAGAGGTTGAGGTATAGTGGGAGAAAGACAAAGTTAGTTTTAGATCGTATGAAGTGTACCTTAGAAAAAAGGTTGCAATATACTGTTTCATTATTCCAAGACAATATATTGACTTGGTGGAAATTAGTGAAGAGATCTTATGAGTCATGAGTGATGACTTGGTAGTTTTATAGAGATTTTAGAGACAAATATACTCGGCGGATATATCAAGATCCAAAGAAGATAGAGTTTGTGAGTTTGGTTTAAATAAAGGAGACGTCGGTGGTAGAGTATGAGACTCACTTTGTGGTTTTATCTAAGTATGCAATGGAGATTGTGGCAAATACGGTAGATAAATTTTATCGATTTAAGTATGGTTTGAAAACAAAGATTTGTTTGGGTTTGATAGTTTCTACTTATGATTTTAAGAAGTTACTAGAGATTACACTTTGAGTAGAGGATGTGGTAGAACAAGGTAAAAAGAGAGGAGAGCTAAAGAGGCGACTAAAGTCTATTTGGCAGATCCGCACTTTGAGGATGCTGATTGGTGTGGGTGAGATGAGAGATGGAATTTACTTCTATCATTTGGTACTGAACCTGTATCACTAGTTCAATTGACAGAACCTGGATAGCGTGTGAGACAACCTCCTGCTCGACTTCAAGACTACATATGCTACACTGCTCGTTGTGATTCATCTCTCCTCACCCCACATCTGTTGGCGCCTCAAGTAGCCCTTATCCCATAGCTCATTATGTAAATTGTGATAACTTTTCTATGGCACAAAGAAAATTTTTAGCTGCAGTTACCAAAGAAAAAAAGCCAGAGCATTTTGGTGAGGCAATAAAGATTAAAAATTGGTGTGATGACATGCAAGCTTAAATAAATGCACTTGAAAGAAATGGGACCTGGACTTTGTAGGACCTGCCGCCTAATAAAACTGCAATAGGTTGTAATTGGGTATATTGTATCAAATACTATACTGATGAACGGGTTGAACTATGCAAGGCACGATTTGTTGCTCTTCGAATCGACAAGTGAAAGGGATAGATTATAGTGAGACCTTTGCTCTAGTTGCAAAAACGCTCAGTATACGTACATTTCTAGCCATCGTAACTATCAAAGGTGGGAATTACATTAGATGGATGTGCATAATGCATTTTTGCATGGTGATCTGAATGAGAAGATGTATATGCGATTACCACCCAGTTTTGTTCCCTCTCAGCCTGGAAAGGTTTGTCGTCTTCGAAAATCAATGTATAGGTTGCGACAAGCTCCCTGTATATGGTTTTCAAAATTGACAACTACTCTTGAGGCATAAGGGTTTGTTCAGTCAAGGGTAGATTACTCACTCTTCACTTGTCATATGGGTAATGTTTTCCTTGCAATCTTGATCTATTTTGATGATCTAGTTGTTGCAAAAATTATAGTGGTGCAATTCGTGACTTTAAGCAGTATATGAGTAAAATGTTTCATATGAAGGACTTGGGGTTCCTCAAGTATTTTCTAGGTATAGAGATCGCAAGAGGACTGACTGGTCTGTTTCTGAGCCAACACAAATATGCACTCGACATACTTGTTGAGTGCAGGCTTTTAGGTGCAAAACCTGTTGCAACCCCACTTGAGCAGAACCATCGATTGGCTGAATCTGCTGGTGACAAGCTAGGGGATCCTGAGAGATACTGACGCTTAGTTGGGTGCCTCATTTATCTAACAATTACAAGAACAGAATTGTGTTATTCAATTCACATTTTGGCTCAATTTATGCAAGCTCCACTTCAAGCACACTATGACATTGCACTTCGAATCTTGCAATTCTTGAAGGGAAATCCAGGACAGGGAATTCTCCTTAGAGCTAATAGTGATTTGCAGTTGAATGCATATTGTGATTCAGATTGGCAAACTATCCGTTAACTAGATGATCATTGATTGGCTACTTTGTGATGCTTGGCCAATATCCCATCTCTTGGAAAATCAAGAAACAACACACAATGTCTCGATCATTTGTAGAGGCAGAATACCGGTCTATGGCAAACATTACTTATGAGTTGATTTGGCTAAAATCTTTCTTTTGATCTCGTGATGTTTCTCGTTCCAAGCCATCGAGACTGTTCTGTGACAGTCAGACAGCTCTTTATATAGTAACCAATCTGGTGTTTCATGAGAGGACGAACCATATTGAACTGGACCTTCATTTTATGTGAGATCAGATTCGGATTGGCTGTCTTGCTGCTTTGTATATTCGTCTGCATATCGCCTGGCTGATATATTCACCAAGGCTTTTAGGAAACAACAGTTTCATTATTTTTTGGGCAAGTTAAGCATTTGTGATCTGTATGTTGTAACTTGAGGGGGAGTATAGCGAATCATTGGAGTATTTTAGGAATATAGTATATATATTGTTAGGAAAGTAATTTACGGTTAAGATGTATATATAAAGGAGAGTTTTGTAGTTTTGTAATCGCGAAAATAGAAATAATTATAATATGAGCGAACTTAGAATAGAATAGAGGAGTGTCATCTTAATTGCGTAACTCATATAAAAAAACAAAAAGTGACCAACTTCTTTTAGCGAAAGTATTGGACATAATTATAAAATAATAAGATAAAAAAGATAAAAAAGAATAGGACTAGATGGTAGAATGCTATGGTGATGGATAGCACGAGTATGTGGTGAAATGACAATGACCGCTTCAACTTTCAAAGCAGCTTCAATACAGTTGAAACAATTTCAATAACTTACAATATAAAAGATTGTATTTTTCAAAATAAAATAAAAAGATAAGAAAGATTACATAGAAAGAATTTTGCGACGAAGTTTGTTGTTTAAACTATGAAAAGATATAATAAGTTCCTAAGTGATTTGCTCTCCTCAATAACTTTTGTTTTTTACGATCCTATAATTTCTATTATTAATAGGAAAAACACAATAATTCACAGTTGAATCAATTTCTGAACTATAAATGCATGCCGATTTATAGAAATTAAAGGCACCTTGGCATTGAAATATGGGTGTGCCCTAACTAAAAGAATGCTATGTGAAACTTAGTTCAATCTTGTGCATGCGTGATCTCTATTTCGTATTGATGTGCTTTTGTGTTTACAGAAGAAATCGATGGCTATGGAAAGTTATTAGGATTTGATTCTTTTGTCCGAAAACTTTGATAAACTTATGATTTAGAAGATGAGAAGAAGATTATTTCAAAGAAAGGAAAACGAAAAGGACTCTAGAAGAAAGTGAATTACCGCAAACCTACTAGGACTATTTAAGGACAATACATTAACGGTTACTACAGAGCAATTGTTCCTTAGCATCCTCAGAGGATGTAGGGCTTTTGTCTCACAACTCTTCTTCACTCATTCTCTGATTTCATCATTTTATTTTGTACCAGGATAAGGATCATAAAAGGATTACAATCATATTTGATTTAAAGTCATCTCTGATCTCTCCCTGTAATGGGTTTGTCGGCCTAAGCTTCCCCTCGAAAATTTTGGACCTTTTGAAAAAATGCTTGCCTCAGTTATCCAAGAGCCATCAAACAGATGATGAGTTCTTTTGGTACATTAAAAACATAATACAGCTCCAACTAAACATGGTTGGTGTGAGTGGTTCAGCATTCTCATCCCTTAACCAGAGGTCTCAAGTTCGAGTCTTGAGAATGGAGAAACCTATTTGGCCAGCACTCCCTTACAAGTTGATCCGGTGCGATCAGGGATTAATTTAAGTGTGGATAGCTTAAAGACGTCTTCCCATAATTAGGACCCTCCTAAAATACCTCACGGGCTAACAAAAAAAAACCATAATACAGCTCCCTCACACTATAGCGCTGCAAACACAGGGCACTTTTACATTACACTTTTCTTGCCCGTCGAGTCTTTAGCATGTCTGTAGGGTTTTTAATCCCTTTAAAACATAGCATCCATTCATATCAAATCATCAAGAATTAAATAAAAGCGGAAGCATACCTGAATCTATTGTAAAATCTGCACTAGAATCTTGTGGTTTGTCTTCCAAATTAGAACGTAGCCTTTTCACCAGAGTTTTCCCTTGATCTCTCTGTTTTCTCTCTGACGATGG
>JAOTAY010000006.1:5264001-5315354 GCA_025629805.1 Erythroxylum baracoense
ACCTGCATCATTCATATATTGTCTCATGTGCATGTGAGTCTATCAGAAACAGCCTCTCTACTGTGTAAGGGTAAGACTGCGTACTATCGGCCTCTCTAGATCTCGCTTTATTGCGAGATTTCAAACTGGGTGATGATGATGATGATATTATTAGTCATATTAATTAAGAATATAATAGAAAATAATACTTATAGTGAAAGTTATTAATGGAAAGAAAAATTTCCATTACATAAGCAGTTTCTTACCGCAACCCTATTTCTGTTTATTGATTTATACGGTGGCACTGCAGTTTTGTCCAATCTCGGTTGTTCACTGCAGATCCAAACATGTGACTGTATTTGAAAACTGCGGTGAATAAGTATTTATTTCTATTATACCGCAGATCCAAACGTAACTTAAATCCTATTTGACTAGTTTCGAGTCAGGCCTTGAATATTTTCTTTTTAAAATCGAGTTTTAGAATAGGCTCAGCTTGAGCTGTTCAAGTTCGACTAAACTTGAAGTTCAAAAGTTAAAGACAAAATGATATTATTTTGAATAAAATGACGACAATTTTTATGTTTAATTTAAAATATTAAAAAAATTATACTAAGTTGAATTTTGAGCTACCAAAATTCGATCAGACTCGGGACCTTGAAACTATTAGGTTAGGACTCGTCCCATTACCGTCCTTAATTACTAGGTAAGATTGTTCGAGATGAGTTGGGAAGATGTGTATTGGTATTTGCGTTCTCCATGCAACATGTTACAACTCTATAAATAAAAACATAATCTCTTTTGCAATGATTGAAGTTTTTTACTGAATTATTATCTAATTTTCGGGTAATAATTGAATTGAATTCCAGAGTTTTGGTTGACAAATGCCTCGGTAGAGTTCAAATTCCACGAAAGCCGGTAGGTTGTTTAGTCGAGGTGTTGAGGTTCTCGTTTGTGAATGGTTTCTTTATTGTTGCAAAGAAGCAAATTAAGCAGTAGATTTCTTGACAAATCTGGAATGCTTATCGGAGGGATTGACCACCTACGTTACTCAATCACTGACATGTCGTACCTTGATGATTATATTGATCATAGTTTATTAAACATTGAAAATTAAGCTTGAGTATGATTAGAAATCTAAAATTTTAGTTTTAAAAACTCAATTTTTAGATTCAAATCTCGGTTAAAACGAACTTGATTCTTTGAACATTGAAGTTCGAGTTTTAATTTGACCTAAAACTTAAAAATTTAATATTTTTTGAAATTAAATTTAATTGAAATTTTAGTTAAAATAAATTTAATACTTTAATTTTAAATTTGATTAAACCCAAACTGTATTTTACATTCTCAATACTAATTTGGACTTTTATTATTATCAAAAAGAAAATAAAAATCATTATCTTTATAATATATTCACTTTTATAAAATTATTTAATTTGTTTAGTATAAAAATGAATTCATAATTTTAGGCATTTGTAACGTTAAAACTCAAGAATGTTAGATAATAATTTATTTTTATGTTTTAAATTATACTTATGAGTGTAGATTGAATAAAATTTTAAAAAATGTGTAATAATTTATTAATCATATCTTTAATAAATTATTTAAAAATATTTAATAAATATCACAAATTAATCAATAATTCTCACCAGGATTTGAACCCACCCGGATCCGACCCGAACCGTTTACTCTCAAATTCACCGTACACATTCCCGCCCATGTCCATTTCGCTCCCACGATTTGAACTCTCTTTCTCACTATACCAAAATTTGTAGTACAGTTTCTCTCTCTAGGAAAAATGCCTCCACAATTCGTGTTCCCGGCGACACTTCTATCACTGGAGGAAGATTCAGGCGAGGAGCGCCTCTACGCCCAGAACCCCACTGATGTCGTTTCGCTTCCTCCCTCCGAACTCGAAGAGTTCGTCAAAGGTCGTTCCCTTGCCGAGATTACTGTGAAATTTAGATTCCCTTTTTGTGGTTCATGCTCCCAATTGGGTTGTTCGTTTGGTTTTGATTAGGTGTATCTTTTGATCTTTCGGATAAGGAGCTGTTTTGCATTGAAGAACAAGATGTGTTTGACCGTGTGTACTCGTTGGTTCGGGGTTTTTCTAGTTTGAAGCCGTCTTATAAGTTCAATTTCGTTGAGAGTCTGAGATCCAATCTCAGTGTTCTTCTTCCAAATGTTGATTCTCTATCTAGGGCATCTCACGGACAGGACGACGATGAAGTTAGTCCTTTGCTTGATCGTGTTTCATCGCTCCGAAATGCTTTTCGGATTTACACATTTTTCCTACTCAATATTATTCTTGCTGAGGAGTCAAGTAGTAGTTCTGTTAACAATTCGAAGGTACTCCCATATGAAGCGTGCCCATATAATTTGGATGGTGCTGAGCGTGATTTTAAATTTCTGTCAAGTGAAGCTTTTTGGTCGTTTGTTTAGGTGACAGGGGCAAACAAGAAGAAACAGGTTATGCAGTCGTGGAATTGGGAACCGCAGAGGGGTCGAATTCTTAGTTTGATTGCAAATTCGTTAGAAATCAACCTCCAATTGCTCTTTGGATCATCAGAACTAGATGAAAATTATCTTTCTTTCATTGCAAAGTAAGTTTAATGCTACAGTTGTAGCAGCCCATTTATCCCATTATGTGTCAGTTTAAATTGTAAATTGTTGTCATTTGGATTTTGCAGAAATACGTTCTCTATGTTTGAGAATGCAACACTTTTGAAGGACTCTGAAACAAAAGATGCTTTATGTCGTTTAATCGGGGCTTGTGCTACTAAATATCGGTATACAGCACAATCATGTGCTACAATCATGCACCTAGTTCACAAATATGATTTTGTTGTCACACACTTGGCCGATGCTGTTGCTAGGGCGGAGAAAAAGTACTCTGATGGAACCCTTGCTACTTCTCTTATAAGGGAGGTTGGCAGAACTAACCCTAAAGCTTACGTGAAGGACACTGTTGGGGCTGAAAATATTGGTCGTTTCCTGGTGGAGCTTGCTGATCGGCTGCCAAAATTAATTTCAACAAACATTGGGCTCTTGGTCCCACATTTTGGAGGGGAATCTTACAAGATAAGAAATGCTCTTGTTGGTGTTTTTGGAAAGCTGGTTGCCAAGGCATTTAAGGATGCCGAGGGTGAAGTTAGTTCAAAATCTGTTCGTCTGCGAACCAAGCAAGCAATGTTGGAAATCTTGCTTGAGCGTTGTCGAGATGTTTCTGCATATACTAGAAGTAGAGTCCTTCAGGTCTGGGCTGAACTATGTGAAGAGCACTCTGTTCCAATTGGGTTGTGGAATGAGGTAGCAGCAGTTGCTGCTGGTAGGTTGGAGGACAAAAGTGCAATGGTCAGAAAAGCTGCATTGAACTTGTTGATCATTATGTTGCAGCACAACCCTTTCGGTCCACAACTTCGAACATCTTCCTTTGAAGCAACATTAGATCAGTACAGGAATAAGTTGAGTGAGCTTGAACCAGAAAAAGTAGCAGAAAGTGTAATAGATGGTTTGCCATCTGATAATGAGGGCATTGATGGAAGTGAAGTTGATGATGTCCATGAAGAGATAGCTGTGGGTCAGCATGACAGCTCAACTGATAGTCATCAGGGACAAAATATAGCACAAGACCCTAGCTTAGTTCCAGATGTTGGGAACTTAGAGCAGACCAGGGCTTTGGTAGCATCACTTGAGGCCGGATTAAGGTTTTCTAGGTGCATGTCTGCTACAATGCCAATACTCATTCAATTAATGGCTTCATCTTCTGCCACAGATGTTGAAAACACAATTCTCTTACTGATGAGGTGCAAACAATTCCAAATTGATGGTGCGGAAGACAGCCTCCGTAAGATGTTGCCACTGGTAAATTTTTGCTTCTTGTTATACCAGAGAAGCAATGACAAGTAATTTGTGGTCTACGCTTATGTTTCCTTGCTCTTAGATTCTTGACTTGTAAACCTGATATGGAATATTGTTATCAACATTGTTCATTGTGTTCTTTTTTATTGCATAGGTATTTTCTCAGGACAAGTCCATCTATGAAGCCGTAGAAAATGCCTTCATAACCATATATGTAAGGAAAAACCCCAGTGAAACTGCCAAAAGTCTCTTGAATCTTGCCATAGATTCAAATATAGGTGACCTTGCAGCCCTGGAATTCATTGTTGGTATCTTGGTGTCCAAAGGTGACGTATCTACAAGCACGGTGTGTTCCACATAACCCTTATTTTGCTTTCCATAATTTACTTGAATGCATTTGTTTCATAAATATTTTCATTGCAGATATCAGCTTTGTGGGATTTCTTTTGCTTTAATGTTAACGGAACCACAGCAGAACAAAGTCGAGGGGCTCTATCAGTTATTTGCATGGCTGCAAAAGCATCTCCTGGGATTCTTGGTTCTCATCTGCAAGATATAATTGATATTGGTTTTGGGCGTTGGGCCAAAGTTGATCCTTTGCTTGCTAGAATGTCATGCGTTGCACTTCAGAGATTATCTGAAGAGGACAGGAAAAAGTTATTGTCCAGCAATGGTAGCCAAGTATTTGGTATACTGGAAAGCTTGATCACTGGCTTTTGGCTTCCTGAAAAAATTTGGTATGCTGCTGCTGACAAAGCCATTGGTGTTATCTACGCAATTCATCCAACTCCAGAAACCTTAGCAGCCAAGCTTGTAAAGAAATCACTTGGTTCGGTTTTTGAGTGTGCTGAAGGAGAGGAGAATAACAGTGACAGTTGTGGTATCAATATTCTTACAGCAATCCAAGTGTCAAAACTTAGTAGATACTTATTTCTTATCAGTCATGTCGCCATGAACCAGTTGCTGTATATTGAATCCTGTGTTCGCAAGATCCAGAAACAGAGGACAACAAAAGAAAAAATGGCTGCTGATGGTCAGCCTGTTCATAACGCTGGCATGAAATCTATGAATACCCTGAAGGTATTCTTTAGTACCATGATTGTAACTAGCATCATTTGTGTTACAAGCAACATTTTCATATGATAACATTTATGGTTTACTATTCATTTCAGGAAAATGATATCAATGCTGAGTTAGGTGTTGCAGCCTCTGAAGATGCAATTCTTGATACACTCTCTGAGAGAGCTGAGAAAGAGATTGTTTCTGGTGGTTCTGAGGAGAAGAATTTGATAGGCCATTGTGCCCCTTTTCTTTCAAAGCTCTGTAGAAATTTTTCTCTGATGCAGAAGGTGATTGATTCCTAATTTTCTTGCAGTTTGGAAAACCTTTATGCCTGATCTTGGGAAGACACTCAATGTGAAATGCATTTGGTCCTTTTTTCCTACCCAAGTACTTGAATTGGTAGCTGACTTGAACTTCTTTTTGTGCAGTATCCAGAGCTACAGGCATCTGCAATGCTTGCTCTTTGTCGATTTATGATTATTGATGCAAACTTTTGGTGATTTCTCTCTCCCTCTCTCCGTGTCTTGTGCACGTACCACGCACATATATAGAAGCTTGATACACACATGTAGATGTATTGTCATCTGTTTAAACCAAAATTTTCTGATTTTATGCATTTGCAGTGATGCAAATCTCCAGCTTCTCTTCACAGTTGTAGAAAATGCACCATCAGAAACTGTTCGTTCCAATTGCACCATTGCCCTTGGGGATTTAGCTGTTAGGTTCCCTAATCTGGTAGAGCCATGGACTGAAAACATGTATGCACGGTTACGAGACCCTTCACTTTCTGTCCGGAAAAATGCCGTGCTGGTGCTTTCACATCTCATATTAAATGACATGATGAAGGTCAGAGACCATGTTAACCTCCCTCATGTTCTTTTTTCCTATTTAATGGTACAAGGTATAATTCTTGGATGTACTTTATCAGGTGAAAGGCTATATAAATGAGATGGCCATAAGGTTAGAAGATGAAGATGAAAGGATTTCCAGCCTGGCAAAACTTTTTTTCCATGAATTATCTAAGAAAGGTAAGTCTATTAACCCATCTGGTAACATTGTACTGATTGGTTCTAAATTGGTCATTTCTCTTGCACATACCATCTCATTTTCTTTCCACATGCAGGAAGCAACCCAATTTATAATTTACTACCAGACATACTAGGCAAATTGTCAAATCAGAATCTGAAGAGGGAGTCCTTTTATAATATTATGCAGTTTTTAATTGGTTCCATCCAAAAGGTATAGATTGCTTAAGCTCTTTTGGAAAGTATATCTTAATGATTATGTCCTCAATGTTCTATGTATTGGATCTTATTCAGGACAAACAAATGGAGGCTCTTGTTGAAAAGCTTTGCAATAGGTTCAGTGGAACCACAGGTATGTTTTCTCCGAGTTCATGTCTTTTTCCACTCTTAAAACAGAAGTAAGTCCATGTTTTGCTTTTATTTTGTTGATGTGAGTAGTATTATTGACAGTAGTAATGTTCAATCGTTCCGGGTATACTCTTTGACTGCAGATGTTAGGCAGTGGGAATACATCTCTTACTGTCTCTCTCAGCTCACATTTACTGAAAAGGGAATAAAAAAACTCATTGAGTTATTTAAGGCATATGAACATGTCCTTGCTCAAGATTCTGTGATGGACCATTTCAAAAGCATAATTAACAAGGTACTGTTTTTCTGTGGGCTTGCAGTTCATTTATAAGATTTGCTGATGTTTTCCCCTTCCCATCTGGCCTCAAACAGGGTAAGAAGTTCGCAAAACCAGAACTTAAACTGTGCATTGAGGAGTTTGAGGAGAAGGTTAATAAATTTCACATGGAAAAGAAAGAGCAAGAAGAGACTGCAAGAAATGCTCAAATTCATCAACAGAAGGTTGATAACATGGAAAATCTTGTCAAGGTTAGACATGAAGATGAAGCGGGGGAAGATAGCGTTACTGCTAAAGGTTGGTGCAATTCCACTTGCTGATGTTATAATGTCATTAAGATTTGTATTCGATGAAACTATACTATGGGCCGCTTAACAGAATGATAGAGATGGTTCTAATAAACACCTAGTGACTTGGACGACCTTAAAGAGAAATGGATCTTAATCATAGCAGTAGATCATGAATTGCTACCCGACGACTCCCTTTATCTTTTAATGCAAGACTGGTCTTTAGAATCAAATTATAGGAAAATAGAGTGACATATCAAGTTCTACAGAAGCATTCCTGATAAGTTGTTTTTTCATTGTGGATGGATAATAGGCGAATTTAGAGGACCTGTTCTTTAATATATGTAAATCCACATTCTCCATTAGTGCTTGTCAATTTGGTATTGGTGCCAAGGCATAAGATATCTATTTTTTGACCACGGAATCTGTTTGCTGTCGAATGTCCCTCATGCTGTTGACTGTCGTGATTCGGTTATCTATCATAACATAGGTGTCTAAACATGAGTTACGTTCTCACGAAAAACAGATGGTGAAGTCATTGATCAGGGAATGGGAGGTATGACTCACTCTCCAAAAGATGTATCGAATGTTAAGTTGGAAGAATCAGAAGGACATTCAGGGGCTTCAAGTGAAGTTATAGAGACAGAGCCTGGTGCAGTTGAAGTCCAATCGCCAATTTCTCCAAAAAGTAAGTGATGCCTAAAACTTCTTCATGAAACTTCAACCAAGTGCCTTTGCAATTATTATAATCTGCGGCAATTTGCAGAAGATCCCAAATCCAGGGTAAAGAAAAGCAACCTAAAAGATCAAAAAAGTGATACCTCTTTATCTACCAGACGAAGCACCAGGTTGAGACAGAGGTAGGCCTTGTGTGACACTTCGTGCATGATAAGAAATTCTTGAGAACGCTCAACTGAAGTAATTATAGCTGTTTGGTTTGGTAGTGGTAAGAAAATTATTCACTTTCAAAGCTCATGCAGGTAGGAGAAAGGGTGGTATATCCTGGACGGAGGGTGCTTGCTTTCTCTCTACAATTTTTACTTTCTATTTTTCTCACGGGGTTTGCCATAGTTCAGGAGCTTGTAGCTTTTTGTATGCTGATATGACTCAGGTATGTAGAAGAATGCATACATTAGTATTAGTATATAACCTGTATAATAATGGTATGAGAGTAGACAAGTGGCAGAAGCTGCGGAAAGACCATGATCAAAAGTTCGGATCCTTTAAAGAAGTAAATCTTGCTGGAGAGCCTTTCAGGAGCGCCGGAGCTTTATTGGATCCGGGTCCTCCTGCAGATCAAACAATTGTAAAGGTTTAAGAATCTCCAGCGAAGATGGATCAGAGATTTTTCTTTTCCCCTCCTTTGTGCTATACCGGTTTGAGAAGGCCGGTTCGTCCTAGTGAATGGTCCGAAATAGGTTTAACTCAAAACAATGTCATTTTAATTCAAAACTTGATTGAACGTTAGTTTGTGAAACTGTTTGAATCAGATCAAACTCATTGTTATCCCTATGTTCACTCCTTTACAGAGTGTTGTTTCTTTATGAAATCATTACTTTATTGATAGATTCTAGTTTTATCCCAATTTTTAACAAAAATATTGATAAATGAATGATATTTTTTTGTCATTAAAACTTGTAATATTTATAATAGTTAAATTATAGTGTACATAAATTATTTAATAAATCAATAAAATTGGTTCATTTGAAATTTATAATTCAAACTTTAACAGATTCGATGAAAATGAAAAATGAAAAAGAAAACCTAAATAATCTTTTTTTTAATGATTGAAATATTATGTGATTATTTGTATTTATATTTTGTGTTTGGGTTTTTTTTTTCAAATTGGATTTTAACTTGATAAAAAAATTATAGTTCGATAAATTATGGTAAAATTTAACCGCTCTAAATCTAAGTCAGACTAACTTAAACTTAACAGACTAAGGCATAGTTTGGAGAGCAGTGACGGTTGATAATTTGTTGAAATCAACCTGTTGAAATAATAAGTATTATTCTCAACAAGTACTTATGTGTTTGGGATTGTTGTTTTGGTAATTACTGAAACGTGGAAACAAGTATTTGGTAAGTATTTGCTGAAAAGAGATAAAATGACTAAAAAGTTATTGATTTAATAAACTACTAATTGTTGTATAAATAATTAAAAAATATATTATTAGTCATATAAATTTAAATTATAAATAATAAAATATTAAATTAAAAAAATATATAAATAAAATAAATTTAGTAAATAAAATATTTCATAAAATATATTATTAGTCATATAAATTTAAAATTATAAATTATAAAATTATAAATTAAAATTAAAATATAAATAAAATAAATTTTGTAAATAAAACATTTTATAAAAAATATATTATTAGTTATATAAATTTAAATATGTTACTTGCTTTTTATTAGTTGAGGATATAATGAAAAATAATAATTATTAGAAAGTTATTAATGAAAAGTAAAGCACTTTCCTCTAATCTTCGATTGTTTGCCCACAGATCTAAATATGTGATTGTATTTGAAAACTGCGGTGAATAAGTACTCATTCCCACTGCACCACAGATCCAAACGCAATCTAGATCTCATGAAATACACGTAAAAAATGGTGCAATATTTAAAGGAAAGATAATTTAACTCTAACAAGATTTCCGATCATTTCCATTCTTTTAAACTTAATGCGATATGTGAATTAAGTAATTTTCACATGTTTATTATTATTTATAGAAAAAGGATTAGAAGTAACTATTTTCACATGTTTATTATATGTTATAATCATTATAATGATTAAATTATTCTTAGACATAATATACAATACTAATTTATCTCGCTAAGATTTATTTAAGACAAATATACTTATTTTTACATTTTGTGAAAATATGAATTTAATATATAGAAGTAACTCTTATCTTTCAATGTAGCATCGAAGTTTTGGTGATTCGGTAAATGTTAAAAGTAATTTAAACTTCGATATTTTTATTAGAATATAATATGAACATTAACATTTCAAAGCATTTAATTTAAATTTTAACTTTTGTAACATATTCAAAAAAGACTTTCAGTGAACAGAAATTTTGATAGAATAATTCTCTGTCAATTAAATAGTACGTCAGTATTAATGTGGCATTATTTATTATTTATCACAATTACATAGAGGGTCTCATTATCATGTGTACAAATAAGGCCCGTTATTAGAAATTGTAAAATTTTGATTACAATAATTAATATTAATTATTAATTGGATTAATTAAATTATTTAAATACCTAATTATAACAATTGTTATGTATCATTTATTATTTAGGTTAAGGTATTAAATGAAATCCCTAATTATCTTAATTAAAATATTATGATTTCTGAAATTAAGGATAATGGATTTGTCCAAATCCTTAATTGAAGCAACATTATTCCCCTTGTTCATACTCTCTGTCACACTGTAACTTCTCTATATTTTCTCATTGCTTCCTCCTCGCTTCTCTCTCTCGGATTTTCTAGGCATTGTAGCTTCTTTGTCTTGCCTATCACAGCAAGTGGACTAGGTTTGCTCTGTCTTACCAACACTACTCATTATTCAGGAGCACAAGTACAACAAAAAAGGGTGGAATACATGATAGTAAGTGGTAGTTTTTTTTATATATAGCTTCTTTATCTGTTGTAGTCGTCATTTTTCGTCTATATTTTTTATACATTGTCTATGTTGTGGTCTCTTGCCATATCTGAAGTTGAACTACACTTTCTTTTCAGTGTAATCTTCTCTTGTTTTCTTTTATCTAGATTTTATTATTCATGTAAAAGTGATGCAAAGAGGGAGATACAATCGAGTAACTTTTGAATTAATAAGAATATTTTTCCTAACATCAATTTAAGTTGCAGAGCTTTAAACTAATTTGTTAGTAAGAAGCAGAAAGGGGAGCATTACGATAAGTTTTAGGTTAGGTTAGGGAACAAAAGATACCTCCTTATCTTTAACAATGTAGGCAACTGAAGTACTACAAGTTCTTATATTAATTATCACAAGTTTTTAAGAAGAAATAATAGAAGAGTTCTTCTTACTTATGCTAATATGTTAGTAATCTCTATGCCTATTATTGCCATCACAAACCATATCTTTCAATGCCAATATTTAGAAAGCTTTTTAGTTGGTAATTCCTAGATATTTTTACTAGTTAATGAATTGCCAATCATCAAGCAATTTAAGGAATGTTATATCTATGATTTAGAATTACATCTTTTTATGTTGCAACTATATTGTGCAGGTAGTATCCACAACATAGAATGTATGCGGCATAAATCACAAATATAATTACTGCGGGTGTATGAACTTCGTGCATTCTTAGTAAAATTTCCAAATAAGAAAAATCCATTTTGCTCCATTTATTTATTTTATTGATAAAATCAAACATAAATGTCTTCACACTTTTGCATATTATTCAAACATGCACACATATACACAATTTAGACATTCCTTGCTAATTTGTAGATACAATGTTTCCTGTTGAACTTGTGAAATCTACCTTTTAATTAGCTAAAAAAGTTTTAGCTTTTAATATTGTAAAGCATGGTGATGGTGATTTTAAACATATACTATTTGCAAGTAGTATTCACAGATAACTTAGAGTAGAACTGTAGAACTGTCTTACCTTAAGGTTTCTTCCCTTGGTTAAGAGTCTAACTTGTATAAGGTTTTATATATCTTAATTCTTATGTTTATCTTATGTTTAATTTATATTATTATCTTACTTCTCATCTTCGTCATTTTAAAAGGGAGCATTATTTTTCTTTAAAAGCATCGTCTCTTCTTGTGTTTCTTAGAGCCTTATTTCGTATGTGAGGAGAGATTTAAAAAGTTCCTACAATGATAGTGTTGTTAGATCTTTGGATTTTTGTATTGTTGTTACTTTAGCTTCCCATGTCTTTAGAATTGACCTATGCAACTTTCTTACTAATTCAACCTTAGTATAGGTCTTTCTAAGACCTTTTAGAGCATTTATAATTTTAATGATATAGCATACATGCTAGAAATGCTTTCATCATACTTTATTTGAAACAATTCATATTGATGTGTTAGCAAGTTTGCTTTGCTTCGTAACTTGATTTGTGCCCTTTTGAGTAATTTCTAATGTATGCCAAATGTCTTAAGTCGTTTCATATATAGAGACTATTAAATTAATTTCTTCCTAAAGCACAAAATATGATGTGTGTGAGCTTACTATTCAAGGTTACTAATCTTATATATTGCGCTTTCCATTCTTCCTTTAATTTGGGAACCTTTTTGTCATCTACAATTTTTGTAGGAATAAAGGGATCATTAGAAACTATTTCTAATAAGTCTACAATTTCAGCCATTAGAAAGTCTCATCCTAGTTTTCCAATAAAGATAATCATTGCCATAAAAGGGTGGTCTACTGATGCTTTGTCCCTCCTGGTTGAATGATGATGATGGTGTTCCTAAATATGTCATCATGACCTTTACTATCATATTGTGTTAGAAATATTAGCCTAATAGACCCGCTCTGATATCACTTGTTAATCTCTAATGACACTCAAGAGAGGGGTGAATTCGGTTTTTATAAAATTGAACAAAATTTCTGACCAATGCACTCAATTAACAACAATCTATATAAATAAGGATGAGATAATTGCTTAATATAAATTAACCACCCAATTGAACAATAATTTTAAAAGGATAGGGAGGAGATAATGTAAACCAATTTATAGTTGTTTAACAAATAACCCTTGTCTACATCCAATCCCAAGATTCTTCTTAGAAGTCCACTACAATTCTTCTTTTAAGGCAAATAATAACCTTTGTACAATCTTTCTCAATTAAGAGAAACCCTTCTTATATTCTTCTTCCACAGTAAAAAGGAACCTCAATCTCACTTAGACCATCCCCAAGTACAATGTTCAACAACCCATCAAAATATTACAACTTGAAAATATCTCACTTATTTACCTGATAATTCCAAAATAGATCACTCACTCAAATATGACAAAATGATGCTCAAATGGATGAAAAACTTTTTAAAATGTGTGTATACAACACCCAAAACTTTCTTAATTCTAAAACTAAAGATAAAATACATATTTATAGCATTTGGGGACCTAAAATAGCTATTGGAGCCAAGAACTAGTCGTTACAACGACTATATCAATATACTAGTCAACCAATATACATTTATAACACCAGATTCACTAGCCATTGGAACACTGGTCAACTATTACACATATTAGTTGACCAATACATTAACAAATGTTACTACAAACTTGCAGTACATCAATTTTAATAACTTTAACTTATATTAGTCGACCACTAACTTATATAGGTCAATCAATCACACTAAAAACATAATTTTAACAACTTTAAAAGCTTAAAATCCAAATATGATTGAAATATTTCCCAAAATGTTCTCCAAAGATTATTTAAAAGATCAGGAGGCTTTTATATTAAAATTAAAAGCTTCAATGCCTCTTAATGAATGTAAAGGTTCATATAATGAAGTAAAAAAGAAATGATTATGTATGGTGGGCCTTTTGGATTATGAAATTAACAAAGTGAGCTTACTAATAATTATACAATATATGAAATGACCTTGATAAGCCTTGATATGCTTTTATTTTTGTTTCGATCTTCATTTCATCAATTACAAGCTTCAAGTTCTCTTTATCAACTTTATACACTATCTTCTTAAGTTTAAGACTTCATTTTGTTCTATTATTACTTTTCATCAAAATAATAAATACATTAGTAGTAATTATGTTTTGTTATCATCAAAATATCAATTGGAACCTCCCTTAGTTTAACAAATGTTATGTTCCTTTTGGCTATAGTAAATTGCATTTGCCTTTTTTTAACTAAATAATATTATATAAATCTACATCCAAAATTATGGCTATATTTTATCTTATATTATTGAATAATAAAGTATATTTTATGTGTATTTTTTATTTTAAGACCATTGGGCTTAATATGTACTTTTTATTAAGTATTTTGACAAATAACCATCCTTCCCCTTCATTGTGAATAAGTGTGCAATGGCTATATTTGGTTGTATAAGGTTATTTTAAAGTGAAAACTTCATAGTAAAACTTAAGTTGAAATATGTTGATATGCAAACAAGTACTGTTAATAAAGTAGACCTTGATTATGTTAGTTATAGGTAAATATGTGACATGAGAAAGGAGTTAGTATAGCTTTAAGTTCATAAAGCATATTACAGTATACATGGTTTCAAATTTAGTAAGTTGTTGGGACTTATTAAATCAAACCAAAGTTGTCTCAAGCTTATTAACATTATGAAAATCAATCAAATGATGATGTTTATATAACATATTTATTAGACATATTAACCCTTAACAGCAACAATAATGATCTAGTGAAAATCCTACTAAATAGGGGGCCTGGAGAGGTCCAGTGTATGCAACCTTACTCCTAACTAGTAAAGAGACTGTTTTCAAAGACATATTAATCCTTACTCTACAAATATTACCTATAATCAGAGGAGGGGATGGAGATAGTGAAGATGAAAAGGGAAGTTGTGGTGCTGAGCTAGAATACATTGATGATGAAGATCTTAGTAAAGAAGTTGATAAAGAAGATGCTGAAAGAGTTAGTGAAGGAGTTAATTAAAACCTAGATGATTAAGATGATAAGGACTAGGATGATGGGTTTATACAAGCTTATGTTCCTAATGACCACCATTCGATTGAAATTAATTTAATTGATCGTGGTAGTTTTATTGGTAGTAATGAATATGAAAGCAGAGAAGAGCTTGATAAATCATTGCAAATACCAAGTACAAATATTAGGCATAATCCAATCGATGTGGCACCACATTAGAGAATGGAGATGGAGTTTGGAACAACAACAAAATTAAAGATTTTGTTATGAATTATGCAGTACAAACATAGTACAATGTCAAGTTCAAGAATATTGAAAGTTATATAATCAAAGTTTGGTGTATTGAGGGATGCTTATAAGAATTGTATAACGGTAGTGACAAGAATGAATAGTATTTTAAAGTGATAACATATAATCTTGATCATAGTAGTTTTACTAATAAAAAACTTACATTGGTTTAAGCTAAGTCCTTTATGAGATATTTTAGCAAAATAATTCTTGATAAGTTTGGTATCTCGACCGTAAAATTGGTTAACAAGTGCAAAGAGAAACTTAATATATTTATTAACTTAAGGATAAGTAGAGCAAAAAGATGAGATTGAGAAAAAAGAGGGCAACTAATTTTATGAATTAATATGTCAAGCTATAAGGATATGTACATGAGTTGAAGATTAGTAATTATGGTTCAATAATGGAGTTACAACTAGCAAGGAATGAAAATACTTATCTGCTAGAGGTATATAAGATTACATTTATACATATAATCAAACAACTATAGTAAGGTTATTTATTTTATTCATACTTCTTTATCTCTTTTTTGTAGATCAAAAGATTATACACTTACTTTGATGCTATAAAAAAAGGACGGAGGCATTTAAGGCTAATTTTTTATACTGATGGATGCTTTCTGAAGACAAAATTTCAAGGCCAGTTATTGAGTGCAATTGGGAGGGATAGTGATGGAGGAATGCATCCATTTACTTAGGTCATTACAAAAGTATGAATTTACTAACTTTTGACTTGAAATTGGATCGTAGTAAAGGACTTAATAGTCATATCTAATATGCAAAAAGTATTTTATTCTTCATATATTTATAAATAATTAAAATACAAATTATTTTATTTTAACTAAAAATTTTCAATTATTTTAAGAATTGGTTAGAGTTGTAGAACAAACATTACCAAATGCCACACATTAAATGTGTGCTAGACATATATACCACAATTGACATGTGAATTAGAAGGGAAAGGATTTACTAAAATATTTTTAGAATTATATATGGTCTACATATATAGAAGATTTCAATGAGTAGCTAAAAAGAGCTAATAAACTAAAACATAGATGTGCTTCAATATTATTTGAATATCCAAAAAAAAGGTGGGCAAGATACTACCGATCTTTTGAATTGAAATTACCTAGTTGTCAATAATATTATGAGTCAAATCTTTAAAGGGTGGATCTTACTAGTAAGAGATATACCAATTCTTAGCATACTTGAAACAATCATAATCATGGTGATGAAGAGACACATAGTTAAGAGAGAGTTTGTACATACTTAGAAGTTAAATATTGCCCCAACCATTATGAAGAAATTAGAGAAGAACAAAAAAGGATACAACACAATGGATAATAGTATGGAATGGAGATAAGGTATATGAAGTGATGAAAAACATACTGTAAAGATTGGTAAACACCAATCATGTAGTTTTCAAGCATGGAATCGACATGGATACCTTTCCAAATATGCTATAAGTGTTATTCACCATTCTAAACAAAAGGTGGAGGCATTTGTAGATGGTTACTATAAGAAGGCCCAATTCCTCGAATTATATAACCATTTGTTGCAATAGGAGTACAATTTTCTTGCCTATTATTGATGCAAAGGTGATGCACCGACCACCAAAAATAGTCATGCCAAGATACTAAAAATAGCTAGAAAGAAGAGCAAATGAGCATAAAAATTTGAAAAATCCAAACAAATTGTCTCAAAAGGGTGATGTAAAAAATATAGGAAATGTGATAGTTTTGGCTAATGCAAGAACAAATGCTCATCACCAAGGTAGCTCCACAGCTATATAACTATTCGATTTTTTATCACTTTATCTTAGTTGTAATAACTAATAATTGTTAATTATGTAAATTTTATTAATAAAGGTTACAGGTGCAAATATAGTTGAAGATGTTATTGTATTGAGTCAATAAAGTAATAATGTGAGTTATATGTATAAGCATTCATTATATTATTAATAACTAATTCAAATAAATAATGTGAATGACGTGTGTTTCTAGGTTAATAACTCTTCACATAGCAGTAAAAAGAAGTATAGAGATATTGATCTGCATGCATTTAAGTTGTCATTTGAACTAAAGGGTCTAAAGTTCAAAGAAAAAATCTAGCACTACTTCCCAATTGTTACAAGCTGAACAACGAGGAGAGCATCATTGACTCAACCATTAATTGAACAATTTTCACTGTCAAATGCAAATAAGGGAAGCAATGTGGCATATAATCAACCATATTAATGTTGTCATACGTCTTGGGGCCAAAGTTTTTGATGGATGTACTGTTCCCATAACACTATATACATAGATGGATGTATGAATGGATGGATTGCTGGATATTGTTAGTATTTTCTTTTTAATTCGATGTGTTATTGGCATGTATATATCTCTGCCACTTTTGTATATGAATTCCAATTATCATAAATATTTTTTCATTTTTCATATGAATTCAAAATTTATATCTAATAGTAATATTTTTTCAACTATCAATTAAGGAATTCTAAATTTATTATTATTATGAATTACTAAATGTTATAGGTGTTAATAGAAGTAAATGAAAATTATAAGAAATGATATAGAATAATTAGATTCATTATGTTATATTATAGGTGTTAGTGGAAGTTCTATTGCACAATCATATCATTGTATTCATTTATTAGAATTCAAGTTTGAAACAAAATATTGCAATTCAATGTCATTTTCCTATAATATTTTTTATAATAACACTCATGATAAGCACAACAAATCCTATTACAATATTCACTAAAATAAATATCAAAATTTCTCTTATGTCAATAAAATAATGTCTTGCTTCGTAAGATTTATTTGCTCCTCAATTTCCTTAGTTACAGTTGTAATTGTTTAGGCCTCCTTCTTCAACATACATACTTCTTTCTTTAATTTGTGAATCACTTCCAACAGTCCTCTTATTAACTGTTTCATCATACCACTTGAAAAAAATCATATCTTCCAACCTAAAATAAAATTAATTAATAAGACAAACACTATACATATATATCAACATTTTTACCTTATTAAAAAAACTTATTAGATATTTTGGGCATTTATAAAATTGCATTCTTGGTTTATAAACTCTATAAACTACCAATAGGCCTTTTAAACCACAATAAATAACCATATTAACATCATTTGAATTTAATATTGTATTCGTAAAAGATATTGAGCCCATAGATTTGGGAGATCAATATCAAACTTCAGAGGGACTTAGTTTAGCAATGCACAAATTCATGCATGAACTGATAAAGGAAAACAATAAATCCTAATCTTCTGTGACAGTTGCATTTATATGTGTAACATAAAATTGCATAAAATTATATAGCACAAAATTTTCTCAAGTGTGCATCCTGATAAATTAAGCTCCTAATCGTTTTATTTAGATCAAATTTCTAACCCACAATAATACCAACAATTCCATCATTATAATAGTTTCTACAAAATCTTTGATTAAATAAATACAATAGATGGAACCCAAAGACAAAGAAATAAATGAACAATTTAAAGGTAGTTGATGAGTCATGAAAGTCTCCTAAAAGGAATAGGTGGTTGTATGGCAGGGTCTCAACCAATTCTTTTCCTAGAATTTCAAGTTTTAATGAAAACAATAACTCACAACATAACCACTGAAACCTCATGTAAAAGTACCATTTCTATTATATATTGCTTCCATTGTCATCCACATGCTCTAAAGTAAAATTATTAGAGCTTTAGGTAATTTTTGTTCTTATTGCTTATGTTCTTAACCTAAAGCCTCATCAAGTAAAGAAACTTGCTTTATTTGTTTTCAATTTATTGGCTGTTATCTGTGTTGAAAATAGATAGGCCATTAATACCAAATTATGGTCACTTTGTGCTAACACAAAAATAATGCTACAAAGATGATATATGAGGAGTTAAAACAATTGACAGATTGTAAAACAAATCTTTACTTACAAACTTTTCAACTCTTGTAGCTTTTAGAGTAAAAATTTTACATAAATTAAGCATCCAAACAAAACTAGTCCCTTTTTAAATTGATAATTCCAATTTAAAGATGGCAACAGAAGAATTGTCATATGGACCAAACACCATGTGCATTTCAAAGCTGAGATTTGAATAATATTGAAGCATACTAAGTGTTGAAAACAACACCAAATTGTGAAATATAAATTGATGAATAGTTCCTAAGTGAAATGGAGGAGACCAAATCACAAAAAAGAATTAGGAACAAGTATCACAAAAATACAGTGTGGAGAGATACTAGAGGTGTTGGTGCGAGAAAGAAAACACAGTACAGCCAAGATAAGTTTGAAACCAAAAGAGAAACCAAGTTTGTGAGAGAGATAGAACTAGAGAACTTATAAATGAGATAGAAGACATCTGAGAGATAGTATCCAAAGAGAAGCCAATACAAAAGAAAAGCTTGAGGGAGTAAGTGAGCATCATCTTCTAAATTGTGGATTTTGTCAATTTAGGATTTGTATTGGATAATTAAGCATTTTAATAATTTGGTTAACCTAATTAAGGATTAATATCAATTATTATAATCATATTATTTTTTTATTTTTGATAGTAGGTTCCACTTACACATGTGACAGTAAGGCCCACTATCTAATTGTAAAAAATAATAAACAATTTTATATCAGTATTAATGTGACATTTAACTGACAAATAATTAACCCCATCAAAATTTCAGTTCATTAAGGGTCTTTTTTGGACATTTCGTAAATGTTAGGGCTCAAATTGAACACTTTGAAATGTTAGCGTTTATAATATAATATGCTGAAAATAGTAAGGATCAAAATGCGCTTTTTGCTATTCTTGAAATGAGTTAACGGTATCTCTTAATCCAACTTTCAAAGAGGTAGGTAAGTGATCATTATTTTTTCTAAGTATAGCCAATTCATTTTTAGGTATATTAAATAATTTCTTAACTATATATTATAAATAAATTATTGGGTAAATAATATAGATCTCCCACTAGTTTAAGAAATTTTAGAAAAGCCTTTTAAAATTTAAAATTATCAAAAATTCTTTTGATTTTGAGATTTTCTAAAAAGCTCTCTCTCGTAAACTTCAATTAAAAAATAACAATGAAACATACATGAACTAATCAAATGTCACTAACATGATAAGTTAATTCAGATCTTAAACTTGATTAATTATAATAAATTATTATTTTGATTGAGTTTGAGAGTTGAGTTGAATCATCATGTAAATAACATTTGATTAGTCTATTTATGATGTTCATATTGAATATATTTCATCATTAATTTTTATTCAAAATCTAAGAAAAGGGTTTTATGGAAAATTCAAAACTATAAGGAATTTAAAAAAATAAAAATTAAAGATTTTTTTAAAGTTTTCAAACCACAAAATAGCTCCATATCTTTTACCCTAAATTATTTTATAAGGTAATAATTAAAAATTAAATGATAGTATGTTTTATAGTTGGTTCAATAAGTAGAATGAAGCCTCTCGAAATGTCTCACTTTTAGAGGTTGATGATTCGAGTTATAGTTTTTACAATTTACCTAAGATTTTGCTGTAGTTAATCAAGTGGATATGCATTAAGTCTGTTAGTATTAATTAGATTGAACTTGTTCCTTGATATTGAGCTTACTAATATTAATTTTATTACATTTATTGATTATGAATTGGTATTTCATTAAATATTTTATTTAAAATATATTATTTGTAAGATATTACATATATATGATAATTTACTTAATAATACTTGAAACAAATTAATTAATTGACAAACTCCATTCAACTAATTGATAATAAATTTTAATATGATATACTTACCAATATGAATTATTTGAAAACTCAAACCCTAAACATCAATGTTATAGGCAAGTGCGAAATTTCTCCTACCAATTAAATCAATTAAAGGGCAATTTGGAACGAGTTTAATTAAACTCTAATTCATATTCAACTTGGTCCCCTTATTAAACCTAAATTTAATTTATTATAAAATTATTAAATGTAAACTAAAAAATCTATATTATTTAATTTTTGTAATGATTACATAAAATATAAATAATTTATTGGATCATTTATTAAAATAATAAATTTATAAAGTTGTTTTGAAATAAAAATATAACCTCTTAAAATAATACATATAAATATTAATCGTAATTCATAAGCAAAATTAAATTAAATAACTATAAAAATTTATAATTTGAATAAGGTTTAAATAGCACATATATAAATATTAATTAATTTAAAATAAGTATTAAACGATAATTATAAATTATTTACAATTACTAACTCGAGTTAATTTTTATTTTTTTATATAATTCAAACTTAACCCTTAAATTTTTACTTATTTTCTTAAATCCAAACTTTATCTTTAATTTTCGGATTTAACTCTTCAAACAAAAGGCTGAAAAATTTGTAATAGGTTTAGTTTAAACGCAACCCCTCTAAAAACGACCTAAAACCTAAATATGGGAATGGATGATGGATGCAACAATGCAAGCAGTGGACTAGAATAGAGGCTTATATGATAAAATCTTGCAACGAATGCGTTGAAATTGGGAGGACAGAGGCGCATGAAGCATGCATGATCAATCAAGCAAATACTAACCATGGCTGGATTAGACTGGAAATCGAATCTGACGAGTAATATGCGGCCGCTCATTATACCTCCAAATTCCAAAGTCCAAAGTCCTGACGACCCATATGTACGTGTTTTTGGCAGCCGTAAACATGGGGAGCTGTATCCGGAGCCAATGTGGTCCTTTCTTCTTTACGTATGATTTTGTTGTGTTTGCTGTAACCATCAAGACTTTTCACAGCTCCAAAGGTCTCGTTTCTGCAGGCCCATTTGGTTAATGCACTCCGGACCAAATCACACAAGATGACAAAAATTGTAGAACTCGTGTTGCTGCATACTAAAATGTACCATAAGACTGTTTAACATTATACTACAATTTAATATTTGGTGAAAGTTTGCTTGCTTAACATAATAGCTGTTTTTCTTAGAAAAATATTGATTAATTATAAAAATTTACCTTCTTAAATTTATAATTATTGAAACTTAATTATAATAAATGCTATTTTTAGATTATGTGGAATTTATAAATAAAAACAAGATAATCAGTTAAGTAATTTTTTCAAATAATAGTAATTGGAAAACACATGTTTTATGTTTTGAATTTATCAATATAGTGTTTTGTTTGCTATTTATTAATAAATAGAGTAATGACGGTAAATTGAATTTAACTGGTATTTAATCATTTATTGTCAATTATTGATATTGAAAAACCAAGAAAATATTACTTAAAGTATGTGATATAATATCTGTCTACCAAATTTTTTAAAAAATTAACATTTATCAAAATATTTTAATTATTCATTGTCTAAATGTTCTTACTTTACATTTTACTATACCAAACATATTTTATTATAAGTGATAAATGTAAAATACCTCAACTTCATATGCTATTCACGTGTTTACTATTCACGTGTTTAATCATTGTATTTTAGACAATATTAGTGCGGTTGTTATATATGAAGACATGAAAATAAAATTCATGTAGTCGGCTCCTTGAAATGTGCTGCGAGGCTACTCATTGGACCGACTGGCCTAGCCCCACCAACTAATCTTAAGTCACTACCCCATGCATGGGACCAAGAATTTAAAGAATTGAGGTGGTGAGCTTCCCAAGTTTCCAACTACAAATTTTAACTTTTTCTTTCTGTATCAGAGAAAAAAGATGATCCACACACTCGTTACCTTATGATACATATATAGTAGCTGTACGTAGATCATAGTTGCCAACAAGTGTTAAACAAAGAGAGAAGCGGGCTATCACTATCTGTGGATGTCAGCTTGGAAGGAACCTACCGATTAACCTGCGCAAGCAATAGTGACACTTAATTGTCATGTTAGGTACATTCAATTGATTTTTCTGTACATTACTTGCATTATTGTCACGTATAAAAGATGTGAAAGTTGAAGGGTTTATCAATGTCATGACAGTTTTGTATCTTCTGGGAACAAAAATTTGGCACCAGTTGAGCACTGTTAATTCAACTTCTTATCCATTTAGACCCAGCTTTATATTCTTGTCAAAATAATGTTGAATTTTAGATCTTCAGGATCCATACTCTCGTACTTTGAAGATATAGCAAGATCTGCTCGGATTCCATTTATATATTTTACGTGATATGCTGGGTTATGACATGCAAGAGTTTGGAGACTTCTGGTGGAATTTGTGGACATGAAGCACAGTAATTCATCCAAAAGGTTGTTTTCATTATACAATAACTGGGATGACCAAATTAATGTGACAAAGACTTGCATATAAGATAGAGCGGAGTTTTCTTTTGCAAAAGAAGGTTTGACTATTATTTTATGTTGATAAGGACCCCTGCAGTACTTGTTTGCATTAGCCATGGACGAGAAGGGAAGTGTAGAATTGTTTATTTATTCTTTTTACTCATTGGAAACAAATGGGGAGGGAGTTTTGGTGTTCTTGGAAGAGTTTGGATTTGTGAGAGAAGACAGTGGTGTTTCCATGGCCACACTGTAGCAACTGGCAAAGATTTGACCTTTCCTTTGTTGGGGACCATGTTCACCAACCTCCAGCAGCTGATGAGAGGCCCATAACTCTAGCGGTTTCAAATCTATTTGATGAGTGCAAGCTACATGGGTAGGGCTATTGGGGTCGGATATTTAGGTCTGAAACCATCAACTACCCCATGTCTAACCAACGGCAATTAATAGTTTTAAGAACTCGGTGGTCTTGAATGGAAGAAAAGTACATGAAATTTCACAGAAGATGAGAAGTGGTGAAAGAGAAGGTCAAATGGGAAAGTGGGTTGATGGATTTTAGCTTCTTCCTAACAGAACTCCAGCTACATATCCTTCACGTCACTCCAGCTACATATTCTCCACTGACGTAAAGAATTATTGAGCTTCTTTTTCCTTCCCTCAATTATATAGAGGAAATAGTTGAAAACATAAACCAAAATGGAAAAACCAGAAATCAAGTTAAACCAATGCTCTGTGTTCTTACACGAATTACGGATCCTGTGGACTGGCAAAGGGCCACAAGCTAACAAAGAGCATGTGCAACATTAGCGTGTACATGAGTGTCTGGGACCATTTATGATTCAGAAGAGGATCCTAAACTGGCCCCCATGATTGATCTTTACAATAAATCACACTTCATGGTCTTTTTGAGATCATATCAGCCGTCAGCTTCTGGCCTCAAAGTTAAAAGGGTCACTGCAGATTTTTGGTCACTTCTTCCTATGCTAATTGCACGTCAAAACAGATTCATTTGTGGTTAGTGTGATGGTAGTTAGAGCTCGCTGTACAACAAATCATCTTTCCCTGACAACCAGCTTAAGCATGTGTTGGTGTTTCAGTTCAGGTTAAGTGCATTCTGAAGAAAATGTCCAGGCAGCTTTCACAAAATAAGGGTCTGCAATGGGACAATTGCCGCTAATTACAGGACAGTTTGCGAATCCAAAGATATGCATATGTTGCCTGCAATTGTACAATCTCTGGGGTTGGCATTATTCAAACGCTAGAGCTGAAGCTATTCACCCAATAAAAAGATCACAAACATTATTGAAAGGGCCCCATAAACAGCTATCTTGGGTGTACGAGGGTGGCTTTTCTACCTTAAAATGGGAAACCCTTTTGTCACTAACCGAGATTCTACATTTTTATTTAGTTTAACTATATATACGTGGCTCAATGCTGGTGAGCTTTCATGTGATAGCTCCAATTTAACACAAAGTCATCATTGAGTCAGTGATGTGGTGTATAGATTTTACGTGTAAGCTAACCATTGGAAAATGGTTAGAACAATACTTACAAAACTAAGAATAATATAAAGCCAAGCCAAGTGGGATTCATAGTTCAGGCACACGAGTCTTACTTGTCTTAGACGCCGACTAAGACCACTGTCTTAAATTAATAGAAGTGAACAACAAAAGGGTCAACAGAGACTTTGGTGATAAGAGTGATTATTAAAGCAAACGAGCGTACGTGGGGACGATAAATTTATAGCTTTTGTTCTGTGCACTCATCGAATGGACAGGTATCAATAATTCTGTCAAACTGGATAAAGAATCACTTTCAATCGTTAAAGGCATGGCCTTATACTTCTTTTCCCATGAAAATTCAGGAAAGATAAATGGAGACGGGACAGCAAGAAACTGGTAACATGAAACTATTGAGATCACTGTATGCACAGTTATAGCCAAATGTAAGTTTCTCCGTCTACTACTTTCTGATTTTGATATGGCAGAGACTTGAAGGAATTTGTCTGTGTCAAGTGTATGTTTCAGGCGTGAGTGTGCTATTATTATCCACCAATACCTGGCTTCATATAGGAATATCTGGCTTCATATAGGAATTCAAAGTAATGTGAAAGTGAAAATAGACTTCACGATTAATGGAAAGGAAATATACAAGAGACTGTTTTTTGCCAAAATAATGTGCTCCACCTTATTTTAGCTAACGACTTAGGACCGTAATTATTACAAATTGTAAGCACAAGAATAGATATTACATGCAAGGGACTGCACAGAATGTTTTGCATAATTAGCCCTTCAGGTTATTAATTTCATTAGACAGGTCTAATTAACCTCCCATAGCCTTTTTGCTTGTCATAATATAAGAACATGCGAAAGTTTCCATTCCCCATGATCTGTCGCGGATTTACTACCAAGTTCAACATCCTTTCCATATCCTAAAAGCTATGAGGCGGATATTAATTACTGTTCTACTTTCTGTACGCTAATTGCAGAACTTTAAGAACTCCTACGTTTGCCAAGAAGGAAAAGATAAAATTTAAAAGAAAAAAGTGAAGAAAGCTAGCCCCTCGAAGCAAAGTTTCTTGTGGGTGACTAGTGCTGTAACCCGAGTGTTATTACGACAAGTGCATATATAAATCCCGTATCATGAATTTTTAACGACTGCTGTTGTTTCCCTTCTGTCACTCTCGCATACGTACACACTCAAAGCCAACTGGCGACTTGATTGATTCACAAACAGTTAAAATAAGAGAGGAGAAAGGATAGGGCTAAGGACAAAACTACTCTAGGATTTGAATTTGATTCATTTGGTTTTTTCTTAGCTCTCTTGCTCCATCTGTTCTACTTATATTGAGAGAGAATAACATCGAGTGACACTGAGAGCAACTCATTAATTCTCTCTTTTTATTTCTTATTGCTGTTAGTAACAAGGAGCCTATATAAGTCATCCCGTTTGGAGTTTGTCTTTGACAGAGAGGATTCAGAATGGATCTGTCAACTTCTCAATGCAGCAGTAGTGGATGTGAGTCTGGTTGGACATCATATTTGGATCAATCTTCTATTTCCAAAAACCAGTTTCAGGGAATTGGTGGATATAATGGCGGTAGAGATGAAGAAGAGGACTTGTCAATGGTTTCAGATGCATCCTCTGGTCCGCCTCATTATTGTGAAGATGATAAATACTGCTTCCACAAGTCGACAAAGCAAAGAAAGAACAAAAAGCAGAACAAAGATCATGTGAGAAGTCACCAGCAACAGTGCCTGGATGACACCGCTAGTTCTCCTGTATTGAATAAGGCAAGTTTCAAGATAATTAATTAGTATGGTCTTCCTGTTCATGTCTATAAATGTTGCATACATATGCGCAACTGTGAGAGAAGTGTCTACGTTCTTAATGTTGTTATACAGAAAGTGACCAAGAATGAAGAGCATGGCCTGGAATATTCCCAGGGTTTCTCCGCAACACATTGCAAGGTATTCCTCCAGGAAATTTCCAGTTTCTGAATGCTATCAGATGTTGCAATCAACAATATCCGACGTCATTTCATTTTGTTCTCAGGGAAAATCTCCATTTAAAAAACAATTTGGATTCTTTCAATCCTCTAAATCCGCTTCCAAAGAACCAGGTTAGATATTGTCATGGAAATTTATGAACCTGGAGCACATTGTAACAAGAGTTTCATGGGATTAATTCAGATTTTGGAGAATATGTGACAGGTAATTTTCAAGGAAGAAATTGGAAGTGACAGAGAGCAATGATTAGCCGTATCTTTTGCCATCTCTGCTACCGCAGTTGGTCTGGAGAGACGGAACCAATGTGTAAAGGGAAAAAGGCAGCATATCTTAAATGGATTTCATTCCTTATTCTTCTTTTTGTTTCTGTTGTGCATGTTTTTCTATGCCTTCCTGTCAATGCAGAGGGAAACAACCTGAAAAACAAAAATAATAAATTATTTTCTCTGTATTTAACGCCTACCTTTTTTCCTTCTTTTGGGACAAGTAGACATCAAATAAGGAAAGTAGTAGGCCTGTTGTTCAAACTCTGTCATCTGCATCATTCTTGCAGCGTCCAACTAATCACTTAAGTGCGTATTAGTGACTGAAGATCTTGTGAACATTTTCAACCATTTCCTACTAGAATCACAATCACAAACACGAACACTCCTTTCATTTTACAAGGCGAGAAAGGAATGTGATCAGTAGGAGTAAAAGGATACAATAGGAGAGGAAGAGAGGAAACAAGAAGCTTGGTGCAGAGAAAGACATTGTCCATCCAAGAGCAGGGTTTACCGGTGTTAACCATTGATGAACATAACAACAATTTGTACCTAACTCAACCACACGCACACATGCGCCGAGCGAACCAAATGGCTAATAAGCACACATCAGTGACCTATCCTTTTCCACTTATTTGCCAGCCTAGCTTCAGAAGTAGGTAGGCTTGGTAAATTGGGTACATTTTTCTAGAGTCGAGCCAGACAAAAACAGAAGGCAAGCCCCATATAGCATCAAGAGGCCACCAAAAAGATGCACCCCACCTTCCATCATAGCTGATACTTTGCTTGTAATGTGATCCATGGTGGTTTTAATTGATTTACTTTTTTGTTTTTTTGGAGGGTTACTTGAAAATCATCTTTTGGAGGGTTTCCCATTCTGAGATTGAGCACACATAATTTGGAAAAAGAACTCAGATAAAACCCTCCATCTCTGTCCTGTCAATCATCTTCTTTTGTAGTTTCTACTCCATGGAAATGACTTGACAGCACAAGGACATAGTTGCCAACTATCAGATGATAACTTGATCATGCAATTTTATATGCAATTTTATCTTAAACTAGGATACAATTATTGGGGAGGAGACACAGACTAGTGCAAATCAATAGGCCGCTACTAGGTAGTTGCCTTGGTTCTTGCTACAAAGAGATCGTAGATAATGCACGAATTCATTGAATCTCGGACTCTGGGGTCTTAGAAAGTGCCCGTCAATCGACAACAACCATCTTGCCTTTTACTTTTGCATTCATAGAGTTCCATTTTTCGTAATGCAAAAGGCAACATTATTCAGCCAAGAAAATGATCGAACACCTTAATCTTCCATTTTACAGAACCACGAAACAAATATAAAATCATTGATGGGCTGATCAACATAAGGACAAGAGGGACAGATAAGCCTAAAGCCTAAGTTACGGTGTCTTCCCTCGAGCCACAGGGATACAAACACCCAGGCCATATGCTAATATTGATGCATCCTCCAGCTCTCGTCGTCACCTGAAAAACGATAATGAAAAGGACTACATAGACAGTTTTCCGCTAGAAAATTGCCTGAAAGGCAATGAGCATGCATCATCATAAATACTTCCAAGTTCATTCTAACAGGAATTCTTTCGACAAGAGATTGCTCTGTTCTATTATTCTAAGTGGAAGGGTCTTCACTTCAGACGTCATGTAAATTTTCTTATATAACAAGTCTGAAATTAACTAATTGGTTTGGAAATTGGCTATATGTACATACACATTAAGGCATGTATTAGAACAAATATGAAAAGGAGCATATTTAAAAAATGGCTACTTTTACTGATCAACAAATTATTTGAGCATTACAATACATGGATCCCAACACCCAATGCCTCCAAACCCATCCACCAAGTAATTTGAAAACAAAATTGTGATCCAAAGCTAATGGATTGATTGCCTTGCTTGTATTCTCCACCGAAGTATGGAAATACTTTGATATCGTGCTTACGACCCAAATATATGTCTGTGAACGGGGGGAGCCTCGAATGTTTTAACCACATCCATCCAAGGTTTGTCCATGATCAAGATAGAGTTTTCAGAAAGATGTCCAATAAATAAAACTGGATCTCTGAAAGCAACAAACTCAAAATTCCTTTTATGCTTAGCCTCTATTTGACAGTCTTTTAACCTACGCTTCAGTCTCCCATTAACAGAATTACATTGCAACTTCTTGACTGGACTATGTAACATGTCTCCATCTTCCTCTCTATCTACTGGCATCCCAAAGTCGATCAAGCACATTGCCCTGTATCATGTGGAAATTGGTCCATTGATGAAGTAAATACCAAAGAATGCTATGAATTCATCTGCTATAACTCAGGATAAAACCTAACTACAAATACCAGGATCCCTTTTATTTTTGAATCACATTTTACAGCCTCTCAACAATAGTGAAGATCACTTCTTTTTCTGTCACAATTAATTGTCTCTCTGGACGAGAGATGTAAGTCAGCAACCTCAATCTGTAATTAAAGAGGTCCTCTGCTTCCATTTCCATTTAAAGTTGTTAATCCTTGTTCATCTACAATAAAGAATGAAAAAACCGTAAGCATTACCTGGCACTATAAATAATGACAGATGATGAACTTGTTGAAGGCTGGAAAGAGAGCCCAATGACCTCTCCAGGAAATTCTTGATATCTTCTCGGCAGAACAAATGTATGCTGCATTGACCATTCCCCAAGCTGTTTTGCTTCTACGTCAAATGCGTAGACCTGGTTTGAAGAGGTTGTCACAACAAGAACATTATTATTTTGAGGGGGAAAACCACCAGCTGTTACTGATGCCCCATCCAATCTTGCTATGAACCAGTGTTGTCTGTTTCAGGAAAAAAAATCATTAAGAACACAAAAACAGAAACATCTATATATTCACAACTCCACATTAAAATAAAAGCTTTGTCATAGGTTCCAAGTAAACTCAACCATAGATAGCTGACAATGTGGTATATTAAGTTGTTCGTGAAACTAGCTGCAATATTTGAAAGGTAACCTCTTAACAAGAAAGCAACTTGTTTGCTCAATAATTAGGCACACAGGAGAGATAAATCAGAAGTCATACTCCTCTAAATATAAACATCATGATCTCTCTTCCAATAGAATAAGTCATCCGTACAGCTCTACTGCCTTACTGAGTTTTTACTATCATTTATTTATATTCCTCATTCCCTTTTGACATCTCCAGGACCCTCTTGTCTGGTAATGCATATGAATTTCTTCAAAACCCAACCACATAAACTCTCCAGTTTTAGCACATTCATTTGTGATGAAAAGCAGATATCAGAACCAAGCAACATGAAACAAAATAACAAACCAATGCTAACAACAACAAAGTTATTAGAAGTCAGGCGCCATATGAATCTACAAAAGGTTTTATTTCAGACCTTTGCGTTTCCAGATTAAAAATATATACGTCTCCAAAGCAGTTAACGGCAGCTAACCACTGCCCATCACAACTGGTAAGCATTTTTGTTATGGGAGGCTCAATAGAAGACGATAATCCTTCATCATTCTGCTCATGACAAGGGGTGAAGGTTTGTACAAGCTCTGAGCTTCGCACATCCACAACCTGTAGCAGTACAAGTGTAAATAACAGGAAGCTGGGTCAGTAAATGGTTCCCTCATTCTTGAGCATCTCAAACAGGTAAGTTAATAAAAACCAAAAAGAAAAAAATTAAAAGGGAAGGAAAGGAATTACATATATTTTTCTATCATGCCCAGCTACCATCAACCGAGAAGAATCAGAACTAAATGCCATGGAATGAGCAAATGGTAGTTCATTTGGAAGTTTCCTTTTATTAACTGTCCATGCACCTTGACCAGCTTCATTTTTCTTTAGTTCAAAAAGGTTGGGCTTAAGATGGTCTGAATAAGCAAATAATGTCCCAGCATTAGAAATGGCGCTACAAATGATCTTTCTTGATGCTTTAGCCTTGATTCGAGCCACCAAATCTGTAGATGCATGTCCCTTAGATAAGCCAGAACCCATAACTGGCAGAGCTCTACCTTTGATGCGAACACAAAGAATATCCAAGGAAGAAGATGCTTGCACTAGAAGCAAAGAATTCTGCTCAAATACAGTATTCAGAACCAACTGGATGGGAACTCTCTGAGGAGCAGGGCATATGTCGTGCGGTGAGAACCTTGTAAACTCCTTGGCAGAATAGGCAAAGAGTTTTGTGTCATCACCAGCAGAGATGAGCATCGGAACACCCAAATGAGCCCACTTATGGTAATTAAACTCTACTGGTCTCTTCTTTGTACGTAACCTTTTCACTTTTTCATCAGGCAAAGGATCTGCTAATTAAAAGTATAGTTTCAAATGGTAAGAAAAGCCAAAAGAATCAAGACACAACCAAATAGCAAGGTACACACGATATGATAAAAGATAATTGCACAAACAAAGACATTGAACAAACCTTCACGACTGATTGGTACAGCTACTGTCAAAGCCCTAACATCATGTGTGTGAGCTCGTACATATCCAACATACACCCATTTCTTGGTCATATTAGAAGTTGAAATATCATCACTAGATCCAATTGCCTCATGAGAAAGCTTATAAAGAATAACCTAAAGAATGAAACAATTTGAAATTAATGTTTCCAGGTACCAAAGTTCACAATGACCAGAATCAAGGAGAATCTATATCTATGTTGACATGTTCAAGAATGACTTCTTCCAAAGCAATTGAAATACTTGGACCACAGTTCTCCCCACTCTTAGCTTCGAAGTTAATGGCTATACCTGGCCATCAGATCCCGCAGAGAACACTCTATTATGACCTGGAGCAGCTGCCAATGCATTCACATCACTTTTGTGAGACGAATGAGATTGCAAAAGTGTCCCGAATTGAGAGTCCCAAAACTGAACACTACCGTTACTGTCAGCACTAACAAGTGTACCGCATCTGAAGTTGACAATAATTGCTTAGTGGCAGAACTATGATAGAAGGTGAACAAACATACCACATAAGACAGATAACAGTGATTCAATTCCTACCTCAATGCAAGTAAAGACCACACACAAATGTCAGCCCCACAACCCAGACCACCAAGCCCTACCGTGATCCTGTATATCTCATGACCTATTTTAGCATCCCAACACCTTATAAACCTGCAAGGAGTCTGCCATGCATAAGATAGGATAAACTTAAAAGTTTAATGACAGAAAAATGCCCTACAGTGCAAGTATAAAAAGCTTCCGCAAGATTGATTGTTCACCTAATTATACAATATTTGCATTAAAAATTAAGTAAACACATTATCTTAATTAACACAGAAGATGGCCAGCGGACTCACCCATCACTACTCCCTGAGTATATTCTATTTGCACCAGAACTCCACGTCACACTTAGAACGCGGCCTGAATTTCGTAACATTATCAACACACCTTCCACAAAAGCTATAGCAATAATAGGAGATAGCATAGTTAGAAGTTCAGATGTCTCACCACTGACCCTAGGCAATGTTCTATAGTATATGAATTCATCTGAATCAGGAATTCTGTAAAGCCGAACACAGCCATCGTCACAAGCAATAGCAACACATGGATCTTCAACGTCTAACAATTCATTGATGTTATCTGAATCAGAATCATCTTCACTGTCACTAGATTCGTGATCGCTTCCATCATCTATATGTTTTACATATCCATTTCCAAGATGCTGGGACTCTGTATGAATCATCAGATTATTAGAGGGTGCTACAGCCATCTGCCAAATTGAGACCCCGATAGACTCTAGCACACTCTGCATAAGCGAATAAGATGACATTGATAATTCAATACATTATCAAACAGCAAAATATATGATTAAAGAGAACAAAGCAGTTTGCAACTAGAAAAACCATCCATTAAAATGCACATCCACTCCCGACTTTATTTTCTTAATCATTCACCTAAACTTCATTTAAAGCTACTATCTTGAAAATGATTGTCAATAGAACAACTAAAATTCTTATTACAAGTGATTCTGACTATTTTCGTCCAAAGAAAACTAAATGCAAGCGAATAAGATCTTAAAAAGTTCCACCTTCTGTTTCAAGTGAAAAAGATCCCATTCCAAAACCGAACCGTCGATACTAGACGAGAACAACCTCCCACAAGGCAAACCTCTAGAGCCAGCTTTGCACCATACAAGAGACGAAACTCTCGAATTAGGGTCTCCTTGTATAGTCTACACGTGAAATCAATCAAAAACAGCAGCTGATTAATGAAGCTAAACTCACTCAACAACACAAGTAACAGAACTTAAATGAATAGGACAAGTATTAAGCACCAGCTGGCAGTGCCAACCGACGGCGCCGGGAGAAACAAGCCAAATCTCAAGCGAGCCGTCCTCACGAGCTGCGGCGACCTGAGAGTCGTCGGCGCTGGTGGCTAGGGCTACAACGGCAGACGGCCTCCAGTCGATTGAGCTGTTCCGGTAAGCAGCTCCGAGCATATCGACCGGCTAAACCTCGAAGTCGTTCTGCTAGGGTTTATGCTTATAAAAGAGTAAACGATACGTCGGAGGCAAAGAGAAAGAGAGCATAACATAGAAGGCGAGTGGGCGTTGTTAGGTTTTTGAGGTTTTAGCGCCTACATTCATTATGATCAAGTGGGTATTCGAACCGGATCCGTATTGGCCTATTGGGGATTGACTGGCATTTTTTTTGTCTTTTTCTTAACCCCACAATGGTGTTACGACGTGTCGTTTCTCTAAGCTCTGAGGTTGCGCCTGACGTGGTGACACGAGGCAAACGCAAATCGCTGATAAAATTGTAAGTATATGTGTAAAAGGGCCCGGAAACGACTCGTCGTCACTAGGAAAAGAAAAGACCTTAGACCTTTTAATAGAAAATGCGCAACTATTTATTTTTGAATTATTTATATTTTAAAATTATTCCTCTTTAAGAGAGTTGGAAGGCCCAGAATCCCAGATTAGTCTTTTGAATATCAAATCTGCTAAGAGTTGACGCTATGCGACCGTTATAACTCTAGCCCAATTGAAAATTCGGAAAACTGCTTACTATTTAATTCCCATTTGAAAAAAGCCCAAACCCAAGGGTCCAAGAAGGAGACGTGACATTGCTTAAATGAAACGTCTGGTTAATAGCTAAACAGAACGCCCATAGATCTAAAACAAACAAGGCATGCGTGAGCACGGCTTAGTTCACTTAAACCGTGCAGTTAAAAGAAGCTCGAGAAACGAGTACAAGACTGGAATTACCGGAATCACGGTCATAGCATCACCGATTTGATTTGATTTCTTAAGTCTCTCGATGGAGGACGCATACGCCAGATCCGTCGTGGAGGTAATTACGCTCGCTTCACAAGATTTCAGCGTCGTTTGTCCTTGATTGTGAGGTGGTTGAAGAAAGTGCATGCATCTCTTGTCTTATTTGACCAGGTGTTGGATTACTTCGCGGTGGACCCGGCGAAAGGTCTGAGCGACTCTCAGGTATTGGGAGTTGAAGCTGAACTGAGCTTATTACATTTTCTGAAGTCGTTCTCACTGAGTTGAACGTCATTGTTGTTTAACATTAATTGGAAAATTGTACTAATGAATTTTTGTTTTGCAGGTGGCGCTACATGCAAATATGTATGGTAAAAACGGTACGTCTTGTCCGTCAGTTCAAAACTATGAATATTGCATGCTTGAGCCTTGCACTTAGATTGTTTTCGTCGACAAACTGATGCAATGAAAAGAAATCTAGTATGAAAAACTACTAGATTTGATTGGAATGCACTTGTCATTTTTTATTTGATTTAGTGATGTTTTCTTATTTGACGTTTCTTTTTGGTTGGCTTGCTCCGGTCATCGGTTGCAGTACTGCTTGAAGAAAAAAGTAAGTAAATATATCTTCCTCCATCATGTATAGCTGCTTTTCCAATAGATGATGCGAATTTCCTCTCTTATACTCGATCATTGCAGGGACTCCCTTTTGGAAACTGGTTCTCAAGCAGTTTGACGATTTGCTTGTTAAGATATTGATTGCTGCTGCCCTGGTTTCTTTCATTTTGGCTTTGATTAATGGAGAGACTGGCTTAACAGCTTTTCTAGAGCCATTTGTAAGCTTTAATTCCCCTCTAATTAGCTAACCTGATTCGTATCATATTTGCAAATTTATTAAGTACTCTGTGGCCAGATGTATATACACGTGCCTCAACAAGTGAGATGAATAGTTAAGAACTCCTGTCTTCATGTGGAATTTCGCTGATAGAATTTTGTTATACGTATTTGTGTTTAGATGTGGTTAATTGTCTGTATTAACAAAAATATTCGCCTTTTTGTAGGATGAAATGCTTAAGTATTCAAAACTTTCATTCACTTGATCAACTTATAACTGATCTTCTCAAATGCCTACAAGTTAACTTTTTGAATGTTATGCTGGTCGATTTCTATTGCTTTTTGCTCTGCCATCACATTCCTCCAAATTTCTTTATAATGTAGATATAGCTTGACCATTGACCACACAGAGGTACAAGTAGGTTGTGCACTTCTAGTGCTTCATCTACACACTTAGTCTGTGCTTAGCAATTATAATAATCTGAGTTTTGTTTTATGCTACAGGTTATACTATTGATCTTGGTTGCCAATGCAGCTGTTGGTGTGATTACAGAAACTAATGCTGAGAAGGCTCTTGAGGTAAGGGACGAGTTTTAACTATTTATTCAAATGCTCGCAAAACTTTGGTCAGAATGGTCTTAAATTCATCTTTACTTGTTTGATTAGTTTCCCAATTAAATTTTCCATGACCAACCAAAACTGCAATAACTGATTTAACACTAACTCTAAAATGCATTTATGATATCAAAACATTTTGAGTTTCCATGTTAAGTGCCTGAACTCTCAAAAGGAACTTCTACATATATTTTGACATTTAAGTAACAATAAAGGTGAGGTAAGCTTCCTTTACCTCCTTACATGCTCCATAATGTACTTCTTTTTATGATGATGGTGGTCTTGTTGTGGAAGGCTTCCTTTCTTAACATCTAATTTTATTTCTTTGTTATTCTTTTCCTGGCTTGTAGGAGTTGCGTGCCTATCAAGCTGATATTGCAACGGTGCTGCGAAATGGTATGGAAAAAAATTGAAATAACCATTCAGATTTCTCTGAACCTGACTTTTTATGATAAGGTTATTGCCATTGTTCATTAGTCACTGCAACTACAGATTTGGTTACAAATTTCTAATCACTTCATTTGTAGTGACCTTTGTTTGGGGAAAGCATTGCCATTTTCTAAACTTTTCTTTTTGGTGATTTGCCATTTTCTATACCTGATCTTACTTTACTGTTTTCATATAACTACCTATATTGGTGCTTGCCTTTGGGTTAATTCATTAAGAGTGTGGGAGGGATTAATGAGGAACAGAAGACTGGATATTGTGGCAGTCAGATTTTTTATTCTCTTGTTATACTATATCAAAGTTCTTATTATTGGTGAATGGCAGTTTATAAATAACTTTTCTATTACATTCTGATTTCTGACAAACTTACAGATGTAAAACTACAATTTTAGGTTGCTTTTCCATTCTTCCAGCTACAGAACTTGTCGCGGGTGATGTTGTGGAAGTTAGTGGTAAGTTGATTGTGCATTTTCAATGTTCATAGTAGTTAATGATTGTAAAATACGTGCATTATATCTGATGAGTTGACCTTGTTTTGGCTTATTTATAGTGGGATGTAAGGTTCCTGCTGACATGAGAATGATTGAGATGCTAAGTGATCAGTTACGTGTTGATCAAGCAATCCTTACAGGTTTTCCCTCAATTTATCTCTTTCTTTTTGAATAATGTTTTTTTTTCTATCTTTGATACTTCAATAACTATTTCATCCCAATTTTCATTCCATTTGAAAGTCATCTGCCATGAGAAAAGGTTAAGTATTACTGATTTTGATTAATCTTGTTTATTAACTCCTAATGTTCATAGACTTTAGGAAACTTTTAATGCTGCATGGCTATAGATTTACTTGCAATGACATTAATCAGCTTCGTGGGGAGAGAAAAAGTGACTATTTTGAGAAAAGTTTTATGCTTCTATATTGGGTATGTTGGATTCTGACTGTTAAAATCTAATTCATGCGCTATGCCACTTTATGAAAAAGTGTCGTCTTGTAGAAAAGTAGTGCATAATGTGTGCCTGCACTGTCTTCATACTTTAAGAAACTCTGGTCCATTTATTATAGAGTCACTAATTCATGTGCTAGGCCATTTCATTGAAAACCTCTATGTTTGTGATATAGTGGTGCACAAGGTGTGCTGCAACTGGTTTCATACTTCAAGAAACTCTGGCAGTCTATTCTGGAACCAGTAATGCATCGTGTCATAATTTATAGTTCTATCGGATCTGGTTAATAAACCTTTCCCTCCGATAGCTTCTCTTCTGTGAACTAGTGTCTGTCTGAGACAGTGCTTGAGTTTCACTCCAGTCCACACACATTTGTACTGATGAAGTATTTTAATCTCACTGGGATATGCTGCCTCTACTTCCTAATTTTATCCTTAAAAGAAATCTAGGTATTCTGTGTTTGTTTCTTTTCTGTTTACTTGTGAGTAGTTGAGATTTTTTAACCAAGTATCCTCTGTTTGTTGGAATTGTGGTGGCTAGGACTTTATTTGATACTTGCTACCGATATGCTAATATGTGCTTGTTCTGGTCCACATAATGATTTTTCTGATAATTATAGGTGAAAGCTGCTCAGTGGACAAAGTGCTTGATTCCACTGTAGCATCAAATGCTGTGTACCAAGACAAGACAAACATTCTTTTCTCGGTAATTATTTTTCAGCCATATCATTACCTATATGGTTATTTGATCCTCAGTACAACTTCCTCTAGGTTCCTTGCTTGTATTTTATTCAAGATAAGAGTAGTCACTTCTGTGGTACCTGCTAGATTGTCGAAAGCACCAATCACAGTGTGCCAAATTAGGGCTGCCGTCGTCATCATTATAGGCATGGCTCGGGAGTGAAGTTGATTGAATTTGGAAGGGTTGTCAGTAGGTTTAACCATCATTTTCATTTTCTAGGTGAATAACTCTGCTTAATAGTTATAACCCATGGATTGAATATTTGACCATTTCAAGGTATGATTTGTATCAACTAACATTTACACCGAGTATGGAGAGGAAATGTGAGCTTGCTGAGGCTGTATACAATGCGATCGAAATAACTAGCAGAACCGGCTAGCTTGTATCAGTAGAGCAATACCTTGACTACTTTAAAATGTTATGTATACTAACAGGAGAGTAAATCTTCTTGCTTAGGTTGTAATTCTAGTGACAAAGAAATATACCCATAAAGAATCCCTATTCAGTTTTGTTTGAGATGGAACTTCAAAATTGTTGGTGAATGTAGCTGCTGGTTTATAGGTGGTGATTGGGATGAAGCAGAACATCCTCTACTACAACAAATATCCTTTTAACTTATTTCAATTGAGTTGAAGTAGCATCTATCTTGTTAGGACTTTTTCTAACCTTACTACTATTAAAGAGTTTGGTTTTCTGATTTCAAGCAATAAAATGATGAACTCCGTGAGCTTAAGGAATGTCAAAACCTGATTGGAATGTTGAATCCTTCAACTGTCAAGTTTTATCCAAAAGCATTTCGACACTTGATAAAAATTATGTTTAATAGTTTCTTACATGAGAAATTTCGTTGATTGCCATTCTCTTATAATTTCATTTTTGGTTATGCTTATAATGCTGTATGACTTTTCTCAGTTATTGTATTATTTGTTTGGGGTTTAGTAAATGTGCACTATGTAGCAGTTGTAACATGTTGTGATTACCAGGGCACCGTGGTTGTGGCAGGCAGAGCAAGAGCTGTTGTTGTTGGAGTCGGTGCTAACACTGCCATGGGGAGCATACATGATTCCATGTTGCGCACAGAAGATGTGATTGCTATAAACTTTTTGTTTATTCCAGCTTCTTGTCCAGGATATATATTTTGGAATTATTGTTCTGTTTCCTTTTTCTCTTTAAATGCATCCATACTTCTCATGAAAATGACCAATTTTGGTGCCTTCATAAAGTAGATGCAGCCACTTTATGGAATTTTCATCCTGATGCACTTTTCTATGGCACTGTTATAATTCTGTTTGTGGGGACCTGCATTTCTGGATAATTGTGCTCAGCCCTTTCCATCTGTGTTTGAAGTGCTTATATGACCATTATTTTTTACTAGACGTCTATTATTTTCTCAACCATACTTCCATTTCTGAGTTTGTTTACTATAACTGCTTATTCCTACTTGTTGCAGGAAGCCACTCCATTGAAGAAGAAATTGGACGAATTTGGTACCTTTTTAGCTAAGGTTATTTCCATTCTCCTTCCTGCTTGCATATATAAAGATTTTCACAGTTATGTTATTAACTTGGATAAATTAACCTTGAGTGGCACAATATCTTGACGTTATTTGGTCTTTTGTGCAATGAGATTTCAGTTTCAACCTACTATTTGATTGTTGTTTGAAAAGAAGCCAGTTTCATTTGATCATTCTGTTTGCATTAAGGTTATTGCAGGAATTTGTGTACTGGTTTGGATTGTAAACATTGGTCACTTTCGCGACCCTTCCCATGGTGGGTTTTTGCGTGGTGCAATCCATTACTTCAAGGTATTATTCTGTGGCTCATTTCAATACTTTGATGGCTTTCAGAGTATCACCTGTTAGATATATCAAATTCTATTTCATTTTGTTGGTGTTACTCATCTTTATTCCCTCCCTTTTCCTTTCTTGTGCTTTCCCTTTTATGTCTTCTTCTTCTGTACTTTTTTCTTCTTCTTCATTTCTTTATCCTTTTCTCCACTCTTTTGTTGACAACTTTACACAATTGTGATTTGCCCGCTTAGATTGCAGTTGCTCTTGCAGTTGCAGCAATACCTGAAGGTCTTCCTGCTGTTGTTACAACGTAAGCACTTGAATTTTACTTTAATCATATTTATACCCCTTTAGCCTTAGATTTCAAATTAAGATTATAGTGGAAGTGTTTAGACTAAGAGCCTTTATGCTTAAGGAAAAGAAAAAGGATTTGTTGGTTGCTTGTTTGAGGGTACTTCAGTGAGTATAGGCTTTGACATAGAAGGAAGCTTTGATGGGGAAGCAATCCCCAGCTTTCAAGGGGGGGAAAAAAACTTGCTTCACTATGACACTGCTGGAGGTGAATATGGGGGAGTGACATTGCTATGTAGCACTTTAAGTTCATCCAGTTGTATCTTTTTTTCGTACTCTTCAAAGGAAGCTTTATCTATACGTGCCCCTTACCTGCGGTTATTGTTGTCATAATGCATGTTATGCTTGGCTTTTAGATGTTTGGCTCTTGGAACAAAGAGAATGGCTAGGTTGAATGCCATTGTGCGGTCTTTGCCATCAGTGGAAACTTTAGGCTGCACTACAGTAATATGCAGTGACAAGACTGGAACACTGACAACTAATATGATGTCTGTCTCAAAGGTAATTTTATCAGAAAACGTCGATGAAGAATGCTAATTTGTAGCTTTATACTATTTGTTTTTGTCTTTTGACTTCTTGTTTCTTCCTAAATAGCTTTGCATGAGTAAGCCACCTGTGTTTCATTTTCTATATATCTATGATCCACATAGAGAACCTCTGCTTTATCATATACATCAAAGAACCTGGTCGGTCTCAGTCATTAGTGCATTTATTCTGAGCATTTAATCTTGAAAACTATTGGCTTTTGTGTATATACCTGGTTAATTTGCTGCTGTGAGTGATCCTTGGCATATGCAATGTTTTTCTATAATGTGATTTTCTAATTCTGTTTCCCCCACAGATATGTGTGGTTCAGTCTGTTCATCATAGTCCTTTGACAGCTGAGTACAGTGTCAGTGGGACAACCTATGCTCCTGAAGGTGTTATTTTTGACAGTAGCGGAATGCAGGTAATCATGTTTTCATCATTCAACCCTTTACACCAAGGATGTGATAGGTAAAGCAACTTGCAGGGAATTAGATTGACAAATCAGTTTCGTGGCATCCAAAATAGACAAGTTTTATCCATAAAGCTTTGTAGTTCTATAGAGCTCTCTCTCTCTTTGATATGCTTTAAGACTTTTAATGTTGACGTTACAAAACTTTGGATTCACTTTATTGCAGGTTTTATAAGTCTTTGATAGTCATGCAAACTAGTTGTTTATATGAATTTTGAATTTCTTTTTGGATGCTTGAAGTTGATTAAAGGCTCTATAGTTCTGTCTGGTTAAAGTTCTTAATTCAAGGGCATTACTTGTTGGCTGACTTTTTATCTTGATATGTCTGTGGACCCATATGAGCGAGTTTAGTTCGATTGCACATAATATTTAAGTGTTTATTATGTGTGGGTCATTTTATTTAGCAGCATACAAAGAATGTACTGCGTATGTCTAACCATGGCAGTCAGGATTGCATACTTTCTAGTAAAAAGAAAATTTTCTTATTGAAACCTTGCTATGATCTTTTATATCCTTTGTCATAATGGAAAGGCCTATCTGTCTTTGTATTTAAGGCTAAACATTGATGTCGTTAGCTTATTGCATTCACCCTTCCTGGTTCTACTATTAGCTATATACCCGTGTGACATTTGGTTCTTTTTGCAGCTTGAATTTCCAGCTCAATTGCCTTGTCTTCTTCATATGGCAATGTGTTCAGCCCTTTGCAATGAGTCAGTCTTACAGTATAATCCAGACAAGGGTAACTATGAGAAAATTGGGGAGGCAACTGAAGTAGCTCTTCGTGTTCTGACAGAGAAGGTTGATATGTGCAGCTTGAAATTATAAAACTAGTTGTTTATAGCATGTATTCAGTTGTTTTATTCACCCTCTCCCTGTCTCTCGCTGAGTTCTGTGGCTCAGTCATTAAGCCTTTATATTGTCTTCTTCCAGGTTGGCCTTCCTGGTTTTGATTCCATGCCTTCTGCTCTGCATATGCTGAGCAAGCATGAGCGTGCGTCATATTGTAATCATTACTGGGAACATCAATTGAAAAAGGTATGACTTTATACATTGGTTTCTTTTTGTACACTTCTTCACTTATTTCTTTTATCTCAAAGTTCTTCACATGGAGGTAGGGAACTTTTGTTTAGTTTGGTTATAACCAGAGTGAATACCCTAAGCCTCGTGGCTCAGTTGTAAGTTTCTTTTTCCACCAAGGTTTAATCTTTTTAGGGAGGTACGGGGTGATGAGAGTATGTTACAGTAACTCACAGTGATTAAAGAGAAAGAGTGAATACATCAATTTAATATGTTGACACAAGTTTCTCCTAGCTCATTTTTTGGTCATTGGATTATAAGGAGTACTATTTCCATTAGTAAAAATTTCATCTTTTATTCCTTGTCTTTAATGTTTTTTCTTCCATTCTTGCTTATACTATAGTTTGCCCTGGCCCTAATTCTTTTTTTGAATGATAAGTTCTTATTTAATAATTTATTGCCAAAAATCAGAGACAAGTAGTTTGATCATTACAGTGGGGAATCCCTTAACCCAAATTTGTCCCATCCCAAAATTACAATCATCTTTGCCAGAACATGTGGCACCATATTGCCTTTTGTTCTATACACTGAAAGCTTTGAAAACTTATTCCATAATGCGGCAGCACAAAACTGGTAGGACAAGTTATCGTCTGTCACCAACCAGGGCATGAACCAGCCCTAAGCAAGCTCTTGCACCAAAGAGAGCCCATGCAAGCAAGCTTTCTTATCGATTACTTACATCTCCGACCTCATTGTTTGACACCGGAAACTGGCTCCTGCAAGAACATCCTTGTTGTCTCTTCAAATCTCACATATGGCCACCTTCCATCCAAGGGGATTGCTACATCAGTGTTAACTTTTAAAAAAACTCAACCGGGTGTCTTCCAGCTTCAGAGAATTGGCCACATACAATTTTGTATCCTTACAATGTACTTAAAGCATATGACATGCCTCATAAATCATGATTCTTGAGTCTAAAGGTCTGTTTTGAAAGGTTCACAAGTTTCTACTACCATTCATGCTAACAATCAAAACAAACAGAGAGAGTCCTTGCACAATACACCATGCATCCTGTTCACCCAACCATAGACATCCAGCTCCCCTCTCTCATCAAGAAATACCTCAAATGGACTAATGAACCAAATTTCCCTAGTTTTTTGGACAATCAATTAAGCCAAGCTCCATTGTCCTCTTGTTTGTATTTACTTGCACACTTCATCAGCTTGGATAACGCTACCGTTGCTTGACTATCAAACCTTCTTTTTCTCCTTGTGTTTGTGTAACCATCTTGCTGAAATACTTGTATATTAATTTTAGTGGTTTACAGTAAGTCTGTAGTTGCGTCAAATTGTGATATTGTGAAGTAGCCATGTAAACTGATTTAGCAACGTGTTTCTGTTTAATGATCATATAACTGATAGATGTTAGAGTTTTGACATGTTACAGGTTTCTGTTTTGGAATTCTCTCGTGACCGGAAAATGATGAGTGTTTTATGCAGTCGAAAGCAGATGGAGGTTATGTTCTCAAAAGGTGCTCCTGAGAGTATTATCTCCAGATGCTCCCATATCCTTTGTAATGATGATGGTTCTACTGCCCCATTATCTGCTGCTATTCGTGATGAGCTGGAGTCGAGGTTCCACAGGTTAGGGTTGATCAATCAATGTCATATCCCTCAGCCTCGTATTGGAAAAAAAATGTTGTTTTGAATTAAGGTTCTATTGATGATTTCTCTTACTCTCTTTCTCTCCTTGTGATGTATTGCCATGTATATTTTGGATTGCAAACATTGTTTAATTTATTGGACCAAGGTGGAAAGTTTTATAAGACAGCAGAAATCTCCCTTCCGCAACTCTTAATACATTCCAGTCTTGGTTTTCAATTTTAAGTTGTAAGGCAGTAGTTGCTTATATTCTTTATTTGTTGGTATTAATGCACAATATATGTATCATTTACCGAGATTAGAATCTTATTGTATATATCAAAGTTTGAAGAACCTATTTAATGTTCAAAATGCTTGATTTATTTTATGATCTCCTGTCTTTATGATCAGCTTTGCAGGAAAAGAAACATTGAGATGCTTGGCACTTGCCTTAAAACATATGCCAGTGGGTCAACAGAGTATATCCTTCGATGATGAGAAAGACCTCATATTTATTGGGTTGGTATGCATTCTTGTCAAAAATCAATAAACTATTCACTGTGCTCGTGTTTATGTGAATTTCTGCATATATCCCTAAATGTGCATTGACAAATTGATACATGATTATGGTTTGAACGATCCTTAATTTTCTTCTGTTTTTTTTTTTCATGAACCAAGCTTTTCACTGGAACCATAGAGAAGACAAGGAATAAATTCACTACTTTTGTAACTTCTATATGTGAACATCTTTTGAGATTGCCTCTCTTTGAAATTGAATACATGTCTTCACTTTTACACACTCACAAAAACCCATCACCCAAACTTTTGTACTTGTTCATGAATGGTCATTTGCTTGTCTTTCCTGTATTTGCAGTGCACATAGGGTCCCTTTTATTCTGTCAGCACATTTTTAGATTTGCATTTTCTTTCGTACAACTCAATTAGGTTCCTTTTTTAGTATTTTGTTTACCTTGTCTTCTGACTTCATTCAAAGGTTGGAATGCTTGATCCACCAAGGGAAGAAGTAAGAAATGCTATGCTTGCATGCATGACTGCTGGTATACGTGTTATAGTTGTTACTGGGGATAACAAGGTAGTTCAGTTTCCTCCTTTCAATGCATGTTTGTTCCACGATAATGCTTGCCTATCTGATATTGGAAATCACTGCAGTCCACAGCTGAATCACTTTGTCGTAAGATTGGTGCTTTTGATACGTTTGAAGATTTTATTGGACGCTCTTTCACTGCTTCTGAGTTTGAAGAACTTCCTCCATTACAGCAGACAGTGGCTTTGCAGCGTATGGCACTTTTTACCAGGTGTGTTCTTTGTCATCTGTTGGGACTTCCAAGAACCATTTGCTTCTTTGTGATGTAGTTTTCTGCATATTCACAAACATCGGTTTCTTTTAGGGTTGAACCTTCTCATAAAAGGATGCTGGTGGAAGCATTGCAGCATCAAAATGAAGTGGTAATCCTCTTACAACATAGAATATTTTGCAATCCTATATTCATTCTATCATATACTCAGAAGGATGATGCTGTGTATGTATGTCTGAATGAAAGTTACGCAATAGACAGAGAAGTGCAAGTGTAAAGTCAGGATTCCTTTTAAAGAAGTATTGACAACTATAAGTATAATGTTGCTGAATTTGATGTACGTTTGAAAGCTAGCATGTACTAGGACTAGAAGAGAAAAGCTTCAGCTTTCATTTATGTTTGGGACTGTTAACTGGAGAATTAGGGAGTAGTTATTTAAAAGTACAGTGTTACAAGGAGAATATCAAGACATATATGGCATAATGCAGTGTCATTGTTGTACCCTAATACCTTTTGTGTTTATAATAAATCTATAGGTGTATGTCCACCACTCGAATATTTATTCCGTGATTATAGAAGTATTTGTTGTTTCTTTTTTATATGTTCTCTTCTGGTTTGCTAAGGTGGCTATGACTGGCGATGGTGTTAATGATGCACCTGCGTTAAAGAAAGCTGATATAGGAGTTGCAATGGGATCTGGAACAGCAGTTGCAAAGGTACACAAAACGCTCTTTTATTGATGGAATACTACATTTCATAATGGTAATATAGGACCGCAAACCATGGGTTTTGTCGTGGATCATGCTTCAACAACCTGAAAAATCGCTGCCATAGACCCAATGGCAACAAATCTTAACATATATGGCTCACTATATGAGGTTTTAGTAGCTCTGAATATAATTGGTGTTAGACTGATTCAAAAGTCTCACTTTCCTTCTAAACTCTTTAATTTTTTTGGCATGTGATTCCTCCAAATCACACATATTATTGCTATTTTCATTCCCCTGTCCTGAAGCTAAAGATGTGTGAGTCAACTTATTGTTGTCATTAATTTTTTTTATGTAAACGGATTCATTTTTCCTGTCTAAATAAATGTCAGTCTCTGTGTAATGTAAAGCAATTAGATGATTATCACTTTCTTATTTTGCATAGCTGTTCCGTGCATGATTATTGGTTAATTCTCGTTGTGCAATATTTCTCCCATTCTCTGACAATCTTTATTCTTGGCATACAGAGTGCTTCAGATATGGTTTTGGCTGATGATAATTTTGCTTCAATTGTTGCGGTAATCTGGTCTCTCTCTTCACGGAACAGTTCCATTAGTCTTGTTTTTGACAGTGAAATAATCAACTGTTCTTTATTGGATTGCCTATTTTCCATAGGCAATATAATTTACTTGTGCTGTGAACCAGAAACAAATTAAATATTATGGTTGGTTAAGAGTAATACCATTGTAAAACAACCATGAGCAGATAAAACAAAATTGTTTATGTTTTCAAGAATATGCTTCATTCGACTTCTTCATGGTTTCATTCCTAGGCAGGCTGTAGCAGAGGGAAGAGCTATATACAACAACACAAAGCAATTTATTAGATACATGATCTCCTCAAATATTGGTGAGGTTGTTTGCATCTTTGTGGCAGCTGTACTTGGGATACCTGATACCTTGGCCCCAGTAAGTTTTTATCCATCTGAATATTTTGATCTGATTTTGACTATCTACTTTGTTGCGAGATAAATGAAAGAAACTTAGAGATCATGACCATCTCTTTTTATGCAAGATAAATGAAAGAAACTTAGAGATCATCTCTGACATATCTGTCTCTTTTTTTTATGTATGCCAAATTGGAGCTGCATTTTAAGAAAAAAATTGAAAGAATGTTTTGGAAGCCGTGATACATCTCCCTTTCTTATTGCTGTAAATCACATATAAATGCCTTTCATTTGTGGGCGTGGGTTTCCTTCTTGTTTGACTTATCTGCTTTCTTCTATAGTATCTTAAGTGCACATGTTAGGTCTTTCTGTGACTGCTTCCAGGTTCAGCTGCTCTGGGTCAATTTGGTTACTGACGGCCTGCCTGCCACTGCTATTGGATTTAACAAGCCAGACTCTGATGTAATGAGAGCCAAACCTCGCAAGGTATGGGTTTTATTACAAGGCAACACTGCTGTTCTTATCTTTTTTTTTCTTATTATTCTTTTCTTAACTATGTGGTTACAGGTTAATGAAGCTGTGGTCAATGGGTGGTTGTTTTTTCGTTATTTGGTTATTGGAGGTAATTTAAAATTTCATGCTTGTCATATTGCTGCTTATCTGTAAATTTTGTTGAATGTTGATATAGAGAGGGAAGAACCTTTTCAATTCTAGCCAATATCTTATTACGAATAATTCCGACAACTTTGGGAGAAAAAGAAGCATTTACCTATTACAGAGATGGTGTAATTTGATTTTTTTTTATTTCCCGCTTCGCTTGTCATATTGCTGCTTATCTGTAAATTTTGTTGAACGTTGATATAGAGAGGGAAGAAGGGGGTGGCAGTGTCACAAAATTTCTTTCGAACCTTTCTAACTTTAACATAAATTTTCTACCTTTTTAATGTACCACATAGTGATTACTAATAATTATTCATAGGACAACTTCCTGATTCGAAGTTATGCATTCTAGATTAAAACATTGTATTTTATGGTCTTGAAAAGTATTTTGTGCGACATTGTGATTGTCAACTACCTAATATGTGTGGCATATATCCCTTTATGCAGCCTATGTTGGTCTTGCGACGGTTGCTGGGTTTGTGTGGTGGTATATGTACTCTGACAATGGTCCAAAACTACCATACAGTGACTTGGTAAGAGAATACATTTGAATTATAAAGGGTTGAAGATTTTCCATGCATGATTACACATTTATTGTCCTTGATTACTCTGATGTGTTTATTTTAATTGGTGGCGTTCTCAAAATTATTTGTTGTTAGCTTCCTTGAATGTTTTCCTTTTCTTCTTTTATCATCACATTGCCGTCTTCACATGATTGAGGTTTAGCTATTTCATTCTACAAATGGGTTTTTCATCTGTATAGTGGCAATTTTTAATTGTTATTTGCACTCTTTGGTTTGTCTTCTTGTAAGTTATTTTCCTTGATCTTAAAAGTCCAGATTGAGTTAAAATTACTTAGTTCTTTCATGATGCTAATGATGTTTGTTATTCTTGTCTATAAAAGATTACATTTGAATGCTGCTCATTGTGATGTTCTTGGCTCCCATTCTGATGTTCTTATTGCTTTTATTGATTGTAGATGAACTTTGACACTTGCTCAACAAGGAAGACAACTTACCCTTGCAGTATATTTGATGATAAGCATCCTTCAACCATGTCCATGACGGTGCTTGTGGTTGTTGAGATGTTTAATGCCTTGAATAATCTCAGTGAAAACCAGTCCCTTCTGTGAGTATTAAGTTTGATTTCGTGTATGCTAAAGAGTTGTTTCTCAAACTCAGATTTTCTTCATTTTGATTCATTTAGGAGGTAACCCAATTATACATTGCATGGTTCCTATTAGTAGTTAGGCACATACACTTCCCTGCATGTGTGTAATCTCATCTACATAATCTTTTTGTTTGTTAGAAAGTTCTTGGTCATTTAATTTTGCTATATTCCCAGATTAGAAATTGTCTGTTAGGTTGAAAAAGGAAAGGAGAATTTAATTGGATATTAGTGTTGACATCAGCTTTGACATTAGTTTACCTATCATTGTCAGAGTTATTCCTCCTTGGAGCAATTTATGGCTTGTTGCTTCAATTATCTTAACCATGCTACTTCACGTGCTAATATTATACGTGCATCCGCTATCCATACTTTTCTCAGTAAGTTGATTCTTTTCAAGTTTCCCTTTCACATTCATTTTGGAGCTGTTTACTTTCACCTCTAGTATCCAACTTATTGTTGATGTGCAATATGGTGTCATGCAGGTAACTCCATTATCTTGGGCCGAGTGGACTGTTGTCCTATATCTTTCATTCCCTGTATGTGGTGACTTTCAATGCTCCTAGTTTACCAATTATTAAATTATATAATTTTTATTCTTCAATCAATGATACCATTTACATAATTACTTGTTTATGTTTAGGTTTAAACGATTTCTTTGCTCTTCAGTTGTCCATGTTACATGCAGGCATGAATGCCTACGATCAGGGTTACACACTGTCTATTTTCCAGTCTTATGAAATTCCAGAAAAAACTTAGCTTGTGTTACTCGTTAACTGAATACGTCTTCTTTTCTTTATTTTCCTTTAGATTGTTATTGCATGGATCTAGCCTTCAAAGACAACAAGGCGAGGGGTGAGGGCGTTGAGGAAGTAGAGTTTTTGTTTAATCACTAGGCGTTGCTAGTGCTCAATACAATAGTTTCAACTAGTGACTGAGTAGACAACTCAAAAATCATACACGATAACAGTGTTTCTCAAAGTGCCTCTCTCATTTTTATATCCTTTGATGAATCTTGCTCGTGAATTCTCCTGATAATGGTCATTGATGTTTTGGATTCCTTTATGAACTCCCCTTCCAAGAACTGATGTTATGTATTCGCTGTAGGTTATAGTCATTGATGAAGTCCTAAAGTTCTTTTCAAGAAACTCCAATGGTAATGATCTATTCTTCATCTCACCTTTAATTTATTGCCAATTATCTGTCTCCAATAGGAAAATCAAATCAAACCAATACTATAAGAAAATTGCTGATATGATTTCCTCAAATGCTATTTGTGCCCTTTATTCAGATTATCAATCACATTTACTGTTTTATCTGACCTGTTAACTAGAAGATAGATCTTGGTTTAGGCATAACATAGATCCATACTCATGGTAGAAGATGAATGGGATAACTTGGTATAGTAATTAAAGAATTGATTTCCAACAGTTAATTTGGATGTCTGCACCCCTTTTGTAGGCATAAAGTTCAGGTTCAGATTCCGGAGGCGTGATGTACTTCCAAAAAGGGAGCTGCATGATAAATAAAGTGGGAGCATAAATGATCGTACTGGAAGATATTCACACCTTTAAACCTTTTGCTGGAATAGATTCAAACTAACTTTCTCTGGTTTCCTTTTGTATTTATTGCCTGCAAGTGGAAGTTATGGAAGGGGATAACGAAAAACAACTTTTGATACGGCAGAATTGAGTTGTCATTCCCTTCTTTGAAGATGCCTCATCATGTTGTAGTAAATAGTGACCACGCCTGGTTCTGTAAGAGCGTTTATCCATCAGTTGTAGCTTGTCTAAAGCTCTCTTCGGGCCTAAGCAGCGGTAGCATTCTAGAATGTTTGTATCATACACCCTTGCAAGTAACTCCTGTTTTGCTAACCTAGGCGTCATGTCATAATCTTTCTATTCTTTTAATAGATTTAATCTTGTGATTCTTTTTTCCGATTTCCTTTTCATGGAAATCATCTGACCTCTGAGAGTCTTAAATCTTTTCTTTGATAAATTCTAGATCTGCACATGCCTAGTAATATTTTTAACTTTTTTCTTTACTTTTTTACCAGTTTTCGTGCGGGAGTTATTCATAAACAAATTATAAAAACGAGTAGGTGCTCTTATCTTCTTGCTAGAGTAATGCTGGTGAAGTTTCTCTGCCCATTTCAAAGAGAGTGACCAGTCAACTACAGAATATCAACTTTGGAGACGATTTTCTAGATATGATAAAGATGTTTTTGTTCTTTTCTTTGTCTGTTTCAAGTAGTTGAAACTTAAATCTTGAAGAAAATCTCTCGCCTCTGAATACGTTCTCTTAGTAACTACTGGTATCTGGTCTGCTATGGACATGGATACTGACCATGTTCAACCCCCACCTCCCATGGAGGAGGATGCTGCTACCAAGAAAGTAAAGAACAAAGCGGTCCAACAGGAGGAACCCTTAAGGAATCCCTCACCAGGGGAGTCTCTTTCATAACCAGGAGCCCCATCCTTCAAGGACGTTCTCCAACAGGAGCACAATCTTTCAAGGACACCCTTCAAGGCAACAAAAGCTTCAGGCGCAAACTCATTCAGCTCCAAGAAGGGGATGTTCAGCAGGACTGTCTTGACGGTACACCGGTTATAACATTCTCGGCAAGGATTCAGGAAGAACTTGATCAGAACATGGCACTCACCCTCGTAGTGAGACCTTTGGGCAGGTATATCAACTATAAAGTCCTAAATCAACGTCTACTGGCCTTATGGAAACCCAAAGGCAACATCCAATTACTTGACATTGAAGATGGCTTCTACCTGCTGCAAATGGCGTGCGAAGAAGACTATCATAATGCGTTGCTCAATGGACCTTGGACGGTACTTGGTCATTATATCACAGTTCTCCCATGGCACCACAATTTCGACACTAAGGCTGAACACATTGAGTCGGTAGCCTCCTGGCTAAGAATACCCGGGCTACCACCTCAATATTTTCAAGAGCCACTGCTGGTTGAAATTACAAAACAATTGGGACAATATATAAAAGCGGATTCTCACACTCTTGCTGTTGAAAGAGGGCAATTTGCCCGCATAGCAGTCAGGCTTGACTTACGGAAACCCTTAGTACCAAGTATTATTGTTCAAGGGAAAACCTACCAGGTCACCTATGAAGATTTATACAGAATTTG
>JAOTAY010000006.1:5321745-5341382 GCA_025629805.1 Erythroxylum baracoense
ATTAAGGACCAGGGGTATTTTTGTCATTGTCACCATTTTTTCGTTCTGTCCACTGCAACCAAACACATTCTGTCCTCTAGACGGAGACAGAAATTTCTGTTCTGTCCACCACAACCAAACAGCTCACTGTCTCCAAATTTTGTTCCGTTCTGTTCTGTTCCGTTCCGTCTCCAGATACTGGAGACAGCAACCAAACGTAGCGTAAGAGCTTCCCTCAAGTCACGTCATCTTTCAAAAAATCAGCATCATATATAATCGTATCTTAACCCAATCAGTTGGTCAAGATTAATTTAAAGTTCCAGAATATCACCATTATTCCACAATAGGATATACATACTCAATACTATCTTAATTAGGGTTTTGAATTAACCAAACTTGCTTTGGAAGAGTCTCATTTAAACATAACTAAGTCCAATTATCAAATAATGTCCAAAATTAAATATTAAGATATCATAACTTGTATCTTAACAGATAATATTGTAGAAAAAAGGGATTTTGTTATAAAATGTTCAAAATCAGGTGATAAGAGGCCATTCTGGCCATAGATAAGTAATCCGAGCTCACTTCATTCACTTTCATTTGCTTTATATTTCTATTAGGAAAGCTTTTCAATTGCTCTCACATTATCTTTTATGGAGTTGGGCATTCTCAAAACCTTTAATGCCTCAAGAAATCCTTTTTAAGTTTGCATGTCTGTGAGCTTCATGGCAGAAAATCACGAGGATGATCTTGTTTGTTTGTTTTTTTTTCATTTGTCATTTTTCTGTACCATAAATAACAAAGTTGGATCTTTGTAAGTCTCCCAATTTCAACGTTGGTATGATTTGTTACGAAAAACATTAGCTCCATATCAACTGAAGACACCATAAGATTACAAGCAGAGAGCTTGAAACACTTTTTACTACAAATACATCCATATAAGAGGACACATACATGACATTTAGTATGACACGGTTGATTGTATATATAATTTTTTGACTTGCCACTATTAGCAGTCTTCGGTAAAAATTTGAAATTAAATTGGATTTAGAATTAAAGTGAAATGCTCAAAAAAAATTTTGAAACTTAGTCAATTTAAAAAGGGGTCTAGATAAAAAAATTTAATAGTTCTTTATGTTAAACATAATAAAATAAAATTTTAATATCATATAATATTTTTCAACTAATTTAAGATATTAAAATATTTTTAACTAAGTAAAAATTATAAAGATATTTTTATATTTTAGAGGAAAACGTCACCTTAATAGAGCAAGGTCTAAGGCAATTTATTTCGTTTTGGACACTTGCTGACGGTCAACGCACTTCGGTACAGTGATTGTACCTGCTAACCGTCAACATACATTTGATACGGTGAACATGCCTCAGTGGTCGAAGGCTTACTGATGCTTAATCCAAGTGGTTCTGCAATCTGCATGTAACTAATTATAGCTCTATCCTTAAATCATACATCTCCAAGTTGGGAGTTCCCAATAATAGCTCTAAATCTATAGTCAGACTCCAATGTCTGTGTGGAGGCTCTGAACACTTTTAGTTAAATAGGCTCCTCAAGTATCCACCTTGAGTACATGGCCAAAGCTTCTGGTCTCGTGTACTCTGGAGCGGTGTGACCTGCTCCCTGCAAAAGCCAGAAGGACCAGAAATGATCACAGGGAAAGAGAAAAGAGGAAGAGAATAAATCCCTTCAGTTACCTTTAAAGTCGCAAATGTCAACCTGTTAGAGTAAGTCCTCGTGTATCTGCTCAAGTTCAAATGCATTAAAAAAAAAAAGAAACTATTGCTAGTGAAGTTGCAGGAAAACCCTTCAACTTGCCAAAAAAAAAAGTTAAAACAGAGGTTTAGATTTGGTACAGACCCTGCAATTTGGTAGTTAACCCACCATGGTCGCCAATCGTCAACAATGGAGTAGTTTAAGGACCTTATCCATTCCTGAGTTCCGACATATGGTACAGTCATATCATGGTCGCCACTGTTTCAGATTTAATTCCCAGATGTCAAAGTATAATTCACAAACTCCATGAAGAAAGTAGTGTATATAAAATGTAATACAGGAAGTGAGAACCTGTAGACTAGTATGCGGTAACCTTTCTTCCCAAGGTATGCATGATACTCTGTGCTGCTCTGGATGTTAGTTTCATAAGATATTCCATAATTGCATCTCAACCATTGCCCTATACTCCCCTGCTTAAAGTTATTAGTTTTGTGTTACTGTCTTGGCTTTCTCATGATTTTGTTTTAAGACTAAGTCTGAATATAACACATACATACCTCTCTTATATCAAGTGCTTTGCGGACATTTTTGTCATCCATCCAATACTTACAGAGCAGATATGCATAATTCTGAAACAACGTTCGTCAACGTGAAACAAAGAATATGATTATATTATTTATAGGGTAAGTTTGGACTACTTACTCGACAGCCAATTGTAGGAAGTATCTGTTCCAAATGAACGTAATCTCGATAAAGAGACCTTCTCTTGTCAAGCTTTTGTTCTGGCCTTGGGGAAGCAAAACCGCAAATGGGCTCCAAAATATGAACAGGGTTTATCGCAAATGTACACTGGAAGGTTGTGAACACAACCATATGTATGTCAACCAACATATGTCTGATAATAATACTTCGGACAGAAACATAGAAAGGGTTTTACCTTACCTGGTAATATTTCATCACATGTTTCGTACACTCGGTGTTGCTTGGATCAGGGTTGAAATAGTTGTTCCCGCAACTATTCTTCAACAACTGGAACAAAGTACAAATTGTCAAGTATTGCACCAGTTATGAACAATACTGGTTGTAGTAAATTACAATGGCAAGATCAACTGAAACTGCATTGCTCGTTTTGCAATTTAAAACCTTCAATACAAGTTCTAGCTTCTGATGATTAATCATATTCTACTTTTGAAACTCGTGAGTTCAGATTAATAACTGAGCGTTTGTGATCATCACCTGGTATAGTTCATCAGAAATAAGTCCCACTCGATGCGCGTATGGAACCCTGGAGTTGTAATCCACCGTAGAATCTGTCGAAGGGTTTCCAACTAGGACTCCCTGAACCGTCCAATATCAAATTAGTAATTCTAGATTAAACTACTAGTACTGGGGGTTTTGCATAGAGATTTGAAGATGAAGGACACCATGAATTCCGTCAATTTTCTTGTTCTTTTATATTCTCTTTTAAGGGTGGGGTCAAATGTATCATACGTTACTCTTGACTAGTGAGTACTCACCTTGAGGTTTATCGGTGGTGTGCTCCCGGCCTCGTTTGCTGCATTACCAGAAAATATGTAACCTTAACAATCAACAAACAAAGAACAAAGGGCACTGTACTTCAGCTTCATCAATTTTATCTTCATGCATACCATCAGAGATATGTTTAGCTATAGCTGGGACTGTGAGGCCAGAGTAAGAATCTCCACCCACATAGAGCGGATTTGAGATAAATTCTGGATGATCTTTTAGCCACTGCAAGAATAACACCAATCCAATTAGGATGTATGTCAGTATGAAACAAGAACAATAAAAAACTGTTGCCTCACCGCCCCTGAGAACTAGTTTGGGATTGTACAACAGTATGTATATATTTACATATAAATATATATATTACCCTCCTCAGAAATTCATCGGCGTGAGAGACTGACAAATAATCGCTCGAATGAAAAGCACGGGGTGTTCTTCCATAGGAATATCCAGTCCCAACAGGGAGATCCATAAATATTATGCTGGATACCTGAAACCTCAACAGTCAGTATATTTACATATCAAGAGAAATAACTCCCTCTATATGGTTACCAATTGATCTGATCACCTTTGTCCATGAGTATGGATTGTAGACCAGTGTGGGTAAGCTCCCGTTGTACTCCACAACCTTGAAATTTAGTGGACCTACATCGACATGTTGACCATCGATCAACTCGAGCAGCTGTTTTTAGCTTGTAATTTGTTTATTACATGCAAGAAAATACCCCCCAGAAAAGCTAAGGTCCCTTTGGATCAGTTTTGGAACTTGTTTAATATGATATTGACATCACCTGAACTAATTGGTCATAAAGATCTATGAAGAATTCAGAACTTTGAGAATCTTCTTCTCAAGTCCAAAGAAATCCAAATTGATATAAGGTATTATACAAAAAGAAGACCTTTAAAAAACGAGTAGAATTCGCTCAGTTAGTAAACTATACGGAAACTTGACTCAAACAAAGCAACTTGGTTCTTATAATCCTTACCAATTTCAAAAACAAGACCTGAGAAGCCAGAACATCCAGGGCCGCCAGTCAACCAGAATACGAGAGGGTCTTCTGTAGGATTCCTTTCTGACTTGACAAAGTAGTAGAAGAGCTGCACGTCCTCTGATTCTCCGACACCAATATAACTGAAAATTGTCCATTTTACAAACTGTAAGTAACCAACTTCCTGCTATTACTCTGACCAGTATACCATCTTCCTGAAACTAAGATAACAAAACTAACCCAGTTTCAAAATGAAAAGGAAGTGGCCCTTGAAAACCAGGAAGCAGATTAACCAATGAAGACGCTGCTAGTTGCAGCCAACAGTGTAACAAGATAAACAAAGCATAAAAACTTGGTTTGTTCATAATTCTGGAGGTTGCCATGACCAGGTGTTTGCTGGTCTTTTTTCAACAATAGAATGCAACTTGACGCATATATAGTCTTCTGGCGATAATTATGGAGAAGCCGTAAGGGATTTCAACTTTGACGAAAACGAACTAGAGTGTGAGGATTGTAATAAAAGAAGTACAGTCGTGATAAGGCGACAGGAACAAGAGTACGAGTGCTGCAGTTTAGAACCAAACACGAGTCATGTCTTTCGCTAGAAAACAATGGTATGAGCTAGATTTTATGACTAAGAAGACAAAAGTTGGAAATTTTGGCCAATTGCAAATTGTTGCAGGCTGTTGTTTCTTAATAATTTCAAGTTGGTGGTCCAAGTCAGTTGGTCCATTGCGTTATTTTTCTATGCATGTAAGTCCAGGACTAGGGTTGAGGTGTAGGGTAATACCATGTGTTGGATAATATTGGAAATGGACCCCTTCGTTCGCACACGTGACATGAAAAGAAAAGAAAAATCATTTATATGTAATAGTTTCCAGTGAAGCTGAATGAGTCCAGGAACAGAAACAAAACACTTGGGAGGGTCAGGAGTTGCGTCTTTGGACTTTGCTACACATTTTTGTTAATCAATTTCAATGGTTAGATAAAATATTCTTTAAAATTAGGTGAGGAGCTCCCCTTGATTTTGTCTTTTGCTAATTTGTTAGTAAGCGACAAAAACTAAAATAAATGCTAGAGTTAGAGTGTAATGAAGATAATAAAAAACATGTTATTAACAGCTCAGCCATCGTAATTGGGAAGCAATTGTCAACCTCCATGACGAGATGAGTTAAGAACGATTAACCCGTTGATAATCTGAACTCCTTTTTCTGGGATTTTGTCAGACCTCTACCATTTTCTGAGATTATGTCAGACTTTTTTATGTAATCTAACCCCTTACTTAAGAACAGATCTTTTCTTGCGATTAACCAATTTTTATCTTATTTATTAAATTTTGTTTACATATTTATATAAATATATGACCAAAATTAAAGAGGTATTTAATAATTAAATACCTCTTTAATAAATTAAAGAGTTTTTTAATAATTAGCTAAAAATTAATAGTTACAAAACTAGTTATACCGTCTTTTTATAAGTTTTGAATTATGCTAATTATGCTATAATAATATAATAGATAATTTAAACTAAAAATTATCCATGCATTTTTCCAGTGATAATTTTTTTTACAATAAAATACATTTTTTAGTTACAAAACTTGAGAGCTTTTTAAGAATGAAATTAATTATTTGGTTACAAAATAAAAATATATTATAGTGACAATTTTTAAAAATATTCTATCTTTTTTATTAAAGTTAAAAATTTAAATTTTTATAAAATTAAATATTTAATTATGACTTTATAAATTTTTTATTGTCGTACTCTTATAAGTCATTTTATATTTAAACAGTTAATTCTAAGTAATTAATTTTATTAAATATGTTTAATAAATAGTTAATATTATCTATTGATCAAATCATCTAATATATTCAATTAATAACTATTTGTTAATAAAATCAGCTAACATCCGATCCAACCGAAGATGCTCCTGCCACTGAATAAGAATACCTTGAAAAGAAAAAAAAAAAACCTTGAAAGGTGGCAGTTCCCCATCCAACGTCAGAAACATCCTCGTAAATACCAGAAAAACTAAAACTAGGGACAAGTACAGGAAAAAGTAAAATTTAAGGTAATGAACACCTTACTTGAAAAGGTAACAAAACAAAGTACATGTCCTTTGTGAAATGCCAATGAGTAAAAAATTAGCTTCCTTTTATGGCCAAAATCACCATTACATGGATGTAAAAGCTCGACTATCTCTTTTTCATGCTTTCTTGTACCAAAGAAGAAAACTATACTTAAAGTACCGCCATATCTAGGTAATTCTTCAACAGGTGTCCACAATCATTCTGTTTTCAGGACCTGAACTATCAGCAACTTTCTCCATGTCCATAACGATGGTTTCTTCACCTCTTTTCATCCTCTACTCTCTCAACTTTCAATTTCTACCAGAATGTCAACAACGGCCCCACAAGTATTAACAATAGATTTTGAAGTGTAAGAATCGAAGTAAAATTTCAGTGACAGTACAATCACATACCTTTGTAACCAGAGGTGGGTCGGTCGACATTCGAGAAAACATTTTTGAGTAAAGCTTTGCATCCCTCTTGTTGCTTTCAACCTGAAGTTGTTTCAGACTCTTTTGAAGTGACTTGATCTCCCTGAAAAGGGGGCAATAAAAGTGAATGATACAAGATGGTGCTTTTTTATAAAAAAAATTTAGCAGTAATAATGTCTTCCAGTACCTATTATGAGGGTCCACCTCAAGAGCTTTCTTGATGTCCAATTCAGCAAGGAAGAGATCAGCAGTTTGTATGTATGCTTGTGCCCTCCTGTACAGAGCTTTTACATTGGTGAACTCAATATTTAGAACCTGAGGAGCATCAATAATCATCATAATACTTTTAGTAAACTTGGGAGATCCCATGCACAAAGATATCTCAGCATTCACCAGCGTCAACTGCAAAATACTTCCGTAAGTCACACCCAAATGTGTGACAAATAAACTATTTGGTGATTTGCTTTTAGAAATTCTAGAAAGATATTGAAAATGCTTTCAAATTTAGCACGTACCTTTGAACATAGTTCGATTGCTTTGGGAAAATCAACAAGTTTAAGACAACAAGCAGCACCATTCAGCCAGCAAGATACTCTTAATGCTTTAACTAGCTTTTCCTCATCATCCCCAAAGGATGATTCTTCTCCAACATAGTCAGCCGCCTGATGGAATGAGAAAACGTTACTCGAAAAGTACTCAAATTTTCTTAACATTTATGCATAGGGAACATCATTTGGGAAATTTTCCAAATTTCTAAAAACCAAGTTACCTTATCATACTTCTTCCATGCTCGTTCATATTTTTCACCTTTAAATAATAGATTTCCTTCTTCCTTTTTCCTTCCAGCGGCCTCAATTTTCTCCTGATTATTCATCTCCCATGGTGCTTTCTCCTGTTAATCAACCATCAGAAAATATATAGATAGGATGACCCATGTTACATAATAAAACACCTCAATAGTTGTTTAGATTGAAGAGGCATGGAAGGATGCAGAGTTAGTGAGTACTGTGTATTACATGATCACTGCAAAGATAGCCGAGCATACTCTTTTTACTATACTGCATAATCACACAAGCAGTACCTTAACAAAATCTAACATTTCAGCTTCATAAACCAACAATGAATTTGGAGGCACAGTAGCAAGATCTTTCTTCACTTCAACACCTCCAAAACCATACTCTGGACTTATAGTTATGATTGCCTGCTCGCCTTTCTTCATTGTTGCTGCTGCTCTGTCTAAACCAGAGATAACTTGTTCTACATATATAAAAGCAAAGGTATTTCATTCCCAGATCTTCTTAATGACCAAAGTAAAAAAAGCATATGAGATAAACTAACCTTCATCTGTCAGAAATTGCAAAGACTGCTCTCCATCAACTCCTTTCTTTTCAAATATAGTTCCTTCTTGTAACTTAGCCGTATAGCTAACTGCACCATGAAATGAGTATCTAAACGATAAACATTGTTGGTCAAGGTACAATCATCTATTACCAATTTAGGAAGCTGCACTTTTCATGAAAAACTTCCAACGAAATTAGTTGGCAGATTATCTCACTACATATGAAATGTATAGTTTCTCTTCTACTAATAATATGAAACTTAAAGCCTTCACTTACTGTTGATTCCATCATAGAGGATCCACGTAGGCAGTATGAAATGCCACAAACGCAGTTGCTCAAATAACAGCATGTATTAATCAATGCACTTACCATTCACAGATGCACCTTCATTTGCAACCAAGGTTCCCTCTCCCTCTTTCAGGATCTTTTTAAATACCTTGCCATCGCCAGTGACATCAACAACAGGCTTAAAGGAGACCAACTCCAAATCAAGGTTCACTACAGAATTTGGTGGAATCGGATGAATGATCCCATCACCAACATCTTTCCCTTCTTTCCCAAAAGCATCTGCATTTTTTTCCCACTTAAAGGTATAAGCATGAAGGCCCTTGGATAGCAACCAACTTAATGATTTACATGAGTTGAAATTCGAACTAGATACAAATTGCCATACCATAACGACAACAGAACTTGGACAGCTATAATTGCCTCTTGTGCCCAAATCCCACATAAGGACAATCATAACCACAGTTATATGCTAGAAATGAATATATAAATAAGGACATAACTACCTATACAATAGGCTAGCAGCTTTGGGAACACATAAAATGAAGTCTCAACAGACAGAAATGTCAGCAGGAATGGGATAAATCAACTTCCAATATTGGCTTTGCATTACAATTTACACACAATGTAAGAGAATGTTGCAGCAACGTCAATGAATCATGACAACTCCAAAGGGGTGGCTTGTTAAGCCATTACTTGCAGAAATGAAATTGAATATTAGTTTTGAACACCGTAAAGATGGTTACCTTTTCAACTCCACATTGATTAAGAAAAAATACTTTCTTGAAGCTCACCCACAAGCAAAAATCTCCTAACTTCTATATCATAATAGGAAAGATAACGAAACTAGAGATGTCAGCTATAACTTAAAAGACAAATATCATGAGTTTTGCCTCCCCTTTAAGATCACACAATTGTTTATTACTGTTCAATACTGGAATTAATCCGATCAAAAGTAAATAAAACTAATCATTTGAAATTAATACATGTACATCAAAGAAGAAAACAAAAGACGAATGAGATATAGGATATTTATTTACAACAGTGGTACCACGTACATTGACTCTGAACAATTACTTTAACCTTCTCTCCTCCTTTCATGGTTATGATAGCTTTCGGCAATGCAGGAAACAGATGGTCTGTATTAAATATAATGATTAGTCAACAGTCTGCAGAGATCAGCATCATCCAGAAATGACTGATATTGTGAAATATTTACCATATAATTCTATTCATAAGCATTACCATCTTTAACATGAAATTCAATCCCTTCCTCCAGTGTACTGGCGACAATTGTACCATCAGCAAGGGTCACCTGATACTTCACTGCATCAAAACCAAACCACATCAGTCTGCTGGGACACGTTAAGACCAACAAGGAAACAAAAGCATATACATAACGAAAGATCAATGTACCAAGAACTTCATCTAAGTCACCGGGATGCTCCATCCTCTGTCCTTTCTCTATAATTTTCTTAATAACACCACCATCTTTGGTCACATCCACCACTGTTATCCAAGAAACCAATTCAACCTCGAATTGAACAACCGAATTTGGCGGCACACCCTCCCGACCAGCAACTCCATAGCCCATCTCAGGAGGTAATGTAAGCAACGAGCGTTCACCCTTTTTCATGGTAATAACTCCATGATCCAACCCATTCACCACTTCACCTGTTAAAAAAACACAGAAAAATCAAGCAAAAACAAAGAACCAACTAAAACTACCGAATTCAACCAACCCCAAGAAGATACAAAAATGTATCACCTTTACCCAGTTTGAGAGTGACCGATACATTTCTATCTCTTGTTGAGTCGAACTTCGTCCCATCAAGCAAAGTTCCCACATAATGAACTGCATTTTAAACTCATTCCATTAAAACTAGAAATGTAATACATTATAGAAACAGATTAAAAGCATATCACAGACATTTGCGAGTATAAATAAAGGATCTCATTCATGCATCTATGTGGGTACCCGTAACTTCATCGTTGAACTCAGGGGTCTCCCAGCCAACCCCTTTTTTGAGTAGCAGCTTCTTGATTCCAGAGTTATTAAGCTCTCTCTCTTCACCTACTTTGAGAGGCGGCGCCGATTCGATCACTTCCCCCGGTTCCTCGCCGAGCTCATCTTCGTCCTCAATTTCCGACAACCGTGTACTCATTTACCAGCTGCTCTCTCTCTCTTCCCTCGATGAACGTAGCAGTTTCTGGACAATTCGATTTTTGTCTCGTCAATGGAAAGTGCGTGGCGGGAGGGACAACATTCTTTTGAGCTTGAACAGTTTCTTCTTATCCCGGAGAACTCTTTGATGCACGTCTCAATTTAACTCACCTAAATGATTTGATAAGATGATCTTTCATCTACTTCACCATTATTTTGGTAAAATAATCTTTAAATGGTATGACTTCTAAACTAATCCTTATTTTCACATCAGATGTCGCCCTATAGTTTAAAAAATTACACTCTAAATATTCAATATTAATTATGTTTAATTTAAAGTCCTTCGATTTTAACGTATCCTTCTAAAGTTTTAGCTTGACATTAACATCTTTTTTTTTCTCATTTACTAAAATAATATCATCAATAAATAACATACACCAAGATATATATCTTTAGATATTCTTGATCAGCTTATCCATCATTACTATAGACACAAAGGAGCTCAACGAGGATCCTCGGTGTAACCCGATATTAATAGAGAAATGCTCTATATGTCCTCTTGTTATCTTTACTTTAGTCTTAACACCTTCATACATATCCCTAATAACCAATATATATCATATGAACTCTTTTAACTTCTAAACTTCTACGCATGACTTCTTTAGTTACCTTATCATAAGTCTTCTCTAAGTTAATGAATTGGTGCACCTTTTCTTACTCTTTTCTCAACCACCCTCTCCTATAACTTCATATTATGACTAAGTAGTTTGATGCGTTCATAGTTTTTATAACTTTGGATGTCCTATTTGTGATTGAAGAGAGGGATTAGCTTACTAAGTCTCCACTCATCTAACACTTTAGCAGATTTGATGATCACAATAAAAAGCTTAGCTAACTAATTAAGACTCTCTTTTCTTATAATCTTCTACACTTCTACAGATAGCTCATCAGGTCCTACTGCCCTTCCACTCTTTATCTCCTCAAAGCTCCTTTAATTTCTTCTCTTATGATCTATTGACAACAGGTGAAGCTACGAAATTTCTCAGACTTGCTAAGATCACCCAAGGAGATACTGTCATCTCTGCCTTCATTAAAAATGCTTGTTGTGACACTTTACATTGGACATATAGTGTTATTATATTTTTATTATAAGCATGTTTGACAAGTCATTTTATTCATATCCTTTTACAACTTATTGTCTTTAGTGAAATTCACTCAATTCTCCTTTCTTTTATTCTTCTTTGGCCTTCTTGGTATTTTTCCAAACAAAGGTAGTAATGGTGGTCCATGTTCAGTTTTAGACCAAAATTTCTCTCCTTAAACCACATGTCTTAATGTCTCAAATTCACAACATGCTTAATTCTTTTTATGTATCACTTCAAATCTACTAGTACTATTATTCTTAAATTCATAATCAATACTTAACTCCTTATTAACTCTCAATTTGTTTTTAATTCTTAAATCAATGTAGTCTATCCACTTACATGCCATGTTTCTATTTTTAACTAATCTCTTTATGAAAACACCTTAATTTTCTCAAGCAATGTGATAATGTTACTTATCCAAACTTCAACAATAATTTCGTTAACTGCTTCACAAAAATTATTATCCCTAATATTAAACTTGAATGAATAGTTGAAATATGCTTTTAATAATTTAAGTCAAGTTTTTAGATGACTTACAACATTACAACATAGTCTCTCCAATTTGAGTCGTTAATGATCCCTGTTTCTCCACTTAACAAACATTTGTCTTCCATAAGACCTTACTTTAAATCTTATAAACTATGTATAAAGTGCCTTCACAAGACTCTATGTAACATTCAATTGACAAAATTTAATAAAAAGCTAACATGAGAAAATTCGTGTTATAAAAGATAATAAAATTCATGCTAAATCTTTTATTGATCAAAAATCAATATCCATCCACCTCTATCTTTTAGATCCAAGTCTTTCTTCAAAAACTATACAAACCAAATCTAAGTGCCTACTATTTTAATATGAACTATATCTCATATCATATGAAACATTTGATTATTTTCATCTCTTTCTACTATTGTTAATAACTCACCTTTTATAATACCATCTAGTCCGATCAACCTTCTACAACTAGCTAAGAACCATTTCTTGCAACATTTAAAATGCAAAAATTATATCAAATTATAGCTTTAAATCATCTCTAAGTGATGGCCTTTTAACAACCAATTCATCTTTATTACTAGGATTTAACCTTTAAAATTCTTTCATGTAATCTCACCACTTGTCATATTATGCTTTTTCACCTCATTACATTTCCTCTATCACAAACTTTCCACCCCTATAACAAATACTACACCCAACATCGAGTCTTAAATATTTCTAAACAAACATTTGCTAGCTTCCATATAGTGAGTCATAGGAGGTCATTGAAGCAATTATTAGGAAGTCACTTTGTACCCACACTTTTGTTAATAAAACATAGGATTACATGTTTGCTTTTACTAAAGAACTTTTATCTTCATGTATATATGTGAATAGTTAATCCACAATACCAATGGTGCCTAAATTAAAAATGACCAAAAATATTAAAAATATTTAATTATAAACTATTTAAATCTCTCACCAAGTTGGTTTAAATGTATGATTTAGTACTTACTTACACATTTGGCTCTCATGAATTGGTTATAATCATTAAACAATATGCCAAGTTGAATCTCAATCTTTACCTTATGAAGGTTGAATCTATAAAATTTTGATTTATGTCTTAACCCCTCTTCAACATTTAAACCATCTTGTTCTTCAAACCGTAATTGTCATTTGACTTAAACTAATATGTAATATTGTCATCTTTTACATCAATGTCATTGTTATCAACTTCATCATTTGCTGCATTTATCTTTCTTTTCTTGTTACATATTATAGACATTGCTCTTGATTATTTTTCTTCAGTTGTCCCTTCTAAAATAAAATAGCTAAATCTCTAGACACTTTTAACTCTTCATCAATAAAATTCATTGTCACATACACTTATAAATTGTTGCTCAACTTCATATTCATTTAAAGATTGTACAACAATGAATTAAGTGATATTGACAGGGATGTAATTTGCAATCCTAGTAATAACTTCAACATCAGCAACATCATCAAAATATTCAACACCAACTTCAACATCCATATTTTGTACTAAATGTAGCAAACTGGATCTATAATCAATATAGATCTCTATCATGTTATGTTTTATAATAAACTTATATATCTCCATCACACAAGCATTGCTCTTTTTTTACCTTCTGATCAAGTTGTTGAAATCCTCAAACTTAATTCTAATTCTCTAAATTCTTATGGTAGTCGTGGAACTAGTTATAGTTTCTTAATTTCAATTGATAAAAAAATAAAGAGGTTTATGATTAATTAACTAATAAATAAAATTTAACAAGGAATCAAAATAAATAAACTAAATATTAGAAGGAGAAATTCAATGATATTTAACTTCGATTCAAAGTAAAGATCTCATTCAATTATAACATTGATCATTGGTCTAAAAAGAATAATTTTTACAATTCAAGCAGTTAGATCGAAACTTATCAGGAGAGTCATAATAAATCTTAACATTTTCTAAATTAATTGGTTCAAACTAAAACTTACCACCAATTAATGGGGTATGATAGCATCCATATCAATTAAATGATGCTAATAAGCTTACTGAAAATACTAAACCCTAAATTAAATAATTACAAGTATTCAATTTAGTTTTCTTGTTTCTCATAAGTTAAATATGCAACTTCATAAATAACTTATTTGCTACTTATACCAATCCTTTATGACAATTACAAAATCACTAAATTTTGAATTCATGGATAACTATATAATAGTCAACATCAAATTAATTTTTCAACTTCATACTAATTTATCAAATCAATCAATACTGAACATTCATGAAATAAAATAACAATAAATAAGAAATATTTGAGTTGAAACAAAAATCTAAGTTTAGAACAAAACCTTGTAAGATTACAACTAGAGTTTTGAATCCTTTTGAACTAGAATATTTGAGTTTAGCCACATATGGCTTTAGTTTCAACACTAAAAATAGAAGAAAGGATGAAAGATTAAAAGAAAACTACTAAGAAATGAAAGAGAATGAGGTATAGAAGTTGTTGGATGTGTCATTCCCTTCTTTTCCTACTCAAAACCTAGCTTTTCCTAATAAAAACCTAGCTTACTTCTATCTTACAAAAATTTCTATCTAAATCAAATCCAAATCCCTACATAATAGGGATGGAAATAAGTTTCTCAACTGAACTATTAGGGTGAATCTAGCAATAGGCATAATCTCACCTTGTTTACTACAATAATATGTCCCCTTTTTTCCAAATTGATGATTTTGACCCATAATACTCCAATTTGATACAGTCTCTACTTGTTACCTCTTAAAACAAAATAAATATTAATTATCCTATTTAGCACCAAAATATAGCCAAAATAAAAGAGATAAGTTTAATTAACATAACCAAATATCATCTTATCACCCTAATCAACCTATTATTTAAACCACTTAACACCCTATATATATACTTATTTGCTTCATGAGCATCCTCTCAAGGTCCTAACAATAAAACCTATAAATTTCAATGTCAAAATTTTTAATATCTTCACCCACATATTCCATATCTTCCCCGTAAACAAACTTTTCACTATAAAATAAAGTTAATTTCCCATCCTAACCACCCATCACCATTTGCCTATATGCAAATTTCAATGTTATATTAAGCATACATAGTTTATATAAACCAAATACTACTCTTATAAAACAATCACCATTTTTTATTACTAACCTTATGAAATGTTACTAAAGTCTAATCTTATCTAACTTCTATACCTAATATCTTTTCAAATTTATGTTCACGTACTATCAACAATGAACAATCATACATACATACTTAGTCGATAGTATATACTTGAAGAATCAAAACAAGGAAGACTCAAGTAAGCAATAGACTGAAAATTTAAGTACACTGATGTGCACTGTAAGAGATTGAAAAAAAAGGTCGAAATGAAAAGGTTATTAAAAATAAGCAGTTTGGTTTCTAACTTGTTTTTACCACTTATTATTCCAACTTACTTTAAAAATAAATTGAACATCTAAGGTGTGAGACACTAGAATAAAGAAAATTGGCACTCAATATCTACAATATTGTAATGTGGATGTCCAAATATTACGTTGAAAGGTTGCTCCATTACCATTAGGCATATTAAAAATTCACAGAGTCAACTTTTTGACTTGAGTTATATGAATTTTAAAAATTAAATTGAAAATTTTAAAATATTTTCAATTCTAAAAAATTTGACACTGTAATTTTTTTAAATTTAAGATATATTAATAGTAAATTAATTTATAAAAACATATTTATTATGGATAAAATATTAAAATTAAAATTTTAAAATTTCAATATGTTTCTTAGTTAATAAAAAAATATACGTCAATGTTTTAATCATAATAATATACTTGTGATTGAAAAGTGATATATAAGTGACCGAAATTTATATCAGCCATGTTAAATAATTATCATCTTTAGAAATTTTTTTACATCTTTCAATAAAACAAATTAAATAATTATATTATTTGAAAGACTTTTTTGAAAAATGAAGTATAGAACACCTGATACATAAACAAGAAATTAATAATTATCTTCATAAATTAATTTATCTTTAAATTTATTACTTTATAAATTATTTAACTTTAAATTTAGTTACCCTTAAATCTTTTTCAATTAAGTACGTTGCATGGAAACATTAGAAGAAAGAAAGTATGGAATTAAAATAAATGCTACATTTTAAGTGCTGTCTTATCACTAATTATTAATTAAGGGGAACAAACTATTCTCGTGGCTTCACTAATTATGCAACTTGATCACAAGATTTCTTGCTTCTTTGCGAGTCAGAAAGTGGCCTTGTAGCTTCCCATGTTTTTTACTTCAACTAGTTTCTTTAGGTTAGGAAAGTAGGCACGGGACTAAAGAAAAGTACATACCAAACTTCTACTCAAGTAAAAGATTTCATCTAATTGTAATATTGATCATTGATTTAAAAAGAACAATATTTACAATTCAAGCAATTAGTCTGAAACATATTAGGATAGCCATAATAAGTCTCAAAATTTTCTAAATTAATTGGTTCAAACCCAATATATAAACTAAAGCTTACTATCAATTAACTAAGTATGATAGCATTCCGTATTAATTAAATGATAGCAATAAGCTTATTAAAAAAGACTAAATCCAAAATCAAATAATCGAGATAGCTACAACTTAATTTTCTTGTTTATCATAAGTTAAATATGAAAATTAATAAATAACCTATTTGCTACTTATACCAATCATTCATGAAAATTACAGATCATTGAATTCATAGATAACTATAGAATAATTAACATTAAATTAATTTGTCAGATTAATCAATATTAATCATTCATCAAACAGTACAAGAAAAATATTTTTTAGCGACGGAAGTTACCGATGAAAAATAAAGACACTCCTTCGGGAAACAAATTTACTGACGGAAATTACTGACAGAAAAAGTTGTTTAAGAAACAGTCATATGTAAATTTTAGCGACGGAATTTTGTTATTCCATCAGTGAAAATATAGCAACGGGAAATGTTTTCTATTACCGACCAAAAACAGTATTTGTCAGTATATTTTACTGATAGAATAACAATTATTCATTGCTAAAATACCTACGGAATAACAAATTTAAGACGGAATATATCACTTCATCAGTAATTAGCGACATATTATTGTAAACCGTCGGGAAATTTCATTAGCCATTTCTCTCTTCTTACCCAAGTTTTCTGTTAATAATTTTATTATTATTATACATTTAATTTCTGTAAATAATATAACATTGATTGATAAATATAAAGTCAATATTATCCTCATTAATGGTAATATAATAAAAATATTATAATTTACACGAATAAGTATCTTGAAAATAACTGTATATTAAGAATTTATAAAAAAAAAACTTAAAAGTAGCAAAACATTAAATATATTCACTTATCCATTTAAGCTATATCGGTGGTAAAGGCGGATGATCTGACTACTGTGATGAGATCTTGTCCCTCCCCTTCAACTGATTCATCTCATTATGAAGTTGGGTTATGTACTCTACTAACTGTTGCAACTGAGTTGCTAGCCTCTCTACTATACTCTTAAGCTGAATAACTCTTTCATTTGATACGGACTGCCTACTAGATGCAGCTATAGTGGATGTAGAGGATTGCGAATAACATGTGTTTGCAAATGAATCTAAGATGAAAAATCCTTCCAAGAAGGTCCCTACCACACACTACATCAAGATATGCCTAACTCTCATCAATAGTTTCAGAGTTCTAAGACTATCGTTCAATACTTTCTTGTATTTAGTCCTATCATTATAATTGTTTATGTTAATAAGTGATAATTTTTAACAATTAATATTAAAGGATACATTCAAGTTTCATGTTATCTGCAACAAGTGTTGACGAAGGTCAGATTATCATACTTCTTGGTGTGAGTATACAAAAAGAGCTGGGGTGGTGTAGGCTCTGTGCTTATAAACTTTTTCTGCAAATAAATTATTATAAGTTTACTATAATTTACAAAAATTTCGGCAAAATTGCCTCTATTTTTTTTATATTTACCCCTTGTTAGAAAAAAAAATGAAACTCAACAATACATCCATTAATGGCACCATACATTTATAACATTATTATTCTCCATAATACAAATATTTTTATTTTAAATTTCATACATCAACAACACAACCATTAATGACAGCATACATCAAATTACATTAAAATGAAAGTTCATACATCAAAGTACAAAAATCATAATATAAGTGTAAATTTTTGATACTTACAAGTTTTTTTGCATAATCCTGGTGGGTCATCGATCCTTTAGTGTGTACGGATAGACTCTCTCCGTCCAATCCTCTACGTCTGTTTGCAAAATTATGATCTGAAATGGACATTGCCTCGAGTAATGCCCAATAATTACTGTCAACGTCTCCATATTTCTTCAAATATATATGGTGATCGTATGACATTCTTGTGTGTCAAAGCAAGAAAGTCTCTATAACGTGTACGAGCTCCCCTCTCCCATACTTTATAAATTACAACATCAAATTTTGAATCCCAAAAAGTTCTTGCTGAAAAAAGAAAAGCATATTATAAGTACTTATAAATGACAATATTTATCTAATTAATATATAAAATTAGAAAAATAAAAAAGGTTAAAAATATATTTTGTGTACCTCAAACTCTGATAATAAAAATCCTTTGTCGTTGAAAGACATTCTTCCATATATAACCGTTAAGATCTATTCTCTCCTTGAACTTGGATGAGATATTTCTTGAGCACGTTTCAGACAGAACTAACCTAATATATAAGTTATTTTAGATAATTTTTGAATTAAAACTTATAACTTTAGTATAAACCTATGGTGTTATCATATATTACAAATTTTTTAGAAATTTACTTACAAATTGTTAACAATTGTGATGTAAATTCTGTCGAATTAGAAAATAAAACATGCAAGATTTGGCTAACACGGTAGATTTCAAAACTTTTTTAGAAATCAAAACACAGCAGAAGCCAGATAACCAAGTCAATATGCCAAGCCATACATGATACGGTATATGGAAAACAATTTTCATAAGAACAAGATAGAGAGATAGAGATTATATTACCGACTCCTTTTGCTACAACTTTAACTCCTCGCTGTGCTGTCCTCTCCTTCTTTAGCCTTGTTTTTGAATCCTTTCCTTTGTCAATGTATCCTCTCCTTGTTGTTGTATCCTCAACCAATCCAATCTACTACTTGTTCTTCTTGGACAACTTGGTTAACAAGATATTTTGGTGAAAAAAAATATTTAGAGGAGATTTTTCTTAGAAGAAAGAAGCCAAAGATGAGACACCTCTCATGCAAATTTCGGCTAACACATGCAAGAAAGGAGAGAGAGTCCAAAAAATGCAAGAACACCTCTTTTACACCTTATCAATTTCGGTTATGCATGAAAAGAAAGAAGAAATGGAGAGCATCCAATGCATCACTTCATTCTTTAATCAAACATAAAGAAGCCATTAAATGAGACTCTTCTCATTTGTTTTA
>JAOTAY010000006.1:5344563-5357681 GCA_025629805.1 Erythroxylum baracoense
ATATACCTTTATTCATCAAATATTTCTTCGAGTAAACTTTTAAAATAATGAATAACCACATCTATGTCAGCATTATCTATGTATATCATAATATAAAAAACAAAATATACAATCATATGGAGATAATTATTAAAGTCATAAACGTATTTTAGTATATACCAATTCTTGACATACATCAATACTCTTCACATACATAAACACTTCTTGAGTTATTGGATGAAATAAAATGTGATAAGAATTCATTATTCAACAAGTGGTGCAAAAGTCGAACTTAAAAGTAATTGTAGGCATTGAGATAACTAAGAAATCTTATGCAATTATCTACATAATTGAATTTTGAAGTATATTCAACTTCTACCATATTAATACATAAAAATGCTCATTAATTGTTTCTTAAATATCACCTTCCATATAATTGTCCGATTTCACTCTGTTATATGAAATCCTTCCATATAATTGTCAATTTTCCATTTCAAGTCTTATGTAACTACTCTAGGCATTTTCTTTAGATTCCAAGGCATTAACCAAGTCTAGGCATTTAACAAGTCTCACCAACATCCCTAAGATACATTTCATCGAACGATTCATAGGCAACCCAAATTCATCTCTAACTAATAAAAAAATCACTGCACTTTTCCATTATTTACCAACAAAAACACATTCAAACAATAAATAAACTAACGACATTAGGTAAAAATGCGTAATACCCACAATTTATGAAAACCCACCCACCTACGTTCATATACCCTCAATCCATGAAAACCCACCCACGTTCAACACTAATAATGAATTTTTTGGAGTCATCGAAAACCCAAGAGCAAATTTACCTGAAAATAACGCACAATGGACTGAAACAAGCAAAAATCGACATTGAATGCTTAGGAGGAAGAGGGACCTACAACTATGAAGTAGGGAAGAAGAGAGAAAATGAAAGAGGGGAGGAAGAAGGGGGATTTTGGGTGGCTCATGAGGCTATTCATTACAATGGAATTTACTATTCAGTAGTTATAATCCGTTAGGAAAATCTCAGGAATAATTTCCCTCCACATTTACTGATAAAAATTTTGACAATTGCAAAAAACCATTTTTTTCGACAAATTTACTAACAGAAAATCAATTTCTGTCACTAATTTACTACGAAATTTTTTCTGTCAGCAATGAGTTATTTTCTTGTATTGAAATATAAGAACTCAAAACAAGAAATACTTGAATTAAAACGTGAATGAAAGTTTAGAACAAAATTTCATAAGGTTAAAACTAGAGTTTTGAATCCCTTTGAATCAGAATAATTGAGTTTAGCCACACATGACTTCAGTTTCAACACCAAAAACAGAAGAAAGATGAAAAATTGAGAGAAAAGTAAGAAGAAGAATGATTGATTGATTTATAGAGGTGAAGAATGCCCCTCTTTAATGTTTTCCTACTCTAAACCTAATCTAATACTATCTTGCAAAGATGCCTATCCAAAACAAATTCAAATCCCTACATAAAAGGGATAGAAAAAAGTTTCCTAATTAAACTCCAACTTTTCAAGTAAATCTGGCATTAGGCATGATCTCGCCTCATCCACTATAGTAATTTGTCCGCATTCTCCAAAATTCATGATTTTCACCAATAATGTCCCAATTTGATGCAATCTCCAGTTTTTATCTACTAAAACAAAACAAACATTAATCTTCCTATTTAAACACCAAAATATATTTCCCCCACGTTGGACTCGTGCTTATCCTCAAACGTACATCAATGATCTTCATAATAACCTCCCATCTCCTTTCTTGTTATCCAAAAAATATCCAAAAGCTAATTCACATTAAAGGTTTAGGATAAAATAATAATTGAGAAAATAAGCACTCATAGGACACATTGTTAGAATTTAAACATAGTATCTCATCAATTCCATCAAAATCAAATGAAACAAGACTCGACACCCTCTCAAGGAATTCACTTTATACACTCAAAGTGTTTAGGGTTTATTAAGCTCTCAAATTAAAGCATAGCAAGTTCTTTCCATAAGCTTACTCAAGAATCATATCTCCACCACTTAATAAAATGAGCTTAATTCAAAGGCACTTGATAAAGGATGTAATGTGGCTTAGGTAAGGTATGACAAAAAAAGGTTTTTAGGTTAAATAAATTGAAGGAAGTTATTCAAACTTATCCACACAAGTTTCAACTTAAATTAATCCAAAATTCACTTGATTTAAATAACGTCCTTTTCAATAATTTTTTCTTTTTACATTTTTCTTTCTTTTTTCTCTTTTTTTTATAAACAAGAGGAGATTTTTTTCTATACTCCCCCCTAAATTTTATTAAAGAAAATAAAAAATCAAAGCAATGCAACTTGAATAAACAAATTTACTTTTTATGGAAATACTCAAAATCCTATGCAAATAAGCTTTAAACAATTCCTTCAATTTTGGGGCTAAAAATTATTAAGGACATCAACAAAAGAAGGGTAAATTTGGCTTGTAACAAGGTTATTATGCAAAAAAGAAAAGGTAAGGCTCAAATTGGTTTTGTATAAATAAAAGTAAGGTAGGTTTGTTTTGGTCCAAAACTTGTTATCCTAAGTGCCCTTCTCATCTTTATACACAAATTAATCAAAATTGTCATCTCAACACATATTCAAAAGCAAGTTCTAGCATAAACAAGCTATGTTTGAGAACAGACAACAAAAAAGATATGTATGAATACATATGTGATGAATGCTATTAGGTTCAAAGCTCACTTCAAAAATGTATCAAATGTTGCACACTTTTATTCAAAAAAACTAATGAGATACTTAAAGTAATTTAATGGAAAATACTAATCATACTTGTCTCTCTCATGCATTATTTCTTAAACTAAAAATGTACCCTAACTTAAGGATTATTTATAAACAATAATTATAAAATTATGAGGCTATCATGAGGAATAATCAATATATGAATCATAGTATCATAAGTCTAAGCAAAGCCATAAACTTCATCATAATATAAACACTCGCACCCCCATACCTAAATCATACATCGACCTAATGTATGCATAAGATACTCACATCTCATAAAAATAATCAACATAAATAAAGCACATAATGAGGACTCCCCTGAGATGTGAGTATTAGAAAGTAGATGTACTATGGTGTCGATTGACATGGAGGTACCTATGAATTTGTAGAGCATCCAAATTCTTCCCAATTTTAGAAATTCTGTGTTCCAATATTTCTAACCGAAAATGATACTCATGTTGGATTGGTGCAGCCAGAAGATGCATAGGTGGTGGAACGTCATAATCCTCTGCTTGCATTGATGATAAACTTCTCTAGGGATGATCGCTTGGCAGAAGATGAAATGTTTTCCTTTGTTGCTCAATTATTCCCATCTTGCTTAAAAAAAATTATCCAAAGTTTCCATCTCACAAGCCATATGCATATTAGTGTTAGTCATATCAAGCAAATTCAGATTAATAGCCAAATGAGTGATTAGGGAACCAAGTTATAAATTCTTGTTAGAAGATAGAATGGTGTTAAATTGCATTGCCAACCAAGAACCTAAATTGACTCTTTCTTTATTCACCATACACCAAATAAAGAATAACTCAGCTTTAGTGTAAGTATACGCTATAGCCTTCAAGCTTGAATAATTAAAGACTAAGAAACACTACATATAAATCCACTCCATCTTATTAAGATAACTACTCTTAGATTTACTTGGATGATAAGCAAACAGGTCAGAAGATGTTAATTTCCATGTTTGAAAAGAATTAAACTCGCCATAGTCCACGACATGTTCTTTATACTGAGTCAAATTAGCATATTTTTCATCTATTAGCCTTAAGAATAAATTAGAATTAGTGTACTCTCTTTGATTTTGACTCATACTAATATGTATTGTACAATATTAGGACTACTTAAAGTAAAATTGTCTGTTTTATTAAATTTAAAGGTAGTGTAAAACTCCCTAGTTAATTCAATAAAGACTGGACATCAAATTAACACAAAATTTTTCTAACAAATATCAATAAGCATATCATCAAATTTGTCTTTAATTTGCAAATCATATAAGGAAGGGTATTGTACATATTTTCCTGCATTAATATGTTGAGATTTAATAGTAGTGTATCGTTGTTTTCACTCTTTAGTGTTAAAAGTGAGACAACCTCACAAGTATAACTCAGGTGGTAGCAAAACGGAAGTGTTTTTTTTTATCCACGTATGCTTCCTTTTAATATTGGTTTCAATTCTTGTAACAAATTAAAGGTGTGTAGTTGTAGTCACTGACAAATTTTCTTTTGCTACAGTTTTGGCAGTAGCTTTAGAACGTCCTATAATAATGGCAAGTATAAACAGAAACTACACCTAAAAATATTTAAAACAATTTAATAATAATTAAAGTTAAACTGAAAGGAAAACACAAGTAATTAATAAAACGGGGGTAAAAATATGAGTGGGAGGTGTGTGAGGCGGCTTGGGTTATTGGAGCTAGTACGTCTATTGGCGAGTATTAGGTTAGTGTTGGCTACTAAACGAGTGTTGCCGTTATTGAAGTTGTTAGCTATTGTTGTTGGTGTTGGAACGTCTTTGGTGGGGCTGTGCGTTTGTGTTACTTGGTTGGTTTACTCTCTTACAGTCGGTGTCTAAACGATGTTGCTTGGTGCCTCACTTGGCTATGCGTCTTGGGATTGGCTAGGAGTTTTGTGGCATTGTTAGCTACAATTGCTAGGTTAGTGTAGACATGTCAATAGGTCAAGCTAGGCCCGGGCCGCTCTCAGCCCGGCCTCTCCTCTAGTGGCCTATGGGCCAGCCCATGGCCCGGTCTGTCGGTGGGCTGACAGGCCCATAGCCCTAGCTATGGTTCGGCGAGCCATAGGCCGAGCCGAAATTGCCATCCCTAAGTTAGTGTGCATCTTTTTGCTAGTAAGGAGTGTTGTGTGGTGCATCATGCATCTGTTAAGGTTGTTTGGCTTGGGGGTGGCTGTTTGTGCATGGCCTGCTATGGAGTGAAATTTCTGATAAAGGGCTTTATGCTGGGAACTTTTAATATGGCTTGCTAAAAAGAGAAACAGGTTAGGGTTGCTTTTTTAAAAAAATTAATTAATTTTTTAAAAATAATTAAAAATGATAAGAAAACTTAGGATTTCATTCCAAAAAACTAAATCACATAAGACTTAATCTCACCTTATGAGATTTAGTATTATGAAATTTTAAGGTCTCTATTCCTAACAACTAATTTGCATAACATATGATCACGGCTTATGAAATTTAGTAATCTGGAATTTTAAGACCCTTTTCCCCTTAAGCCAATAAATTTATTTTTCAAGAACAATCAAATGAAAATTATATATAAATAAAACAAAATTAATAAAAACTATCATATTTTGGATTGCCTCCTGAAAAGCGTAGTTTTTTAATGTTGTTAAGCTTGATAGAGCTGGTTCTTGTTAAACTTCTCTGTATGATGGAAGTTCTAAGTCAATATTCACCACACTAGAAACCATCATCTCTTTATAAAATAGTTTTAATCCATGTTTGTTAACCTTATAAATATTTCCGGTCTCTAAAATTTTTATTTCCACTGCATTATGAGAAAATATATTAGAGACAACAAAGGGCCAAGCCATATAGAACGTAACTTACCTAACATAAGCTTTAATCGAGAATTATATAATAACACTTTCTGTCACACCTTAAATTGCTTCCTCAAGATTATATTGTCATGGGATACTTTGGTTTTCTTTTTGTAGATTTTTGAATTCTCTTAAGCATCCAACCTTATTTCCTTTAGCTATTGCAATTGCAACTTCCTTTCCTTCCCAGCTTTAGCCAAATCCATGTTGCAACATTGCACCGCCTAATAAGCTTTATGTTCAATCTCCGCTGATAAATGACAAGCTTTACCATAAACTAATCGATAAGGAGACATTCATATCGGTGTTTTGTAATTTGTACTGTACACCTAAAGAGCATCATTTAGACGTAAACTCCAATCCTTTCGATTAAGATTCACTGTAACATACCACACTCAGAGAGCATATGCCCAAATGTACCAACGAATATTCGAGAACATACTCTACAAGGATGGCACGTTAAGACAATCATCTCAACTCATTACAAATTTTTAGGCATCAAATACATCTTAAGCAAACCGATATTCATTTTGATCCATCTCATTTACAAACATATTTAGTCATAAACGTCATTACATTTTAGAATTCACAAATACATTGCTAACAATTGAGAAATACAATTCTTGATACAAAATAACTGAAGACATTTGCAGGTACAATTGATATCGATCACTAGCTTATATCCAAAAACAGCAGTTACGTCAACTAGAATAACTAGATCTCTTCTGAACCTGAAAGACAACGTTGCAATTTTAATGAGTTTGCAAACTCAGTGAGTGAACCATCATTAATATGCTCACTCATATCAAAACATAAGGACAATTCATATTCCAATTCACAAACAAATCATAATATCCAACATTGAATATTACGTCACATTTTATCATGCTTCAACAAGTACAACTTATGTACAAAAGTTCACATTACTATTTTAGAACAATCCTATAATTTATTTTAATCATCCATATGATACATATCAAGTTGTATGTGTAAATACACATATGACTCCATTCATTTTTACTTTGTTGTGACTGAACACCTATTTTCTGTCTTGTATCCGTTGTGGATACCAGGAACATTTCATTTACTATCTCGTACCTATAGTGGATACAGCGCTCATTGATAAATGAGCCTATGGCTCTTTGTGCACATTTATGAGCTTAAAGCTCTTTTTCACACTGGTCACTCCAGTCATAACTCCTTTATCTGATCATGTATTTCAATGTGATGTATCATTCCATATGCCATGTTTCATTACCTTTCATTCCTGTGAACTTCTGTCACATGTATCAAATTCATCGGATCTAAGTCTGGTAATTCACATTCAATTGCTTACACATTTCATATTCCTTCCAGCATTTACATTCAATTGCTCTCATATTTCATATTTAGCATACATATCAGACAGAAACACATATAATTGAGTTTACACTATTTCCATATTCACATACAGTTAGAGAGCACTTCCAATACAATCCTGAATATTGAACTCCTCAGACCAACAATCTCCAGAATTATCACAATCATATTAATAACAGTTTAATATCTAAAGGTTAATCGAAAACAATTCAGTCATAGTGAGAAAACATCTAGGTTAACTCACAATACGCTCCAGATAAGCTATTGCCTTAATAGTCCGGCAATGTCTGGATGTTGATGATCAACTTATGTATCTATCTTCATTTGATACACATATATTTCACACATCGTTAAATTGTCAATCATATGATTGTTCAATCATTCACATGTATATATATCGTGTTTCAATGCATGCTCAATTGGCTGTTTAGGTATCCATTAATATACAAACATCTTGACTGTACTTATACACTTCTAGATCATGCTCAATTGACTTTTTGGGTATGCATTAATATACAAGCATCTTGATTGTACTTATACGCTTCTAGATCATTCAAACTTTATAGCTTGTGTACTACCATTTTGCAATTAGGTTTATACCTTAAATAAGCTTGATATATTCATCAATCACATACATTCATATAATTATCCAATTCTCACTCACAATTAATTCATGTTCTCCAATGTTCATTCCATTATATCTAATACACATTACTCATATCCTTTGAATCATATTTGCATTCATAGGAACATCTTAATTCGTTTAACAACTCATAATTTCCATATTTCAATACATTGATATTAAGACAATTCATTTCTTAAGTTATGACATCAATTAACAACCTACACTTATCAAACATTTAACCAACTAATCCACCATCAACCTAGGTTCATTTCAAACCCCAATCAAGTCCAAATGTACCAAAGTAAAGTAACTTATCCTTAGTTGGCTTCAACAATTACATAAAACAAAAATTATCATTACAAAGCATTGCCTACGATCGTGGTGGACCTTCTCACGATTGTGGGATAAGTGATCTGAAAGTTCACTATCCATTACCTTCAAATTTTTTTCCATATTTTAACATCTTTATACCAAATTCAAAACCCCTTCATCATAGCCCATTAATTATACCTTATTTCCTCATCGATTTCATCTCAAATTCCAGATCAAAATCATTCATTTAACAACTCATAAACTATTGTCTTTTCTGCATCAAAAACTAAAATAAAAACTATCATTCATGCATCATTTTCCAACACTACTTCAACATCAATACTACATTCAATTACATTCAATCCATCCCTAATCATTAATGGTAAAATTTATGTTACGACATACCATAATAGATTAGTATTTCACTTCCTTGCTTAGCTCTAATACCACCTTAAGATCAGCTTTCTTAACCTTACTTGCATGCAAGATCATTTCAAGAATAAGATGAAAGTAGGATAGATTTTAGCAAAGGAAAAGAGATTATAGCAAATGATAGCTATCTTTGTGAAGGGTCTTATATGGATTTTGGGTGGAAATGCTCAGCAACTGCAATGTGTGAGTGAGATGTGTATGTTACGGTAGTGAGAGGGAGAAGAAGGAGATGATAGTCTATAGCAGTAACCAAAATAAGAAGCTGACACGCAATGCTTTAGTCAAGGATGAGTGTTCTTGTTTTAGGGATACTTTTCATATGTTTAGCAAGACATATGTCCTCTCCTTAGCTGACACACATGTCCTTCTATAAGGCTACCATTGTCACTTAAATGTACTACCATTTGTCACTCAATCATTGCTATCATATGTCAATTGATTACCTATGCCAATTGTCACTAAATTTTTCATACCAAATGTCACTCATTTTTATAGGCTTAGTTATCCTAATTTTTCACATGTCAACTTGCCTTGCCATTTGACATTTTTCCTATACTAGGTGTACATATTAATTCATCAATCTCTCAATTGTAATAATTAATTCTAAGTTACTAATTATAATCCATCAATTCTTGTCATTAGTAAACCAAAGTATAAGACATTGGAAATGCACATTCATTTTAGTTTCATACCCCGAAATATGTCAATTAAGTGCAATTTATCTAACTCACAATTCATGTGTGTATGCTAATATTATGCATTTGAATACAATCATAAATGTACCAAATTCATTCTAATGATGCCACTCATATGACTCAGTAGTCTAACATTTTAAATCCTTCAACAATTTGAGAGACGGGATACTACATTCACAATATTTTCTAATTCGCTTCTCTATTCGATACTTCTACTTATCCATTCATTTGTGAATGGTAGGCAGTAGCTACTCGACGATGCACCTTATACTTTTTAAACAATGTTTTCATCACTCAATTGCAAAATTACTTCCATAATCACTAATAATGGCAAGTGGGACTCCAAACGTGTTAAAAATATTAGACTTTATAAATCCTGCAGTAGCTGCAGAATCATCAATTTTGGTGGCTTTTACTACCTTCCACTTGGAAAGTAATCAACAGCCAAAAGTATAAGAAAAGCCACAAGATGAAGGAAAAGGCCCTATAAAATAAATACTTCAAACATTAAATATCTCAATTATAAGAATTGAGGTTTGAGGCATTTCATTTCGATAAGATAACGTACTTGTCTTTTGACTTCTTTCACAACTTGCACAAAACACATTAGCATCTCTAAATACAGTATCCCAATACAATCCAGTATCTAAAACTTTTCTAGCAGTTCATTTGGGACCAAAGTGACCACTACATGCATGATTGTGACAAAAAGCTAAGACAAAATGTTGTTCATTCTCTGGCACACAATGCCTTATAATTTCATCAAAGTCGAACTTCCATAAGTATGGTTCATCCCAAATATAATATTTTGCTTCATTTCTTAGCTTTTCCTTCCTATACTTACTAATTTAATTAGGTAAATTTCCAGCAACTAAATAATTAACAAGTTCAGCATACCTGGAACCATACATTTTATTTGGAACAATTGCTCATCAGGAAAATTTTCAAAAATAGGTAAAATCTCTTCATCTCTTACCAACCTAATCAAATGATCTGCTACTAAATTTTTCGCACCTTCTTGATCCTTTATTGTTAAATCAAACTGTTAAAGTAGCAGAATCCATCGTATCAACCTTAGTTTGGACTCCTTCTTTGCCAAAAGGCATTTTAATGTTGCATGGTTAGAGTACACAATAACTTTAGAGTCAAGAAAATACAATCTAAATGTATCTAAAGCAAAAACAATTGTTAAAAGCTCTTTCTCAATTGTATAATAATTGCATTGTGCAACATCTAATGTTCTCGAAGCAGAAAAGATAACATGACTTTGTTTCTCAATCTTTTGGCCTAAAATAGCTCCTACTGTATAATTGCTAGCATCACACATTATCTCGAATGGAAGATCCCAATTTGATGGCTGAATAATAGGCATACTTGTTAATAAGGCTTTGAGTTTGTCAAAAGCTTCCTTGTGGTCCTTTCCAAAGTCAAATGGAACGTCTTAAGAACCTTAGATAAATGATTTATGAATCTCCATAAATAGTGAGATTATCCATAAATATTTCAATTCAGTTCTCAATATACTCATCATGCATCTTTGGAATGTACCTAGAGCATTACAGAGACATAATGGCATTAGCCTAAAGGCATATTTTCCAAAAGGACATATGAATATAGTCTTTTCTTGATCTTCTTGAGCAATTGCCATTTGATAGTAACTTGGAAATCATCCAAAAGCAAAAACATGATTTACCAGTAAGTCTTTCCAATATGTGATCCACAAAGGGTAATGGGAAATGGTCCTTTTTAGTAGCTAAGTAAAGATTTCTAAAGTCTATGTACATTCACTGCCCATTTTGTACCCTTATTGATACTAACTCATCGTTCTGGTTTCGTAGCACTGTCATACTAGTTTTTTTGGGCATAACATGCACTAAACTCACCCATTCACTTTGATATTAGATAAATTATACCTGCATCCAAAAGTTTTAAAATCTCTTTCATTACCACGTCATTGTTGGATTGAGTCTTCTTTAGCCTTCGTATATTGGTTTAGCATTCTCGTTTAAAAGAATCCTGTGCATACAAATTATAAGGCTAATGCCTTTTATGTCTGTTAAAGTCTAACCAATTGCAGTTTTGTATTCTTCAAGTATTGTTACTAATTTTTCCTCTTGCCCTTTAATTAACCTTTTTGAAATGATCGAAGGTAATGACTCCCCATCACCCAAATAGACATACATTAAGTGATCAGGTAAGGCCTTCAATTTTATCATCGAAGCCTGCAAAAAGAAGGTAGCATTTTCTTGTGATTCATAGTAAGTTTAACATTCAAAGTTTCCAAAATCTATTATTATTGCTGATAATGATTCAACAACTTCATAAGTTTCATCAACTTGCTTGTTCACTTCTGATTAGTGTTAAACTCCAACTCATCTTCAACACTTTCTTCTTTAAAAATATCCTGCACAAATGAATCCATAATATCCATATGATAAACATATTGGAAATCATTAAGATACTTTATTGCTTTAAAAATATTAAACTTTATTATCTTTCCATCAAACTCATTCAAATGAGTATCCTCATCCATATCGAACTTCATCTTAGATCTCTTCATAACAACCTACCCAACAAAATCGAAGCTGAATGTTCAACACTATCTCTATACATTTTCAAGATGTAAAAATGTACTGGAAATACCAAACCATTAACTTGGACTAAACAATTCTTAATAACTCCAATAGGATGCATATACAAACAATCAGCTAGTTGAACAATCACATTAGTTTCTTGCAAAGAATTTAGACTTAAAGCTTGGTAAATTGAGTATGGCATGACATTAATAGATGCACCTATGTCTAGCATGGCATGCTCAATTTCTTATTACCAATAACACACAGCAGTTTAACACGGCAGTGTAAACATACCTAGATCTTTGCATTTTTCTAGTAATTTTCTATTTATCATAGTTGAATACATTCTTACCCAAAGTTATTCTCTCCTTGTCCTTCAACTTCCTTTTATTTGTATAAAGTTCTTTCAAGAATTTTGCATATTTCAGAACTTGTTTGATGGCTTTTAGAAGTGGTATGTTGATTTTCACCTTTTTGAAGGTTTCTAGGATCTCTCTTTCATGCTCCTCTTCTTTTGATCGAGTTAACTTGCTAGGAAAAGGAAGTTAATTGATATCAATAAAGATAAATTGTTTTTTACCTTTATTGATTCTTGAGTTGGAAGTTCGTCTTTCTTTTATCCTTTATAGTTCATCACTTTTTAGGAAGGTAACTTTCCTGATGTTTGTGCTTCCAATTTACTAATAGAGGTAGCTAATTGAGTGATCTGATTTCCTAAATTTTGAAGGGTTACACTTGTTTAATATTGAAATTGTTGAGTATTAGTAGCAAGTGCCTTAACAATTTCATCCAAAGATATACGTGAATCTGAAGATTGAGATTAACCAGAAGTAGGAGTTTGAGGTTGTTTATTATAATTGTGAAGTTGATATCATTTTGCCCCTTTGATCTCCATAGCTCAAGTGTGGATGGTCCCTCCATCTTGGATTATAGCGATTGGAATAATGTTCATATTTTCGTTGAGGTTGACCAGGAAAGCTCCTTATTGCGTTAGCTTCTTAAAGGGAGTCTTGTTGCAATGTAGGGCAAATATATATAGGATGTTTAGATAATGAGCATATTTTATAAACTCTTGCCGATTGTAATTAACCTATAGCCATTTGACTAACTAAAGTAGTTAAATCTCCAAGTTTGTGTTACTTATCTCATTCATATGCTTAACAACTCCATCCATCTTTGTCCCAAACTGTTGAGAATTTTTTGTCATAATTGATATTAATAGTCTGGCTGGTTTAGGTGTTTTATTTACTAAAGCTCCTACACTAGCTACATTGACCATATTCTGATTCATTGGCAATAATTCTTCAGAAAAGTACTGAATCAAATGTTGATTAGGAATTTGATGATATGGGCAATTGGCATTTAACTCTTTAAACCTTTCCAAATATTCATATAATGTTTCTCTAGTAAATTTTCTTATCTCATATATCTCATTTATGATATTTGTTACTCGTGATGCATGAAAGAACTTCTTTAGAAATATTCTTTTCATCTTATTCCATATTGTCACTGAGC
>JAOTAY010000006.1:5379429-5392222 GCA_025629805.1 Erythroxylum baracoense
AACCTGGATTCATTTTCCATAGAACTTACAATCGTAACTCAATTGCACGAGAGCAAGGATCAAGTTCTGTAAATACCGTCACAATTACTAGCACATTAGCTCGCTAAATATGTCAAAAACTTCATTTAGATTGTTGCACCAAAAGAACTTTAAAATTCTAATTACATTTTCAGTTCAACATTTCACTAGTTGACCGAAATGTTAATGGAAAATTTTGTTGCTTCTTAAGTTGGACATCAAAATTCAAATTTGGTGTAGATAATTAAGAGGAAGTAAATTACAACAACAACTACTATTAACTACTATATGAGAGTACTATTATATGAAATTAACTGATAATAAGTATAATTAAAATTGGATTTAACATCTAATCTCCAATAGTTTTAGTTTCTACTAAAGATCTTTTACGCAACATTCAAGTATTCATACTTCAACTTCTTTTTCATTCTCATTTTCTTGAAAGGAAAGTAGGCAGTCAAGTATTAGAAGAGAATATATTTCGTCGCTATAAACATAAGCTTTCAAAGCAGTATACAAAGGAAAGAACATTCTTACTATTTCATTCGACTCAATCTCTAGTCCATGCATCCTAGAAAAAATCTCTAGTTTCTTAAACATTAACAAAATTTCCTTCTTTATTTTTTCGTGGAATGTTTGATATTTAAACATTAACAAAATTTCCTTCTTTGGTTTCATGTCTCCAATATATGGAATACCATGTTAAAATCTAAAAAAGGCTCTCATATATATATATATATATATATATATATATATATATATATATATATATACACACATATTTAAAATAGTCTTAGAGTTGAGAAACAAACATTCAATCTTAAAACTCTTATAATCAGAGTTTTTTTGATGCTCCATTTAATGTACTTACACGAAAACCACACCACAAATCACAGATATGTAATTATAATATACATCTAATTTTAACATAGAAAAAAAGCTGCAGCCAAGATCGTTGAAGAGTATGAAAAAAAGTCGACGTCATCATTGTGTATGATTGAGAAATAACGAATAGATTTTTTAAAATTTTATCATTTAGTGGAATAATTGACTTGTGATCATGTTGCCAATGTTATTTTATTTTATTTCTTTTTTATTGTCGTACAGGTTGAAAAGTTAATTATTTAATTAATCATTTTAGCTCTGTAAACAATTGTATGAACAAATACTTTTAACAATTATCCTCCTTCATTTTTATTTTAATAATAACGACAAGCTCATTGGTATTAAAAAAATCAAGTTTTGGAGTAGCATCGTAAGCATTAGTTACATCCGACATTTCCGCCTCTCGCGAATCATTTTGGAACGCTTTGCATGTCGGCACAACATAATTTGTCACCCAGCAATTTGGCTAAATATTCGACCGATGGTTGAACGAGTAAAGGGAGGGGTGTGAGTCATTTTCAGTGACCATTGTAAAAAAATAACCATATAAGCAATGCCATGAGCAATAACGTTCCATAATTTTTTCTTTGGAGTAATCATATTTTTAATCTTTAAACTTAAATAATATTTTTATCTCAATCTTTCAGTTACTAGTTTTTTACATTTTAATTATTTTATATTATTACTTCTAACATCTAATTTAAATATTCACATAACTAAAATTTGTAAGATTAATTTTTTTATTCATTTCACATAAAATATTTATTAAAGAAATTGGAAAGAGAGCCTTAGAGTAATCCATGAAAGTTGCTCTTTTTTTTTTAATACGTAGGAGGGCGCAAAGGCCATAAAGGAATTAAAAAGACAATTCTAGCCCCGAATTAAGGAGGGTAGAAGTGACTATTGAGGTATGCATTTTCGCTAGTTCCCTGGCTATGAGACTGTAACCTGGCGGGTCCTTCGTTGCGACTCGCCCTATAATGAAAATCGCTCATTTGTTACTATAAAGTTATAGGTTTGACTCACATAAATAATCTCTATGTAAAAATTACAAAATAAAAACTGCGGTTGGGGTTACCCTTCTATGACTTTTGCAATACAAAGGGAAGTACATTACGACCCTCTCAAAACCCTTGTAAAATAAAGAGTCTTATGTAATTAATACGTTGACTTTTTCATCTCATAAAATGAAGAGTCTTATGTAATTAATTCGTTGACTTTTTCTTTAGAGTATGATTGGTTAAAATTTTAATATTTAGGAATTAAAAACTTTAAATTGAAATAATAAATATATATTTCTCCTTTCTTAAATCTATTAACGGTTTAGTTAATGCTTACACGCCCTTTTCCGTATTATCATCTGACTTTACTGAAAAGGAAAAAAAGGAGGAACCCATGAATCTCAAACCTGAAAACTTAAAGGACAATCGCCGTTTTAAGCTTGAAAGAAGCAAGCGAGTCACACAGGTCAACTGCAAATTACATTTTATAGCAGCAAGAAAAGAGCTGAAACCAAACCACACCAACCGTGAATTCACCGAACCGATTAAAAGACAACACTTGGTTTGGCAACAGCATAGCTCCTGCTTCTCGGATACACCTCTCTCTTTTCACCAACTTCTTCGAAGTCATCACATGCCTTATCTTCATCAATTCGTCCCATACAAACACTAGAGCTCTTGGGCAAAATCTCAGATCCCACTTTGGATGACTGCCTCAGTTGTTGCCTGTACATTTCCATTTCGCTTTTGTGACCAAGGTTCCTGACGGAAGCAGCTCTCACTAGCTCTCTGTAATCCTCACCCGCATCAGGCCTCAGCGAACTAACACTGAAACTCCTTGGCAAAGAAGAGAATTGCCCATCTGGCAAGGCCCTGCCGTGACCATGACTAACACTCATGGAACAGTTTGTGAGGCTCCTGACGTAAAAATCCTTTGCTTTCCCCAAAACTTTTAATGGGAGCGTCACGATTCGGACGAACTTGTTTTGGCCGTGTCCTTTTTTCTTCATGATTCAAACGCTATACAGAAAGATACAAAATAAAATCTTTAGAAGGAAACCTGCTATGCCTGATGAAGAAATTCAATTCTCGCAGCAGATACTGAAACTGGGCGGTGATCAAAATCCTAAAAGGGGTTTCCTTTGGAGAAATATAGGGAGAGAATTACAAGGTATTAACCAGCTCAGTAGACGAGAGAGAGAAGCAGCAGGTATGACCAAGAAAAGGAGATGGTTCTCAAAGCTGCTAAAAGGGCACACACGCTTATTAAACTTGACGTAAATCCATTCCAGCCTCAGGCAGAGGCTGCTACTATATATAGAATATTTTGAAGGTTTCACGAAAGAACTAAAAAACAGTAGTAAATTAATTAAATCACTGGAAACAAGAAATAGCCAGATTTGGTTGACCAAAGAAATGTTCAAGGTAATAAATAGGTTTGTGTATATAAATTCTCTTGCTGACTGATCTTACTGCCTAAATTTCTAATGTTCAATTACGGTTCCCTTTTACTCTTCATTATCTAACTCAAGCCCGACCCTTTCCAACTTGAATGAATAGTAATAACATTTATAAATATTTTTTTTTAAGAGATGAAATATCCATATATGTTGATAATAAATGAGATGACTCTCCAGTCACTCACAGTATAATTACCGCGGCAGGTAAGAACCAGAAACCACCTCCAGCTACAGCATTAAAAGTCAATCAGTAGGCTGGTTTGGTACTGGGTAGGTCTAGCAAAACCACCGCTGTAACGCTTTTGCAGGCATACCGATTTGGGCCCACACAATAGATCGTATAACTAGCCATTTATAGCTGGAGTTGCGCCGGGGAAATAGAAATAAGAAATTATTAATTCTCACGATGGAGAGAACAAGCAAGCAGATGATGAAGGTTATTAAGGCCTGAGACCTTGGATTCGTTTTAAGAATTTTAAGTCTAGACAAAAAAAGATCTTTATGAGCTATTAAAGGTAGTTGGAAAGGAATACTAAATCTCACCAAAATGTTACGTGCCAATGATATCTCCAATTCTCCAATAAGATCAGGGATGACAATAAGCTGGGCCAACTTGGACGAACCCAACCCATGCTAACTCTGGCCTGAGCTATGGTCAGCTAGATCCCCGACTTGGGCTTGACTTTATATATTTTTTAAAAAATTCAAAAATGACATCAATTTGTTGCACATTGTTGGCTCGGCTAGAGGGCTGTCAACCCAGGCTAGCTCGTTGACTTTGGGTTAGGTGAGGCTGGAGCCAGTCCTATTGCCAAGCCTAAAAGAGATCCCAAAACTATTACCTTGTATGATCATGAGATCATATGAAGAAGATCTTCTTCCTTTAGAAGCCTAGATCAATAAGACCATTAGGGTATCTGTGAGGTCTTATTTACTACCAACAAGAATCAATTCACAAAGAAATCATGTACCTGTTTCTCTGACAAAAGAAGTACTCAATTGGCAAACACAAAATGTTGTAGTACAAAACAAAGTATTTTGCTGAATTAATTTAAACATTGATGGTCTATCCTAACAGACACAATGATAAACTTTAAAGGTTAATGCTTATATCTCTCTAAGTGCGAAAATTACATTAACGACTAATTAATTAAGCTGCACAACTTGATTTTGAATTGAGAAATACATTGACTAGTATTATTGTAGACCAAACTTCTCTAATAAGGAAAAAGAGCTACAAAAAGTTTAAGAAGAGCTTAAGAGAATTGAGTCAGACATGGCTAAAGATTAATCCAGAGCTATATATGAACCATATCTCTTGAAATTTCCTGTCATACAACCTCCTTATAACACTCCATCATATCTTGAAGTTATTGAATATAGAAAAATCTTCAAAATATCTTATTCTTTATTTAGACATACCATTCCAAAATCATCAAAACCTTCTAAGCCAAACTCAACATCAAAAAACATTATGTCAACTTCATATGCTTATAAACCTTTACAAATCAAAATACCACCAACTTCTCCACCTAAAGAAATACCTTCCCCAAATATGGAAACAAAAAAAGAAACCCCCATGACCACCCAAGAATTCATAACGATCCTTCAACCAGTTCTAGATAACTCTAAAAGCCAAAATGAAAGTCAAGAATCTGATTCTTTTATAAAAATCTTCGAAAGCTCTGAAGAGCTTGCATATTTCACTCAAATATCTCAAGTGATGATGGCTATTCCACGTTCTTCTCAACCACACACAAAAGTTGAACATGAGGTTAAAGATGTTGAGTCAGTGATTGAACCAGTCAGACCACAAACACTTCCTACCTATAAACCTACTTCAGGATCACAGTTCACTTTTGATTATATCCAACCAATAAAATAGAGTGATTGACTACATGAATTCAGTGTGTGGATATATCTTCAAATGACAATACCAAACATTTCTCTAAAAGAGATCTTGACATAATTTGTTTGTAAAATGATGGGAACCTCAAGAGAATGGTTCTAAAGCCTTGGTGAATAAAGATGCATGTAAGTCATACAACTGCCAGAAGTTAGTTCCTTGGTAGGAATGAATTATAAAGAATTAATTGGAGATTTCCATCCCATTGATCAACAAAGCAGTCATAAGTACTTTGAAATGAAGTGTTGCTTTGTGAACAAGAAAGATTTGTATAAACATTTTCAAAGAATAATGCTCAATAGCTTCAATAATGTCAATCTTCGGTACACATTCATTGCCTCCTTTCCTGATGAGTTATAGCTAGAACTACATAGAACAATCAATTCTCTCTGAATAGACATATATGAAATCTATCTTGGAGAAATCTATCAACTAGCTTTGGTAATGTTGGACAAATTATGTGAACAATAAAAGTTTTTGAAGTTATGTTAAAAGGTGGAACTCAATTCAAACAAGCTTACAAAATGCCTTACTTAAAGATAAAAAATGACAGGGAGAAATGTGAATATAACATAAAGAAGAAGAAGAAACACTTCTAGAGAGAGTCATTCTAGGTTCACCCTTTCAATAGAAATAAGAAAAAGAGAATAAGATTTTTTTTAAAAGAAGTGTTTCTGAAACTAGAAAGTTAAATAAATGTTACTTTAAAGACAATCAGGCAATTATACAAAAAGGTGCCTTAAAAAGATAAAAATGGATACTAAGTTTTTATAGTCCGTTAAGGCTATAATGCCCATAAGAGATGATGAGGTCATCGAGTCTTTTTCTGAAGAATAGTCCAGTGAAGATAAAGATAAACTATTTACACTACCTATTTGTATATCCAATGATGTTGAAATACCCACTCTTGAAGAATAAGATGACGAGCTAATGTACATGATGAAGCAATCATGTTTGAAGCTAGAACCAAGGAAGTCAATAGTAACACGACCATATGTCAAACTCTAGTTGCTTCTAGAGAAGTATCACATACCTATCTCAACTATTGATTATATAGATTCAAGCTTTTATCAGAATGTTATGAAACCACACATTCTTCCTACAAAAGAATGACAACCTTATGAGGAATACTTTACTGCAGCTAATGACAAATCCTTCAAGATAGACCTTATGACAAAAAGAAGTATTGGGATAAAGTTCTTCCTAAGTTGTGTAGTTTAGATAAAAATATTAGGAAGCGATCTTCCTACTCCTGGTATACTTATTGGGATAGATGTTTATTACCAAGCAGAGAAGTTACAAATCTTACAAAAGGGAATATATAAGATTTTAGTGCATAAACAGAAGACTACAACATCTTTGAGCTACAATATGTTCCCATTGGATATAAAGATATAAAGGGATCAACTCTTATTATATTTCGTGGAAAGTCATGATCAATTCGATCATCCACATCCATTATGGCGAAATTCAGAGTTTTATGTTCAATTGCTTTTCAAAAAGAATGAAGATATTAATCCAACAAAGGCAACTCATCCAGAAATGAATCTAAAAGAATTGAAGATGGCACAAGAGGAATGTGTTATACTTTTGAAATAAGGACTGATAGAACAAACAAAATTAGATTGGGCATGTCAAGTCTTCTATGAAGAAAAAAAAGCAGTAAAGAATGAAGGAAAGAAGAGGTTAGTTACTAATTACAAACCTCTAAATAATTTTCTTTAAGATAACAAGTTTCTTATATCCAAAATAAATACGCAAGTGTTATTTTTAAAGGAGACAGAAATATTTCGAAATTTGATTTTTAAAAAATATTTTGGCAATTAAGTATTGACCCCAAAGATAGGTGCAAGACAATATTCTACATTCCTAACGCACAGTACCATTAGAAAGTAATGATATTTGGGTAAAAGTTGCCTCATAAAGCTACATTGCTTTATTTTTAGACTCAACAAGAGCATCAAGCCATATTAAAACAAATTTTAGACCCTGCAAAAAACTATGGAATCATACTTTATGCCTGCAAAAGCCAAATTAGATCAACCTATAAAGAATTTATAGGAATGATGTTTTATGATAGTTCCTACCAACTTGGCCTACATATAATTGGTGAATTACTAAACTTTCCAGACACAAACCTAACTGTTAAGCAAATCCAACAGTTTCTGGGAATTGTAAATTATATCAGGGAATTCAACCCTTATGTGTCAGAGCATGTCAGCCAACTGTCAAAGCTATAGAAGAAAATTTTGGTACTATGGAGCTCTAATTAGACAAAAGCAGTGAAGTAATTAAAGCAAATTAGTCAGCACCTACCTCCACTAAAGATTCCAGACAAAGTAAAATGAATCTTACAAACTGATCCAAGTGAAGATTTTTGGGGAGCAGTATTAATAGACGAAATAAAAGGAAAGAGGTTTTATTATGGACATGCTAATGGACAATTTAAACCCTCAGAAAAGTAGTATGATACAATCTACAAAGAGATTCTGGCAGAAAAAAAGAGGTATAGAAAAGTTTAATTTATACCTCAGCCCTTATCTTTTTGCAGTAGAAATGGACAATACGTCCTTTCCAAAGATATTGGATCCAAACAAAAGACTTTTGTTTAGAAAGCCAATTGCTTCACTAGACAGATTAGTTTTCCCTCTATAAAGTTCACAATTAAACATATCAAAGGCCACCATAACATCTTAGTTGATTTCTTCTCTCCACCTAAAAAATAGTATTCCTTCTAGAACTATTCCTCTCATCCTTTTGATGGTTGACCTACCTAATACTATTAAAAAAAAGAATTTTTTTTCCTCCCATTGAAAGAAAACCCACCACTATTGATGAAATAGCTACTTTTGCCTAAATGATCCTCTTCTACTTTCTTCATCTCTTTCTTAAACAATCAGGCTTGTATTTCTACCTATCTCTCTTTAACATTTAGATACCATATCATACTATGTTCTTTATTAATGGCCTAGTCTCAGCAAATGCATTGTGTTACTTATAGGCTCTCTCTACCCTATAGCTTGTACTATATCTCTTCCTTCCTTACACTTATATTAACATTTATATGATAGGGGAAATAAAGGTTTCCTCTTATGGACCTTCCTTAAGTGGTACCAACCATTAATGAGATGAAAAACTCGACTCTCATAAGTTATTGAGCATCTCAGGCTATGGGAGACTCCATTATAGAAGTAAACCACCCATTGCTTCTTTGTCCTCCATCAACCTTATATCATAACATATAATGGGTCCATTTATTATGAAAACCAGGTGTATTTTTGGCACAACTCAGAGGTATAAAGAAAATGTCTTTAAAAGTCTTAAGGACTTCTTTAGAGACCTAAATCATTTTCCTAAGTATGTACTACCAATTGTCTCTACATTCATTAGACCTTACCCAGGAGAATTTATTCATGGCAAACCTCAAATGTCGAACTTTACAATTCCAAACAGCCCTATAAACTTGGGCTTAGATACCATTGGACCATCTCAATCACAAACTTCACCTTTTAAGATGCCTAAAACTCGAATGATGATGTTCTCATCATTGATAAAGAAGAACTAGATAAATTTTTGAAAAATTAAATATAGAAGAAGTGAATCCTAATAAAAGGAGGAGAAAAGACATTGATTATAACAACATGAGTGGAGGAGCTTTTCCATGAAATTTGTAATCATTACAAGAACCTATCAGACAAAGATGAGATGAATAAGATTTCTATTGTCTTTGTGGGTCCTTATATTTAAAATTGTTTGTCTTTATGTTAAGGTGTCACATCTTGTCTTTTTATGATGTGACTTTGCTCTTATATATATAATGTATCATTTTTCTTACCTAGAGTTATTGTCGTGACATTATTCTTATCTAGAGTTGTTTGTCATTTTTAATCTCCTTTGCCTGTATACGCAAAGAAGCTCTTCCATTATATTCAAGAAAAGTTTCCATTAAATAAAAGTTGTGTATTTTCCCTATGACTTTTCTTTAAAACTCTCCCTCTCTTCTAAAAACTTGAATCTTCAATAGGTTTACTTATATTACACAGAGATAAGAATATACTCTACACTTGCCTTTGTATAAGGATCTTGAGCATCAAAAAGTATCAGACCTATAATCTTGTTTGGGTTTTAAGTTATACAAAGAAAATTGGTTAGCTTAGATTCTTAAAAGGTAAGCTTTAAGAGTTGATGTCTGTTGAGAGATGAAGGGCTTATGTCTCGACTAACATATCTGGGGCTTAGCTACAATCATCTTTGTCTATCTTTAAGCTCTTGTAAGGTCTGCTTTATAATATCGCATTTGGTTAAATATTGTCCCAAAATTCTCGTGTGGTATCAGCATCTAAACTTAAACTTTAAAGTTGGGATGTCTTATCTTATATAAGGGTTTATATTGGCATGAAGGAAGTCATACATTAAATATCGTTTCTAACGAGATAAAAAAATCGTGAATTATTTAAAGGTGTTTCTTATATACCATTTAATTTTCTTAACATAAAACTTGCATGATATTAACGAAATCCAAATTGTATACATAATTGAAAATTCTAATATAGAATTTTTTAGAATTGAATTAAAATATTTTAATAATTAAAAGTCAAATATATGAATTGAAGGACTAAAAATACATTTATCTCAAATTTTAATAATTGCAAGAATTTTATAACTATTTGCAAAATAACTTACTAAAAAATGAGGATAACAATTTATTACTTTTTAATATAGTTGCATAATCAATATAACATTAAAAACGTAAGATTTAGAGATGTCAATGCGTCGGGTCAGACCCGGCCTGTTCTTGACGGGCTCGACCTGACCTCGGGCTACATTGACCTGTGGCCCGACGAATTGGGATAGACCGGCCCGTGACATGACCCGACTATGGGTTGATCGGCCAATGACCTGGTCTATAGCTTGACGAATCACAGGATGGTCAGGCCGCCTCGGGCCACAAATTTTTTTATAAAAATCGACAAAATGATGTCGTTTTTGAAGTAACAAGTGAGTCATTGGTCAACTGTTTTGTCAAAAATTGACTTGTGGCTCGCCGTAGATTGACCTCGCCCATAGCCTGCCCGTAATCCGGTCAACTAAGGCCAAAATCGAGCCGGGTACTTTTTGACATCCTTAACAGAATTATTTTTTTTTTCCCACAATACACTCCACACTTTCGAAAATATTTATTTCATCGTTTCCTTTAAATGTAAAGAGAAACTCCTGATACTTGGTTATTAATATTATGAACAAGAGTCCTTCTTTAACTACTTAAGAATTGCGTATGTTGGTCCCATACTTCAATGGCTTTATTCCTTTGGATAATAAAAAAGAAGAACATCATCAGTACCATGAGTAATTTGGCTCCAGGTGTTGAATCACGTTAAAGTAAAACTCCAAATAGAGCTTAACCTACCCTCAAAAAAGTGTATAAAAAATTCTGTATGCGCCTATTGTGTGCGTAAGCCATTAGGAACAATTCTTCGAATTTTGATAAACTCCAAGAACCGGTCACAATCTATAGATTGATAAGATCCTAAACGACAACACGTGTTGTACCAATAATTGGTGGTCATCAGTAAAAATAGAAGGGCAAAGCTAATTCTCTATCTACTTTACAGTGTACGTAAGATGTCGACATTGTCGGCATTCTTGAGGAAAAATTTCAAAATTATAAAAATTCAAATCAAACATTTTCATATTAAAGCATAGATTCTCTGTATCCATTATTTTATTTCAATCATATTTTTATTTAAAAATAACGTTGTTTTATATTATACATAAAATGTTTTATGTTAATAGACACAGAAGATCATATGTCTCATATTAAAGTGCCGTGATATGAAAGTCTTATATTATGAATAGTCAACATCTTCAAATTCAAGTGTAATCAGAAAAAAGAAAAGGTGACCAGGTCATGCTCTAACGTACATTGTCTATTTTCAGTGTAATTGGTCAATAACTAAATAAAAGTACACCATGAAAGGTTGTTGACTGTTCAATAAACATGACTTAACTTTAACTACTACGTTAACTTGTAACATTGATACTTATCTTCATTTTAAGCATATTTTTTAATTTGTAAGATCAAATTTTTGGTAGAATCTCACTGTCACATTAGGTTGACCAAAATTCACTGCTTGTTCAATGATAGTTAAAGTTTATACTTTATAAAAATAAATATAACTTTAATATAATCACTATTTTTAAATTTTATTAAATTTATGTTGAGAGATAGGCTACCGAACATCTGAAATGTTAACTTCAAATTGTTATGACTCAAAAGATCGTACAACAAGCAAATGTGGAAACGCCACATCGATGTTACGGGATTGAATCATTGATTCGTTCAATCTGATTCAACTAATAGGCTATTCTGTTCAATTTGGGCCTTCGTCGCTACAGACATCATAGGGATAGGCCTTCCCTCTTTAGGCCTAATGCTTGACAGTTGAGTCCAAACTTAGGCTTCTTCACTGAACCACTCATGGCCTAACTCTTCAAGTACACGAGGTGCAAGTGAGATCCAACCATTTCTTAAGTCTCTAATCGACGGTGTGCAATATATGTACATATATCTTCTGTACTGTACATATTTAGGAGATTCGGCATATATTTAGACATCCTTATAAAGGTAGAAAACTCTTGTATATCGATGTGTATATGGTTGGCGGAACGAGAATAATAATTTTTCCTTTTCTTCACGCTTATATTTTTTTTACGATATCCGACATGAGACTTCAAAATATTAAATTCTACCGTTAACATCTAGCCATATAATGATCAAAGCACATCAGTATGGTTAGAGATGACAAGATCAAGAATAACAGCAAAGGCGATGGAGAAAGGAAAGATGGTGTACTCGTTCCATCGTCTCCCTTTTTATCTAACACCCTTTGGATCATTCCAACATGAATATATTCCCATGTTGTTCAAATGAGACAACTATGAAGAACGTTCAATACGTAATGCGTTTCGAGCCAAAAGAAAGCAAAGTTTCTTGGATGGAACTTTTCAGAAGTAAAAAGACGATGAACTCGAAATTGAGGACTGGCGGAGCATTAATTTAGTGGTTATGGCATGCATTTTTTAATCCATCGAATTGACGCTCCGGTCAATGATTACTTATTATGAGACACTTAAGGTTTGTTTGGTTGAATGTTAATTAATAGAACGGAATGGAATGAAATGGAACGGAAGGGAACGATTTATAATAGAATGAAATGTAATATAGTGAAAAGTTATTTGGGAGGGAAGAAATGGTTTATAATGTAACGTAGTGAAACATTGTTTGGAAGGTGAATAAAATGGAATGTAATGTATAATAAATGACTATTATACCCCTGATATTATAATAGTAGTTACAAGAGGTTTAACGCTATGATTTTAAAACAGAAATCATATCCAATTAAAAAGTCATGCACAACAATGACAAATAATTTTTTATATATTTTCTATTTTAAAATAATAAAAATTTATTATTTTATTATTAATTATATACAATTTATTATTAATTATATAAAAATATTATT
>JAOTAY010000006.1:5392322-5423713 GCA_025629805.1 Erythroxylum baracoense
GAAATAATTAGTATTAAGAAAAATTATTGAGGGTATATTAGGTAGTATGTATTTATTAGTTTACGTTCCATCCTAAATCTCCCAAATCGGAGGTTTCATATTTTCACTGTTTAGGATGGAATGGAACGTAACATGAAACCCTTCGCTTCCATCTCATTCCATTCTATTCCATTATGAAACCCTCAACCAAACAATAGAAGTGTATTACGTTACGTTCCGTTCTATTCTAAACCTTCCAACCAAACAGACCCTTAAGGAGCTTGGGAATCATATGACCCATCATTTTATTAGTTTATGACCTACAACTAATCAGTTTGGTTGTAGTTTAGTGACAATTATTTAAGGGCATTTTTTTTATCTTGTATGTGTTTAAATGTACACGATAAAGTCCATGAGATAATTGTACATTACAAATGAAATTATAATGAGATTATAATTATGAGATTTATATTCTATTTTTGTATTATCCTTAAATTGTTCATAGTCATTGTTCTATTAATATTGGTCATTAATAGAACATAAAAAGACTAGCACATGTTTTATTTTTCCTTATGAAGGATGCAATTAATCTCATAGGCTAAAGTATGGAGATACTTAAACAAACGTGTGACTGCTTGTTCGAGAACAAGTTCATTGAATAGACTCGACATGAGAAATCCATTTGGAACATTACTTGTATGTCAACGGAATTCTCATTATTATGATTGTCTAAGTGATCCTTTGACTTTAGATCAATAAAGTTATCTTGTATAAAAATTGTTATATTTTGATACTACTTATGACCTATTTAATTATGGGTCATTTAATTGGTAATCAGTAGATGTAGCATGAACTATATAGAGGTAATTGTGTGATCAAGATATGATTCATCATCTTAAAATAATTAAGGAGAATATTCTGTTGTTCTCGATTAATATTAATTCAGGAAACCCTTGGCCAAGGTTGAATGACGTTTTGTAAATAATTTACAAATGTCATTAATTAAATCAATAGCTAATGATGAAGAACTAATATGATTGGACTAAAAATATGGTAGACATTAATTTCATGCTCTATGTCTAATCGAAATATTATATAATGAAATGAATGAATTATACAGAAAAATCATACACGGAAAGGTTAGTCAAAACCACACTGACATTCCTTAATATTTTGGTGGTCATGATGCGTTGCTAGACGCCAATCTTGAATTATGATTATAAATTGTTTGCTCAGAGAATTAAAGATAAATTAGAAAGAGCTTTAATTTATCTAATTTTAATTATGAATTAGAATGATAATTTATAATCATTATTAACATATTTGAGAACTTAATAGGTCTTACATAAAGAATGTGTTGAAGAGAGCAAAGTTATTTTAATTAAGTTGGACTTGATTGTAAAGATTGAAAAACTTTATGATTAAATATGAGATATTTAATTAATAATGATCAATATGAGATATTGGATCTTATTTGGGCATAATTGATATTTAACGAGAATTATTTGTAATTTTATTTAAAGTTTAATTGAAATTATAATTTAATTTCAATTAAAGTACTAAAACATCCAAAGCTTATTATAAATAGGCTTAAGCTCTATGGAGCTAGCTCTTCTTGCTTAACCCTCTCTGTAAAAGTTACAGAGTTCTCTCAACCTATTTTGTGGATACTGTTAGAGGCCGAACACTTGTGCAACTACAGTAGTTGAGATAGATCAGTTTCGAAACTAGTTCAAAGGATACGAAAAGAAAAGATCAAGCTTTGGAATAAGGTACGAATTTAGATTCAAATTTTATTATGATTTACATGTTAATCATTTTATAAAATAAAAAAGATCTTGATTTGGGAAATCCAATGTTATAAAAAAGTTTCGTAATTATTAAGCTGCAACCAGTATTAGATCCCAACCTAGTTTCCCAACACATTTTTCAATTGGTAATGATTCGAGAATCCATCAACTGCGTTCATAATTGGCAAAGTGCAAATAAGATGGGCAAAACGTGGTTGCATATTTTGGGGGTTTCAAGGTAATATGGGATGAATTTGCTAATTATGTTCAACTCCTTTTAAGTACTTATGGTGGATGCAAATGAAATTTGGTTGTTGATATAGGACAAGCAGAGAGAGAACGAACGAGTTCAACAATTTGAATGGGTCTTGATGATGATGTCTACGGGACTATATGTTCCAATATCACTGCTTAAGAACCTTCCGCCCTTAAATGGAGCCTATGCTCTCATCATTCAAGAGAATAGTATCGTACGGTAATTTGTACTCGGGATGAGCAGACTTAAATTGTCAATTTTACAATGTAAGGACTAAAATAGTCCTATAGGACAACAAGTTTGGAAAAATGTGGGAAACACGGGCATAATGTATCTATGTACTTCAAACACATTAGGTACCCTAAGTGGTGGTCTATTGATCATGTAAAGGTAGACAAAGACAAGGAAATGCGGCAGGTCATGTTTGTGGTTCTTTAGGCATGGCTAATGCTGCCCAGGAAGTGGGCACTGGTTCTATAATAGTCAACGCTGCCCAAACAGATGTAGCAATCTTGTTAGTGAAAAAAGATCAAATCAATAGACCATCATACTTTCAATGGTGAATTCACCACCTAAAGGTCAAACTAAAAAAAAGTCTTTTAGGTTAGTAGATGCTTAAGTTTGGAGCTTTTCATCATATAATAAGAAATAAGGATTTTTTTGGTTGACTTGAAGGCAATCATAGTGTCTCCAATTGCCTTTCCTAATGACACATGTGTAAATGCTTCAATAGAGGGGCGTATGATATTGGGATCAAACTTGACACTTGATAATGTTCTTTATATGCCTCAATTGACTTGCAATTGAATTTCCTTAGGGAACTTGATCAATGATTTGTTTTGCCTTCACACATTAACAGATAAATGGTATGTGATATAAGACCCCACTTCAAGGACTCCAATTGGTGTGGGTGAGTAAAATACAGGTTTCTTCGCAATGTGGCATCGACATCAACACATCATACTTCAGCAAATTATGGCATCGATGTCTCAGTCATGCTTCAAGAAATGATTTGTTATTCCTAGTGATTATCCTAAATTTCATAATGAACCTTGTGATATTTGTTTTAAATTCAAGCAAACTCATTAAGTTTTTCTTGTTAGCATGAATAAAGCTATATATTTATTTCTATTGAGTTATTGTGATGTGTGGGAACCTTATAGCATTCCTTCTTCTTATAGTACTCACTATTTTTTAAGCCTAGTTGATGATTATTTAACAGGAGTATGGGTTTACTTAATGGTTGAGAAAACAAAAATGATGAAAGTTTTTAAAATTTTAATGCTATATTGAAAACTCAGTTTGATAAATATGTGAAAGTTGAGTGTGGTAATAATGACACAAAATTTAAGCCTTTAGAGCCCTATTTTGCAAAAAAATGGAATTGCCTTCAAAACTTCTAACGTAGGAACACAAAATGGGCAGGTTGAGAGAATACACAAACATATCTCAATATGGGGTGATCCTTACGATTTCAAGCTAGTTTACTCTTCATTTTTTAAGTGAATGCACTTTAACACCTACCTATCTCATTAATCACACACCAACAATTGCAGTGAATAGACAGACCCCATATGAATTATTAAACAAGAAACCACCTCTTTATACTCATTTTTTAACATTTGGGTACTTGTTTTATGTTAGTTATGTTCTATGTGGAAAAAACAAGTTAATCCCTATAGTAAAAAGTATAATTTTATGGGATACCCCTATGGGAAGAAAGGATGATATGTGTTTGATTTGGAAACTCATGAACTTTTTTGTCTATTGAGATATAGTACTTTTAGGAAAAATTTTCATTCTTTGAGATTTCATCTACATCTCACTTACTAGTGTCTATTACCCAAATCTAGGAGAATATAATAATCATACATTATCTTTTTCTTCCATGTCATTAAGTGCTATCAATTTTGTATAAGCTATTTCTGGTTCTTCAATGCTTGTTTTGGGTGCTTTTTCTAATAATTGAAGTAAAGATGATAGGGGGAGCAATGTACTTTCTTCGCCCGTTAAGGTATCCATTACTATTGATGAAAGGGGGAGCATCTTTAATCCCACTATTCCTCCGTCTGCTGTTGACGACATGTCTAACCCCTACTACTAATCATGACGAGACCACCGTATACAAAAGTCAACAAATTTGTTAGCCTAATACCGTATTGTGAGATTATGCTTGCCAAACTATATGTTGTTTTGATCCTCCTTCTATGTTCACCACTCAATTTTTGTCCTCAGGTACTCCTTATCCTAGAGTCAATTATGTGACTTGTGCTAACTTTACTGCCAACCGTACTCATTTCTTATAGTTATTATTGTTGATATTAAACCCACATAATTTTCTAAGGTTGTCAAAGATTTTGATAGGCATGATGCTATGGTTAAAGAGATTATTGCATTTAAGCGTAATGGCACATGGACCATTGAAAATCTTCCTCCTAGGAGAAAACCCATTAGATGTAAGTGTTTATATAAAATCAAATATAACTTTAATGAATCAATTGAACCCTTCAAAGCTAGGCTGGTTATTCTTGGAAACAATTAAATTCAAAGAGTTGATTTAAAAAGACTTTTGCTGCTATAGCAAAAATGGTCTTCGTGCCTGCCTTTTTTGTAATTACTATATATATATATAATGTAAGAAATATGACATGATATTATGGCGCAAATTTTTTATAGGCTCATGTAAATTTGGTTTAAAGTTTTTCTTAATTTAATAATATATTAAATATTGACCGCTAATTTAATACTTGATAGACATATAATATTTATGTTAACAGGTATATAAACTATAGTCCTCTCTCTACCCCTAATTGAGTAAACAGACAAAAACTAAATACAGAACGAATGTATTTGGCTATCCATCAAGATATCTGCTACAGAAAGAGACTTAAGGGAGAGCAACTAGTTTGTGATTGTTAAAAGATTTCTCTATATCATATTGAATTTTTCTCAAAGTAAGTGATTTTTGTAGTTATTATTATATTCAAGATCTTAATGGGCATGAATGATTTTTGTATTGATTTCTAAAAATCGAGTATGACTAATAACATAGGGTATCATAGCCTCAGATTTTGAATATATAACAATCCTTATATTATTGACTTGATGATTGTTTCAATTATGATGTTCATAAAAAATTATGATTTTAGGTTTTTTTATAAAAAATGATTTTTTCCATAAAGATGCATTGTTGCCGTCGTAATCACCATATACATGAATGTCCTTCTAGATTATTACTATGAAAACAAAAGAATGGTGGGGGCAACACCGTGTGATTCTTCTTGGAGAACATTTCTTGGAGAACGTTCATATCTTTCTTCATGTGATTCTTCATGGAGAACATTTCCTGGAGAAAGTATATATCTTTCTTCACTATTACTATTTTTTTGGCAAGTAACAATAAATATACTTCATCGAAATTACTTGCAGTAATGGTTGTATGGTTGGGAAGTTATGTATGCATATTATTTCACGCTTTGAGTTACCATTTATTGATGTTTATAATTTACGAAATTATCTATATGTCCTCTTTGTGTCCAAGAAAAGGGAATAGTTTTATGAAAAATTATTTTAACAATGAGTACATGTCATTTACAAATCTTATGATCCTTATTTTGTACCTAAGATTGGCCCATAAAGTAGTGTTGAATGCATAAATTTGTTGATGTATCCGTACTACACATGAAATGTGTTTTTGAATGGAAAATTACAATTTTAATCCATGAAGTTTTGATGATGGATGAATTGATTTTAAAGTTTTGATTTCTTACATTTTGGTCATATTAATGATATTTTGACGTATAATAAAAATTTTAATTTTAATTTTAATTATATATATATATATATATGAGAGTATATTTAAAATTAATTTGATAGTTACCAAAGTGGCCAAATTAAATTTGAATGTGTAGTCATATAATTTATGTATTTTATGAAAGGCCATTATGAAAATTTTATTAGTTGTACAAATTAGGGACTTTACTTAAGGGTAAATCAGTGTTCTATAATTAATAAATATAAAGGAAAATTTGATATACTCTTATCGCATATTTATAGTTATCTAAAGATGTTATATGTACTTAATGAAGTTTATTTAATTTTCTTATAAAGTTTAAATAGTATTATAATAATAGTAATGATATGTATTATTATGTTTATTCAAAGGAAAACTGCAATATATTTAATTTATGTACTTCCTATCTGAATCTGTTAATTAGTGAGCATTTATATGTTTGCAATTATTAGCGCTCACTCTCAAGCTTCTTTTGCTACCTTGTTCACTAATGTGAATTTATCTGAATGGAGCGAACAAGTCACTTTCCATTTAGGTGCTTTGGATTTTGACTTGCATTATTAAAGGATAAGTCTGTTGACCTTAAAGATACTAGTGTAGAGGCTGAAAAGGCACACCATAAGGCATAGGCAAGATCTAATAGGTTATGTTTGAATTTTATGTGAATAACAATTTCCAGCAACATTAAGTCTACTCTTAACAATTTCCAGCAACATTAAGTCTACTCTTTATAGCACTGAAAATCAAAGTGCTAAAGATTTTCTTAAGCTTGTGGAAGATAAGTTTCGTTCTATTAATAAGGAACTTACAAGGACATTTATGACTAAGCTCATGACCATGAAGTTTGATGGGTCAAAGAGTATGCATCAATGTCCTTGATATGACTAATATTGCAGTAAGACTTAAGACATTGGGTATGACTGTAGAAGACTCCTTCTTAGTGCAGTTTATCATGAAGTCACTTACAACTGAATAAGGACCATTCCACGTCAATTATAACAAATTAAAGGATAAGTGAAATATTGATGAATTTTACAGTAAGCTTATTCAGAAGGAAACGAAATTAAAGAAACAAGGAGCTAATTCTATTAACCTAATGGGTCAAGAAGCTGGAAAGAAATTCAAACCAAAGACCAATAATTTTAAGAAGAAAGAACCTGTAAAAGTTTCGCAGGTTGCTAATGGTGAAAGGAATGGACAAAAATTAGATAAATGGGACTTCTGCAAGAAAGAAGGAAATTATCAGAAAGATTGCCTAAAATGTAAGGCTTGGTTCAAAAAGAAAGATATACATTATGTTTTTGTATGCTTTGAATCAAACTTATCTAAAGTTCCTTCTAATACTTGGTGGTTTAATTCTGGTGTCACTACTTATGTTTCCAATATTATGCAAGGATTTCTTACAATCTAAACTATAATCCGAAATAGCAACTTTCTATATATAGGGAACCGAATAAAGGCCCCAGTTGAAGGTGTAGGGACTTACAGAATGACATTATATACTGGGCATCATTTAGATCTAATAAACATTCTCTATGTACCTTCAATTTCTAGAAATTTAATTTCTGTTTATAGACTTGATGCTAGTGGATATACCTTTAAATGTGGATGTAGTTGTTTCAATTTGTATAAGAATAATTCCTTTATTGGTTATGGAATGCTTATAGTTGGTTTATATAAATTGAAACAAGATTATGTTTTTTTAATCCCTATTTATTGTTAATCATAATGTTGGAATGAAACGTCGTTTGATGAATGAAAATTTTGTTTACTCGTGGCATAAACGTTTGGGTCATATGTCCAAAGAAAGGTTAGAAAGACTAGTAAATAATGAGATTTTACCGAATCTAGATTTTACTGATCTTGGCTTATGTGTGCAATGCATTAAGGGTAAGCAAACCAAACATAGCAAGAAAGGAGCCGCGAGAAGCAATTAACTTCTTGAAATAATACACATCGACATTTATGGACCTTTTGACACTTCATCCTTTAATGGAGAAAAATACTTCATCACCTTTATAGATGATTTTTCACAGTATAGATATATCTATTTGCTACAAGGAAAATATCAAGCTCTAAATGCTCTTGAGGTGATTATAAAGAGGTTGAGAGGTAATTAGATAGAAAATTGAAAATTAAAAGATCTGATAAAGGTGGTGAATATTATGGACAGTATGATGAATCTAGATAGTGTCCTAGTCCATTTGCTAAGTTCCTAGAAAGTCATGGCATATGTGCATAGTATATACTATGTCAGGCATACCATAATAAAATGGTATGGGCAAAATAGAATATTAATGGTTATGGTTAGGAGTATGATGAGTAATCCTTATTACTTAAAAGTTTGTGAATGTATGCACTTAGAACTGTTATGTATCTGTTAAACAAGATTCCTAGTAAGGCAGTTCCTAAAACTCCTTTCGAGTTATGGATTAGAAGGAACCTAATTTAAGACACCTATATATTTGGGGTTATCCAATAGAAGAATGAATTTATAATCCACATGAAAGAAAACTGGATTCTCGAATAGTTAGTTATTACTTTATCGATTACCCAGAGAAATCCAAATGGTACAAGTTTTACCATTCAAACCATAGTTTTAGAATTGATGAAACAACCGATGTCAATTTTTTAGAGAACGTAAGGCTAGTGAAAGTGCTAAAAATTAAGTTGTGGATATTAATAAAATAAGGGTTGATGTTCCATTACCCATAAATGTTCTTAAACCCATAACCACAATAAATGTTGTTTATGCATTGGAAGATCAAAATAATCTAGAATAACATTTGGATAATGAAGAAGCTCCTTATGAAGAACCTAACTTACCACCAGTTCATGCAAATGAACCAGTGGTATAGCTTTAAACAAACCTATAAAGGTTAGAAGGTTAGTTATTTCTGATGATTATGTAGTTCTATTTACAAGAGTCAGATTTTGATTATGCCATTGATAATGATCTTGTTTCGTTGTCACAATCCATAAGAAGTGATAAGTCTTAAAGATGGAGTGATGCTGCGAAAGAAGAATTGAAATCAATGGCTCAAAACAATGTATGGGATCTTTTAGATTTACTAGAAGATTGTAAAAGAGTTAAATATAAATGGGTCTTTAAGAACAAACGCAACTTGAATGGCAATGTTGAAAGGTATAAAGCTAGAATTGTTGCCAAAGGTTACACTCAGAAAGATGACATTGATTATAAAGAGACCTTTTCACTTATCTTAGAGAAAGATTCATTGAGAATAATTTTAGCATTAGTAGCTCAATTTGATTTAGAGTTACATCAAATGGAAAACAACCTTTTTTAATGGAAATCTTGAGGAGGAAGTTTATATGGATCAACCTAAAGGTTTTTTTCATTAAAGGAAAAGAAAGTATGGTGTATAAATTGAAGAAGCTAATATATGGAATTAACAAGCTTCCAGGTAATGGTATATTAAGTTCAATAATACCATTACTTCTTTCGATTGTGAGGAAATTACTGTTGATTTATGTATTTACTAGAAGATCAGTAGGAGTAAGTTTATATTTTTAGTTCTGTATGTTAATGACATTTTGCTTGCCACTAATGACTTGGTTTTATTGCATAAGACTAAAGAATTTCTTTCTAAGATTTTTAAAATGAAAGATATAGGAGAGGCATCCTTTGTGATTAGAATTTCAATATTTCATAAAAGATCAGAAGGTTTATTATGATTACCTCAGAAAGCCTATATTGAGAAATTTCTTAAGAAATTTAACATAAGCAAGTGCTCGGTAGGTGTACTTCCTGTTTAAAAGGGAGATATATTTAGTGTTATGCAATATCTAAAGAATGATGTGGAATGAAGAAAATGGAAACAATTTCATATGCATCTATTGTAGGTAGTTTGATGTACCTGCATCTATATACTAGACCCGACATCAGTTTTGCAGTAAGCATGGTATTGATCATTGGAAGGCTTCAAATAAAGTGTTAAAATACCTTCAAGGAAGAAAGGATTACATGCTCACTTATAAGAGATCTGATAATTGAGAAGTGATTAGATATTCTGATTTAGATTTTAATGGGTGTGTTGATAGTAGAAAGTCAACATTTGGCTACTTATTCTTATTAACTAAAGGAGCAATCTATTGAAAATGTGCCAAACGATCTATCATTGCTTCATCCAATTAGGAAGCTAAATTTGTAGCTTGTTATGAGGTTGGTGTATGCCCCGTGAACCAATTATAAAATGTACTCTAATTGATCAGTTGTGATTTAGGTAATGTCGTATTCTGACCTTATTTAATATTAGGTAGTTATTATGTCTTACTATAGGGCTGCATATAACTTGTGGGCCTCAAAGAAGTTTAGGTCTCTTGCTGATATTAAATAAGCCTACAGAGTTGCACACTAAGCAAATTGAACATTTATTGGGCCTTAATCAGATTTGGGCTTTGGGTTTTGGGCTTTAGGGTTTTACTATGTATATGGATATATAGTATGACTAGAAGACATAAGAATATTATCTGCTCAAAAACCCTAAAGGAGACATCCTTTGCTAGAAATAGAGAGAGAGAGAGAGAGAGGTCTTAGAAAGTGGTGCTAGCATATCAGAAGGGGTTTTTCAGTCTCGCAAGAGTGTGGATACCAATAGAGGAGCGACACTTAACGTGCTCTACCAGAAACTACCAGTTTCTCTGTATATTTTCGCTGCAAAAGATATAACCTAATCTGGATTTGGTTTCGATATTCACATGGGTCTTGATGTTTTGGATTCTCAAAGGTGATAAATGTTATTACTATTGACAGTTTGAAAATATCATTAGTTATAAGGCTAAAATTCATGCATTATGGTTGTGGAACTTTATTTCAAGACTTGAAGTTGTCGACATAATAAACAAGCTGTTGAAAATTTATTGTGATAATTCTGTAATAGTTAGGGATAGCAAAAGGGCCCGGGCCCGGGATGGGGCTGACCAAGCTAGGAAATGCAAAATGATGATGTGTTGCTTTAAAAACAAATCAGCCCGGGCCAAAAATGTGAGGGGGTTAGCCTGACCTGGCCCATTTCCATCTATAGTAGCATTTTTGTTCTCTAAAAAAAATACTCTAAAGGCGCAAAACAAATGGAGTTAAAGTATTTTGTTGTTAAAGAGAAGATTCAAAAAGAAAGAGTATATATAGAACAAATTAGGACATATCTCATGGTTGCATATCCTCTAACTAGGGGTTTACAACTAAAGACATTCAAAGAACCTGCGTTTAGGATGGGTCTTGGTTGTATTCATAATTGATAATCATGTTTGATGATGAAGTTTTAACAGTCTTGAATAATGCTTGATGATGAAGTTTTAACACTCCTGAGCACAATAATAATATATTTCTGAATTTTATATTTCTTATTCATTATGTTTATATATACATGGTTGTTTGAAAAAGAAATTTGTATGTATTTTCATAACATGGACTGTATGTTGTTTATATTCAACTTATGAAACTAAACGTAATAAGTTTGTAATGTAATGGTATATGGAAGGGAGTATTCAACTATACTGTGAATGACTGCCATAACCCACATCGCGTGATTTGTTGTGTTAAGGTGCTTATGATGTTAATGGTTTATAAGATTTAATATTTTGGTAGCCTTATGTTATACTATTAAATGTGCTTATGAAACATCTAGCCAAGTGGAAGAATATAGGAAATATGACCTGATGTTATGATCCATATTTTTTGTAAGTCTATATTAAATTTGGTTTAAGGTTTTTTTTAATTTAATAGTATATTAAATCTTGACCGTTAATTTAGTACTTGATGAAAGTACAAGAATTAATATTAACATGTATATAAATTAGTTCTCTCTCTACCCTAATTGAGTACACAGACAAAAAACAAATAGAGAATGAATGTATTTGGCTATCCATCAAGCTATCTACTATGGAAAGAAGGTTAAGGGAGAAAAACTAGTTCATGATTATTAAAAACTCTCTCTACATTATGTTGAATTCTGCTCAAAGTAAGTGATTTATTCGCTTTATCTATGTGGTTATTATTATATTCAAGATCTTAATGAGCATGAATTATTTATGTATTAATGTCAGCATGAATGATTTATGTATTGATGTCTGAAAATCAAGTATGAAAGCTAACATATAATGTTTTTCTTTATGGTGATCTAAATGAAGTTTATATGCAACTCTCACCTGGATTTTCTGCCTCTTCTCCTGCTAAGGTATACCGCCTTCATAAGTCCTTATATGGCCTTCACCAAGCTCCCCAAAATTAGTAATATAAGCTTGTTGGATCATTGAAGTGATTTGGTTCATTCAGTCCTATCTTAACTATTCATTGTTTAATTATAAGCAGCGCGTTGTCTCCTTACATATTTTGGTCTATATTGATGATTTAATTATTGTTGGGAATAATCCTATAGCCATTGCCAACTTTAAAGCTTATTTGAGTCGTTTCTTCTATATGAAAGATCTTGTTATGTCAAAGTACTTAGTTGGCATTGAAATTGCTTGCAAACTTGAAGGATTGTCTTTGTCTCAAAGAAAGTACACAATTAATATTTTGTCTAAAATTGGTCTTCTTAATGTTAAACATGCAAATTTTCTAAATAAATAAAATCATCACCTCGCACTTGATGTTGGACCTTTATTTGACGATCTAGCTGAATATCCTTGTTTGGTTAGTTGACTTATTATTTAACCATAATGAGACCTGAACTATGCTGTATTGTCGATATCTTGGCTCAATTTATACATGCTCCTCGCATATCTCATTGGGATGCTGCTATACATATGATGTGCTATTTAAAGGCATGCCTAAGTCAAGACATTCTCTTATGTGATGACGATCCATTACTATGACTTTGATTGGATGAGTTGTTCACTTACTTGTCGTTCATTCACTAGCTATTTCATCCAACTTGGTGCTTCTTCTGTCTTATTGAAAACTAAGAAATAACCAACTATGTCTCGTTCTTCTGTAGATTAGTATCGTTCTATGATTGTTACTAGTTGTGAACTGCTTTGGCTCAAATCTTTATTTCGTTCACTTGGAGTTTCTCATCAACCAATATGACTATTTTATGATAGTTAAGCTACTTTACATATTGTTGTCTTGTTTTTTTGGAGGCATACAGCACATAGAAATTGATTGCCACTATGTTCGTGATCAAATACAGGCTAGCAACACTGCTTCCACTCATGTTTGCACTCATAATCAACTCGATGATATGTTTATGAAGGCGCTTGACCAATCCCAATTCCAATACCTTCTTCATAAGTTAGACATCCGTTGCCTTTATGCTCCAATTTGAACGAAATTATTGCGAACATACCTTTTGCAATATATGTAAATATATAGTCTATACATATTTAGGAGATTTGGCATATATTTAGATGTTCTTAATATTGTAGGAAACTGTTGCATATTGATGTATATATGCTTGGCCTTCACAGGGAATGAGCATCAGACTTTTCCCTTTTCTTAGCACTCACATTTCTTTAGGCACATTGTCTACTTCACATTCCAGGCATGATCTTCTGAAATCCCCCAAATAATGATCCTAAATCAATACTCCTGATGACCAATCCACTTTCCTTTCGTACTTCTTGAAGCATCATTAGTTAATCCGTACATGTTAGTGGATGTCTTAAGCGAGCAGCGACCCTTAACCTATTATCTAGTACCAAACTGGTAGAAATCAACTCGAAGGATGGGTAACCCATGACTATAAGTCCAGAAGTCTGGTAAGCAACAGATTGTTTCCGTTTATGAAGCGGAAGGGTGGGCGATTCAGGCAATGGCTAGATTGACCCAGGTATCATGTTAACACAGCTTACTTAATGCTCTAATTCACCTATCGTTATGATGGTTTGCCATGATCAAGATTTGGATGACATAGTGTAATGCCCCTGGTCTTGAAACCACAGTCCCTCACTTTAGCTTCAGAAAGTCTCTTCTTAGCTTAGACGGTTCCCACAAGCAAACCCACGCCCACCCTTCTATTTTATTTGGCTTGATAAACGTTTCTAAGATAGCTGTTAAACTAAGCAACTGGTTATCTTTAAGTGGAATCTGGGACTCCAATCCTATAATTAATTAGAGAAGTTGCTTTTCTTGTAATGCATGTTATAGCTGCAAAGTAACAAGAGGTCCGTATAGGGAACCGAGAAGAGATTCGAGAAATGTTTCAATCGTTGACACTGCCTATTTGTTCTAGAGATTCCGCGAGTGGTGCACATGTAGGCGTGTCGGGGATTAAAAACTTACGTTAATCAGTAACAAAAAACTACAACTTCAAGGTTTTCTTCTAGATTTGAACAGTGAACAGAGACACAAAACATACAATGTCAGTAAGTACCTTGATCCACCAAACGCCTACACGGAAGATGTGAGTGTACCGGAGCTTCTTATTTACATCTATAAGTGGCAGTTGTGAAGACATCAGGGACTTGGTTTTAGTGGGAAAGGTAGTTTTGATAAGCTAAAGAAGCTGTTAAAGGAGATTGCCAGCTCGTTATATTGAATGCGTGTGGAAGAAACATGATTGCTTTTCACCACGTGCCAGTGTCGAGTTGGCTCAAACCTCAAACAAAAAAGTGGTCAAATTCGTATTTTGACCAGAAAGATTCCAGCTATGCAGGGTACCAAGATCCCCATGTTGTAGGGATTAAAAACCTAGGGAACACAGAGGTTACACATCCGATTTCGATTGTAAAATCTACATTGCAACTCAAAAAGGAAAAAGAAAAATAGAGAGAGACTTGACCCAATAATATAGGAACTAATGTAGAAAATATTTAAGAATAATTAGGTGTTGTAATATCACAGCTCTTATATATTTATACATGTACGTTTGGATCAATGAAATCATCCAAGATTATTAAGCCACTTTAGCATGGAAAAAGTTTGAAGAAGTGGCAATAATAAAGATCTGAGAAAGTGAGTCAAAACTGCTGAGCTGGTTACTGATACCCTCACGACAGGCACTCTCTTCTGGGCTCCACGCCAATGAGAACTGCAGTTCTCTAGTCTCTCCACTTTTTTATAATATTGCACGAATGGTACACCTTAAGTTACTGGCGATGAACTAAAAGTATATGTCCTAGATCAGGGTGATCGCTTAAAAATTATGGCAATATCGCTTCAATTTTTTGAACACCCGAGTTGGGTACCATCTACTGGTCAAATCTTACCCAAAAAAGAAGAGCCTTTTGATTTCTTTAAGTTCACAACAAAGACTTGTCTCTAATGACCTGGAAAGTTGTAGCTAAAATCTTACCCAAAAAAGAAGAGCCTTTTGATTTCTTTAAATTCACAACAAAGACTTGTCTCTAATGACCTGGAAAGTTGTAACTAATCAAAATGGGTGCTTCTGTTTCAAAAGTTATGACCGCAAGTGTGGTGCACGGTTGGGCTATTGGAAACGCCATTGCAATAAAATTTCTTTTTTACGGTTTTACCCAAAAGCAACGGGATGATTTTTTAGTTTCGGTTTTGCCCCTTGATGAATTGTCCTCACCTCTACAGTTCGAGGATCATCATCCGCAATCGTACGCAATCCTCGTGGGAAGTACTATGCGTCTTCTAATTGATTTACTTTATTTTTATTATCTAATTTTTTTCCACCAATATATAAAATTTATTTGAAATTATATTGGATAAAATGGGCAATTTGAAAATGTTAAATAAATAAATAACATTAAAGTTAATTTAACTTAAAATTAAATTGAATTAGTTACTTCAACATATATAATTAATTTAATTAGTAACAAATAAATTAATCAAATCACGATGATGGTATGGTGGTACCACACGCGCCCTAGATTGGAGGCGGGAATCATCAGAGACCATCTGACAAAGGGTAAGACCGTAAATCTAGGAATGATTACAAATGAACTTTTATACACATTATAATTTCTTAAAGAAATACAGCAGGAATGCATTTTAAATAATGCCTAAATCCTAATGGGTTTTACACAGCTAACCAACAAAAAGCGAAATTTTCAAGAGGCACAAATTTGTTTGGGGCTTTCTTTGTCTGCCCCAAAAGAAGAGAAGTTGGGAAGACTGTGCAGTTCAGACTTCAGAGGATAGCTTTTATTTTTTATTTTCCTTCAAAACTCAACTTGCTCTATAACTAGGTACGGCTCTTAGTGACCCCATTCTTTCATGTCTTTGATTTTCTCTTCCCCATAAAACATTTAGCTGTGGAGTTACTATTCATTCAAATTGTTGATTTTTATCCTATTTTTTGTACCCCCTTTTGATTGTTCTTTCATTCTTTGCTTTTTATGTGATCTGGGATTTGATGATTTCACCCTTTTTGTGGAGCTTGAAGAGGAAGTTGTTGGTAGGCATTGAGTGTGTGTGTGTGTGTGTGAGAGAGAGAGAAAGAGAGAGAGACAACGCTTTGGTATTCGAGAAGAAGATTACATGCTCATCATGTCTTGGATGGTGACGATGACCATGAAGCAAAGAAAGTAAATGCCCACAATTTAGAAAAGTTGTCCCTTTGATGCTTAATTTTTCCTTGTGTTCGTCAATGATAGAGAGAGGCTTCATATTCTCTCTTTTGCTTTCCCACACGTTTCTCGTCCCCGTGGATGTGATTGGTCTTATTATTCTCTTTGTTCTTCTCTTTTGACATTTGAGGGCTTTTTCTTGGATTAGATTTGTTACAACTCTTGAACGGGGTGTTTTACCCTCTGATACCCCAGCTTAGTAGCCAAAGAAGAGAAGGAACTATGAAGCTTGATGTGGATAGTGGTGGGCAACTACTGGATCTGGAAACTGCCTTTAAAGACTGCATTTTGGGTGGCATAGTTGGTGGTGTGATTTGCGGTGGTATGGCAGAGAAATTAGATCTGAAGAAATTGATTAAAGAGCTTGAGTCAGTTGAAGTTCCATTTGTTTTCATAGGTCCAATCTCTTTGGATAGGGATGTCAATTTCAGCCCGGCCTGGCCCGGGTTTGGTAGGCCATAGGCGGGCCACGGGTCGAAATTGACATCCCTATCCAAAATGGCGTCATTTTGTCCAAAATGACACCGTTTTGTATTTTTTATATTAAAAAATATAGACAGGCCAGGTTTGGCCCGGCCCCCCTTAGCCCGCCGGGACACGGGCCGATAGGCCCATCGGCGGGTCAGGCCATCCCTGCCCACGTGGGCCAGCCTGCGGCCTGCCGTTTCCACCCGGGCCATTGACATCCATATCTTTGGACCCAATGCAAGACCTGGTGACTTTGTGCACTGGCCAGACTTACGAAAGAGCCAATATTCTTAAATAGTTTTGCCTAGGTCACTATACTTATCTCACTACAATGGAAGAACTCTGGGATGATACGTTGACGCCTAACAGAACTCTTCGGCAGCTTATTTATAGCTGGTTCTTGCAAAAGTATTTGGCTATAAAGAAGAGATCAGAGGACGTTCAGGGGAGGGCTATTGAGCTTTTGGACAATCTAAAGAAAGTTAAAGGTCAAGCTAGAGTTCAATCTCTAAAAGACCTTAGACAGTTTGTGCTGCGCATGCTGTGGCAAAGAAGGTAGTGATCGATAACAACGGTGTTGCCCTTATATGTTCTTCAATGGGTCCTTTTACTTCTCATGTTGTTGGGTCTGAGGCAGTTCGGATACTTGCAAATTTGGATCTCGATTTAACTCCCAAGGCTAATTTGAGACAACCAGCCAGGATTTCCTTGTTAGTCGATCTGTTAAATGAGGGTTCGATTGAGACCAAGATTAACTGTACGAGGTTAATTGAAATGTTGATGGAAGGGGAAGACTTTGGTTTTGAGAACTTGTCAAGTTTGAGCCTTTTGGTTGCGCTGTTAAGGCTGGTCAAAGATAAGAGACACCCAAATGGTGTGTTGGCTGGACTCAGAATATTGAAGAGCATTTATTCCCCGGAATTGGTTAGAAGCGTAGTTGTGAGCATTGGGGCAATTCCCCAATTAGTGGAGCTATTGCCGTGTTTCAATAACGAGTGCTTGGAGTTGGCTCTCTACATTTTAGTGGTTCTCTCAACTATCCCTGAAGGAAAATTGACTTTGAAAGATTGTGCTAATACAATATCGAATGTGGTGAATTTGTTGATGAAGGTATCGGAGAGCTCCACTCAACTTGCATTGTCAATATTGTGGGCAGTCTGTAAGTTAGAACCGGAAGAATGTGCTGAACTTGCCGTCGAAGTAGGTTTGGCTGCCAAGCTACTCCTTGTAATACAGAGCGGTTACAATACTGCTTTGAAGCAAAGATCAGCTAAGCTCTTGAAACTATGTAGTCTAAATTATACGGCTACTCTTTTCATTTCCAAGGGTAAGCTTACATGAACGAGGCAATGAAAAGAAAACGCAATTTGTTGATAAATTGTTCCAATGGGAAAAGGATTAGAGCGGAGCTAATTGGGAGCCCTAGGTAGCCTTCCAATACATTACCTGCATTAAAGATTTATGATGCAATGGATTGATTTCATGTTATAGGAGCAAAATAAAAGGTATGGATTTAAGCTGATTGCATACTATATAGTTGTTAGTCCACTGCCCATAAAGAATCCGATCGATTACAAATCTTGTAATAACACAGGCTGTGGCTGTCAAATAGGGCTTGTCAGTTTTATAAAAAAGGTAACATGATTCTTTTTGGCGCCCAAGTATCTCTTTGTTCACAAGGAAGTCGTGTAAATTATGCTCCTGAACAGAGTTAGCTTCGTCTAGGGAAAGAATAGGCATGTCTAATCTGCGGATACATTCTGGTTTTATTGTAATAAGCTTTTCTGTCTAATTAATCCCTATAAGTTCCACTACCATCCTTTGAAGTTTCATAGGGACTGGGATTAGTTCTCAAGTATGTCTCACTTGAGCTTGAGGCTAGTGAGGCTATAAGGTTTTATGCTTCTAATGTAAGATCGAATATGGTGGATGCCCAGTTGTAATTTTACTCTGATTAAATAGTATAGAATTTCAAGCTTTTTTTTTGGTGGGTTCATGTTCAGACTCTAGTTTGATAGCCTAATATTCTACCTGAAATTTCTTTGCATCTTTTGTTTCGAATGCGAACATGTGAACATAAAGTAATGGCGTTTCTTCACCATTAAATAAATGAGTTGGTTAAAGCGAGGAAGGGAAAGAATCACCAACGCAAGTTCTGCTTTAACATCAACAGAAGCAAAATCACCTTACCTTACTCTTGAGGGTTTAAGGATGGGACTTCACTGTCCAGAAGTGGATAAGCGAGAAAATAGGATTGGAAAGGGGCCCCCCATTTCCTCTTTTGTTGTCATGAATGGGTGCACACGGGCAACCTTCTTGACCAGGAAAGGGGCTTTGGCCTAAGATATATGTTGAAAAGAGTAGTGCTTCCAAACTCGTCCATCTAAAAAGGAGAGCAAACCGGTGATAATTGGACAATCTCCCTTCTTTGGATGAGGACCAAAAATCATGAAAGTACTCAAAAAAATTGTCTTGAAGTTGCTGGTCAAAGTTTCTTCTTTGAACCTTTTGGCTTTATCTTCCAAGTTTCTTGTTCCCATTGCTTGCTCAAGAGAACGAAATTAGTTCAGGGTACGACATTAATTATTATGACCTCAGATGCAAAACAAACCACAATTTATGTACAAATTGACCATCCTTAACTGCCTTTTGAATTTAAGCTATAGAATTATATTCTGAAAAAGCTCTTTAAGGTGTAACAAACTTTGGACCATTTGAAAGAAGCATCTTCAATGCTTTCTTTAGTGCAGCCTACCTTTTTGTCGAGGTTAAGTAGCTGTAGCTTTGTTGTCACTGTCTTGACTGGATAGGTTTGTCACAATGAGCTATACTAAAACTTTCAATTGATATTAATATTTAGTATCTTGTCATGAATTTTAACTACTACAAGGAAGCTCCCATTACGATTAGCTATGTGACATTGATAATACTCATGTCTAGGTGGAGTCGCGACTCCTTGTAGATGGACATCATTATAATTTTGTAGGTCCAAATTAAATTAGAAAAAATACTTTTGACCTATATCTGATATTTTAATTTTTATCTAATTTTTGAAACTAATTAAATACCTTCTTTTATAATTGCTAATTTACCGAATCACTATTGTTAAGTATTTATAAAGGAAATGGCATGAAATGACTTCCTATTCTAATTTAACTGTTAGTACACAAGACTCTCCATTTTGCAAGGGTCAAGAAAGAGTCATCAATTCTATGCAAATTTTTGTTTATATTTTTATAAAGAGACTATTTTCGTAACTCAAACCTGTAACTTTTTAGTCACGAAAAAATAGCCTTATTTTGCCCTGAACTTACATATCTAGTAACTACTTCATAAAATTAGATGTTAAATTTTAAACAAAATCTTCAAACATTTTAATTATCTTAAAATAATGTTTTTTCACTATTTTAAAATGTTTATATTGTAGATTCGATAATTATTCATTGAGGCTTCTTTACAAATTAAAAGTTAATTATTAGATGAAAATTTAAAATATAAAGAATTAAAAGAGTTGGTTTATTTATTAACCTTCTACATTCTTCGTCTAAATTTGTATTGTAAATAGAAGCCCAAAGTGAAGCCCGCCCACATTGTCAACGACTCGGTGCTACATCCAGGAAGCCCAAGAGTTTAAAAATATTGGATTTCGTGTTTCCAACATAAATTAACGTAGTCTTTGGTCTCTTTCGAATCCTTGTACACTAACTCTACAATTAGATGACAAAAAGTGATGATATGACTCATAATTGGGTTTCAAAATCGGATCCATTAATTTGTTGTTTCTTCATCCTTGGGAAGCAAACGTGGCACCACATGATTGGGTGATAAATGAAAATAACCGAACCAACGAAAAAGGAAAATTTGTGTTTTTTTTTTCAACAATCACTTTCTCGCTCCTCAAACACAATAATCGATCATGTCCTGGTTGGCTCGCTCTCTGGCGAACTCCCTTCGTCTCGACGAAGATGATTCTCCGGATAACGACGTCGTACCAACAAAGACAGCACCTACCGGCCTTTCATCAACGAAATGTAACCAACAAGAACACTCTCGATTGTCCTTTGAAGATGAGAAGCTTATCAATGAAGAAGAAGAAGATGAAGACGAAGAAGCGTTAGGTAGAGGTGTGAAAGAGGACCTTACAGAGCTTAAGCAAACCCTAACTCGACAGCTATGGGGCGTTGCTTCGTTCCTCGCTCCTCAACCCACGCCTTCCGATCGCTTTGTCTCTGATTCGGAGGCGTGTGACCGGGCGGACTTCTCCGACGAGAGAGTGCCCGCGGAGGTGTCGGGGATCAAGACCGATTTTGCGGAGATCGGAGGTAGATTTAGGAGCGGTGTGACGGAGATGTCGAAGATGGCGTCTAATTATTTTCAGTTTGGATCGGGGACAGATGAGGGAGAGTGTGAGGGCGAGATGAGAGGAGAGCGTGAGAGCGAGATGAGAAGAGATAATGAAGATTCGGACACGGTGGAGAGTGACGAATGTAGAGAATTAGCGACTGGGATCACCGACGAGGTGTTGGCGTTTGCTAGAAACATCGCGATGCATCCCGAGACTTGGTTGGATTTTCCTCTTGATGAGGAAGACGACTTAGACGGTAAATTTTTATGCAAATTTCACCATTTCTTGATATCTTCGATTAATGATGCCTTTGTTTGCGATGAGTTGAGAATTTTTTCCTTTATTAATTTAATTGAGTTGAAATTTCCCATAGCTCAATTATTTGTATTTGATTAGGATTGAGGATAATGAAATGTTCCTGCTGTTTTGCTGGGTGATGCGTTGTCCGGGATTATGGGGAATTTTATGGTTGTTAACGGATGCTGGTAGTGACTATTAGTTTGAACGTATCTATATTTTATACTATCATTGCTCACCGTACTTGAAGTCTGATGATTGAGAAGTGAGATTCGGACATGTTTAGGAATTCACATTGCAGATGCCGATGATGGAATGGATGTCAAATCTTTCTTCAAAGTATGTCAAGATGGTGTTGATAATGTAGCCGGTTGTTCCCTAGGATATAATTTATCCGTATTACTGGTACAAAATACATATCTTTCCTCATGTTTTTCGGTTTAGGTTATAATCGAAGTCTGTTTACGGGCTTCAGTTTCTTGATCCCTATATGGAATTTATTTTTTTCCCCCCTTTTTACATTCATTTGTTGGACACGGTATTGCAGTAGGGAAGAAGTTCATTCCAGACTTGGAATTTTGTATTCATCTATTGGCGCAGTGGTTATTTGGTGAATACATTACTTGTTAACAGATGGAGGTATCTTTATTGCAATTTAGCAGGATCATCATGCTTTAAGTTGGATGATTGAGAAGGCAGATTTATACAAGCCTAGGAATTCATACAGGGAAATGCTGATGGCATGGACTTGAAATTTGTTTTGGGCACACTTGAAAGTTTTGATAAGTTGGTGTAGTCAAGTTCCACTTGTCCCAAGTTGTTCCCTACTTTATAATTTGTCATATGTAGTATTTTCGAATGAAGTCAGATATTTCCTCATATTTGTCACATTAGGTTATAAAACAGTGTCTACTTATGTTTTTATTGAACCCAAAGTGAAAGTGTTAATTGTTTTCTCTTTTGTCATCATGTTTAGATTTTGAAATGTCCAGTCGTCAACAAGAGCATACTCTGGCTATTGAACACCTTGCTCCTCGATTAGCTGCACTCAGATTTGAACTTTGTCCTTGCCATATGACCGAGAGTTACTTTTGGAAAGTGTATTTCGTTCTTCTACATTCCAGACTTAACAGACATGATGCAGAAATTTTATCTACACCTCAGGTAATATTTGCTACTTCTCCAGAAAGTTGTGCCGTTGGATGTCTTCCTCAAGCTTTATATATTTTATTATATTTTGTAATACTTGATTGATGATTATTTAAACTCAAATGCTTATTTTTCTCACTAGATTTATTTTCTTGGTATCAACGTGTTATTTTGTTTCTCCTTTTTCTTTTGTCATAAGGTTTGCATTTTCCCTTTCTTTCTTTGGTTGTAGACTGTTGTGATGGTTACTCGAAATCGTTACAAACATGGTGAAGGTGTTGCAAGATGCACAATTCAAATAATTTTATCCCAATTCAGTGATTTATCATTCCTTTATGTGAGTTTATGGGGCATTATCCATGATTTTCAATCTAAATGGTTATTCTGAGCTCCTTTATCAATGGACGGCCATATCTTTTAACTAGCTAGTTTGTTTAACCACAGTTTGACAACATGTGCTTCTTTTGTCGATGCTTTAGTTCCAATAGGTTGTTAAGTGATTTGACTTTTTTTCCGTGGATATTATTGAACTTTGAAAAGTATACTTGATGGCTTGATGCATGTCTTACTAAAGTTTACTTTTCACTTTCAAAAAATTGCTCCCATATTATTAAATTTAAGTTGCATTTTTGTGCGTCCTTTTATATTCACGGATCTGTATGGTAGCCTATACGAGAATTCTTTTGTGAGCCAGCATATTTGTCTGGTATGTAGTAAATTCATGAAGTTCTTTCTTTTCATGGAACAAGCACGCATGCACCTCTGTGAAAATGGGAAACTATGTTAACTTTTGAAATTAAACTTTCCTTTCAAGCTTTTGCTGCAGCCATTTTAACTTGAATATTTGAAAGCTTGGTTCTTGAGTTAGTGACTTGGAAAAGTCATTCTCAGAAAGCAGCCATGTCTAGTGGCTAAAGAATTCCTTAAGTTTTTTTTTTCTATATTGGTGCGAATTAGTAGCGAGCATTGTTTGAGTGGTCATCTGACGCTATACACCAGTTGGGGGAATTCTGCTTTTTGTATAAAAAATCTGTCATCGTGCCATTTTAACTTGAATATTGGAAAGCTTGGTTTTTGAATTAATGACTTGGAAAGAGTCATTCTCATAAAACAGCCATGTCTAGTGGCTAAAGAATTACCTAGTCAAGGTTTTTTTTTTATTTTTTATATTGGTGCGAAGTAATAGCAAGCATTGTTTCAGTGATCATCTGACTCTATACACCAATTGGGGGAATCCTGCTTTTTATATAAAAAACCTGCTGTCGCTACATAGTATTTGATCGTTATCTCTATAAATTGTTGATAAAATATGACAAAACGTACAATCTGCTCGATGCAGGTAATGGAAGCTAGAGCTATGTGGATGCAGGAACTACATAAGAAAATGAAGCCAGAATCTGACTGGTTTGCAAAAACAACTTCATCTTTTAGAGAAAGTTCTGATCCACTGCATGAATATTTTGCCCATGCCCGGGCGGTTGACTTCGAACAAATTACCACCTCATTTACAGATTACGAGTCTGAGAAGCTTCCAGTTGTAAGTACAGAGATGCAATTTGTTGACAAATCAGTCATCGAAGAGAAAGAAGTTATAAAAAAGGAGGATAAGAGTCCAGTTACTGGTCAATCCTCTAGATTATTGGTTCCAAACTATGAGGAAGAGGAGGATGATGATGATTGGCCAGATGAGGATGATTCAGATTTAGGTGGTTACAAATCCACCATTCCATTGGGGAATGAAGAAGAGATTTCTTTCAGTGATCTTGAAGATGACGACGGTCCTATTGTGCCTATAAAATCTAAATAGTCACAAAGCAACTTAAAACCTCAACAACAATATACATACAGTACTACAACTTTATCTCAGCGTAAGCTCTGCTGATTGTTCCATCTACAGAAGAATTAGTGTTGTGCACTGTGAGCACCATAATGAGGACCTTGACAACTAGACTGCCCTGAACTCGGGCTTGGGGAATGAAACGTGTGGTAAGCTCTGTGTACGTTGAAGGTTGTTGGAGTCTTACGTTTTCTCATAGAGCAATGAGAAATTGTTTGGGCCAGAAAAAAATTGTAAATAAGTGGATAAAATTTTGTAAATGATTTGTTGAGGGAATGAAATGAATGGTGTTGTATTGCTGAAGTTGTTTTCCCATTTAGAACAGAAGTGTTGGAAATGTACATGGAAATCATGCAAAGAGAGATTTTTTTTGGGACATCCCAAACAAAGAAATGTTCTTTAATTTTTTCGATATTTTATGTTTCTCTGGTCTTTATTGTGAACGGATTCGAACTTCAAGAAAGTTATGTCCCATACTATGGCATATTGTTGACGGTTTTCCGTTGAAATCAGATCATACACTCATTCATGTATTTTGATAACCTTGAAACACGTACCAAACAGAACAAGAGGGTCTATGCCCATTTGCTAGGCAAATTCCTCGTCAATAGTACATGAATTTAAGTGACTCTTCGTTAGGTAAATTCCTGCCATTAAAGAACGAGGCAAACCCACCTACAATTTTCTAATTTTCTATCCCGTCAAGTCAACGGTCAAAGTCCGCCTTTGGTTTTTCCAAAATTTGAAAATACGGCACGTCGTAAAAGCTAATCACGTGTATGTATTATAAGCAGCTGGTCCCGCGTTTTGGGAGAAAAATATCCATGACCTATCTAGCGTTTAGCTAGTTTGCTACAGGTTCGTCGTCATCCTTCCTCTTCATACATTTACCGATTTACGTACCCAATTCACGCATTTCAAAACGCCTCACACCTTTAATTACCCAACCTTTCTTTCTCATCTTCATTTAATGTCACTGGTATTTTTTGTAGATATTAGTCCATTTCATTTTCTTCTTTATCTGTCATTTTCTCGTTTCTCTAAATTCCCTGCCTAAGGACGATAAATTTTTTTCTTTAATCTTTCGAGTGCCTTAGGGTTTTTAATTCCCAATTACTCTAGGGTTTGATGGATCTTCAATTGATCAAGAAAGGGCTGGCTGTTTCTCCCAGGAGAAGAAAATTATTGATTTTGCTTGCTGTTGCGGCCGCCTCTGGCTATGGGGCCTATAAAGTGTATAATATGCCTTCTGTGGCCAAGAGAAGACGGAGGTTGATGAAACTCGTCGGAGCCCTCATTTCCGTGGCGGAGATGGTGGCCGATTCGGCGGAGACGATTCACGTTGTTTCCAAGGACTTGAAGGAGTTTCTTCAGTCTGGTTCTGACCAAATCCCTAATAGCTTGAAGCAAATTTCGAAGATTGCGAGATCTGATGAGTTCTCAGAGTCGTTGACTAAGGTTTCGCAAGCGTTGACTATTGGGGTTATGAGGGGTTATAGATTGCAATCTTTGACAGATAAGAGATTGGAAGGTGGTTCCTCGGATCCGAGTTTAGTTGATAAGGTTATGGAGAGGATGTTCTCTGATGCTGGAACTGGGTTTGTTTCTGTTGTTGTCGGTAGTGTTGCTAGGAATTTGGTAATGGGGTTTTACTCGGCCAGTGGTTCGGGTTTGGCTCAATTTGGGTCCGGTTCGTCGGATGTGTCTCAATGGGTTGACGTCATTTGTAATGATCGGTGTAAGGGGCTTGTGGCTGACTGTATACAGAAGTTTGTGAACACTGCGGTTACTGTTTATCTTGATAAGACGATGGGGATTAATCCGTACGATGATTTTTTCTCTGGTTTGACCAATCCCAAGCATCAAAGCAATGTGAGGGACATTCTGGTTAGTCTCTGCAATGGTGCCGTGGAAACTCTTGTTAGGACATCCCATCAAGTGTTGTCAAATTCTAATTCAAATTCCACGTTTTGTTCGTCACCGATCGTCGAGCACGATGGAGGATTGCCTGCGACTAAAGCTGATTATATAAAACTGGAGGATTCGTTACGAAAGTTAAAATCGTATGATGGAGTTCAGGATGGTGGATGGGTTGACAGGGTTTCGTCTACTTTGTCGGTGCCTAGCAATAGGAGGTTTGTGCTTGATGTGACTGGAAGGGTTACGTTTCAAACTGTAAGATCTGTAGTTGAGTATCTGTTGTGGAGGATTTCAGAAGGATTGAAAAGAAGTGTTAATGTAGTTCATGAAGAGGCTGTGTACAGGGGACTTGAAGTTATCAGATATGTTGGAGCAAAGTCTTCTGTTATCGTTACTATATGTCTTGCCTTGTATTTGCATATTCTAGGGGGCAGCAGACTTCTCTTACCTGCATAACGATTAGCTTCCTTCTTCCTGATGTCTTTAATGGACGTTTAGAGGTTTTGTATATATTCTTGTATGCCTCGCATATAATCAATTTCATATCAGGTTTTAGATGCAGGAAATCCCATTACTTCCCCTAGTTTTCTTTTTCTTTCTATATGAATTCTTGTATGGTTTTACACAAGAAGCCCTTTATATATGGGGCTACAACAACCATGTTCCCTGTTATATTGATATGAAAGCAGCAGATTTCTATGCAGGATTCAATCCCCATTGTTGCATGGTCTATATGCTTATTTATTTGCTCCTGTAATGGAGAAAGGTGATTGTGGCAGAAATGTACACAACTAAAGAATTAGAGGCTGGGTGATCGAAATTGACGATGAGTTTGATGTTATGGATTCCTTATACCCCCAAACTTCAGTGATGCCAGCTTGTGCAAGGTAAAGGTTTTAGCTAGATCAAGCTTTTGTTGGGTGAATTTCTTGTCCATACATAAATCTGTAAGATAATGTTCTATAAGTTCTTTATTTTCATTTTTATTTGAATTCTTGTTAGGATTTCTAAAATCTTTGAAACCTTTTGTTTGAGAAGAAGAAGTAGCTAACATTGGTTTATTGTTCCTTTGACAATGTTTCACTTGGTGTGGAAGATATTGCGTTTAAGATGTAATACAACGTATGTAAAAAAGAGAAATATCGGACAGAGGAGAAGAAATAGATAACACAGAGAACAGGGAACTCACCAAAGTTTTCTACACCCCTATTCCACTCATTTTCACTCATATTCCATTCTACTCCCTAGGTTTCAAGGGTGGTTTACGAATTCTGTTCTTCCTCCTAACAGCCTCATGCAAAATTTCCCGATTTCTCGAATCGTCTACCACATGTTTAGCCTGAGCCTCGCCAATAATTGGTTTGATCATAACATTACCCTCTTCATCAAGAGTGACCTTGTCCTTAAGGTTAAAATGAGATTGGTTCTGCAATTCATCCACTAATTCGCATTACCGTTTATCTGTCATCCCACTGAACCAAAACTTGAGGAACCCAGCGGTCTTGGGTTTGTAGTCTGCGCGCAGGGGATATTGGTCCCTCCAAATTAGTTAGCAAGGGTAGTTATGACTGAAGTTTGACGAAGACCATATCACCAAACTGAAATTCCTCTTCATGTTGTGACACATACATGTATATCTTCATTCGAGATTTGGCTTTGGCCAAATTAATCTTGAGTTGTGCTAATAGAGTATCCCACTGGCTCAAAAGAGATTGCATATCCACGGGATTAATAGCATTACTTAATGATGGATGGCGGGTCTTTCCCAAACAAAATTTTGAACGGGGTCATTCCTATTGCTGTTTGGAAAGATGCATTGTACCAATGCTCAGCCGAAGGAAGACAGGTAACCAACATTCTAGGATTGTCATAAACAAAATACCTTAAATAAGTCTCTAAACATTTACTTAACGCCTCTGATTGCCTAAGAACTCTTTTGTAAAGTCGTACCTTAGAACTTAAATAAATGTTACCAAAGGGAGCTAGTAAAAACTGTCACGATCAAAGACAATGGAGAGTGACTTTTTCATGATGCTTGACCACTATATGCAGGAGAGTCTCAACGTCATGGTGTGCCACTCTCCATTGTCTTCCCACACATGTTCAGGCACTAGTAAAGGACCCAAAAAACTAGCGGGGTGTAATTGGACAATCTTAAATGAATTAATGTCCTGGCACATACCTTGCCGGAAAGAAAATATGTGACAATTTGAGCATAAGTGCTTAACATTTATAAAGGTTTTCTTTCAAGTACAAACTTGACCTACAAGATGCGCCAATCTCACTTAGTTCTATTAAAGCAAGATTTAGCCTTGTCTCGTGATCGTCAATTAACCTACTTGTACTTGAACACTTCACGACTCTCGCAGTGTTTCACTCTTACACCCTTGCAAAAAAAATATGAAAGAATTAAATATTCGTGGCAACAATAAGAACATAAGAAAGAGATACAACTTAAAAGCCAATCTTCATTTCTTCCCTCAAAGTAGCAAAGGATATTCTCAATCTTTAAGTGTCTCTTACACTCATTGTTTAGAGTTTCTCTCTCACACTACTATCTTCTGAGAAGAGCAAGGCTCAAATGAGCTATTTATAGGCACCTCTAGATAATTAAGTTAGAATCCTAATAGAACTCTACTAGCTAACATCACAATCTTATCGTATCTTATCTTTATCATATTACATCAAACTAACCAAAAGATGGTATCTCCATCTAATTAGGAATCTATCTAATAAGATTAAGCTACATCACAATAACAAGATAAAAGATTGCACTATCTAGGAATGATTATCCATATCCACAAAGATCTCATCTATCTTCAGATGATCCTTCTATATGAACTTTATCTCTTAAAGTTGATATTCATCCATTGTGATCTTATCTGTCACATCATCTAAGATCTCATCTCTATCCATTGATGATGAGTCATCTAAGCCAATAGCACACTAATCCGTCCAATGCTTACCCATGCCATCTCTATTAGCCATGGTCCTTCCATTTGAGCAGACACTAAGTATTTAGTCCATCAAGAACTTAGCCTTAGCCAAGTTAGCTCGTACAAGGTCCAAACTCTCCTAAAACTTGCACCATGCTTGATCTACTTGCTAAGTAACCTTAGGACTATCACATATTCTTGTCATACGTGTGATCCATCTAACCTTCCACTCGAATTCCGTCTTAAGCCTTCTTTTGGTCCCCTATCCGAATTTGCATCTCGTCGAAGCTTTCCACCATTGTGCACCAATGCATGCCAACGCTTGACATTGTCCCTTTTCCTCCTTGCCTCCTCGCAAGTGTTTGCCTTGTTCTATTGTTTCGTGTATCGAACATTGGTCAAGGCTTGCCAATGCCCACATGATTCCGCTATCTCAGACTTAGGGGTCTAACACTTGACCACTATATGCAGGAGAGTCTCAACTCTTCCCAAGTATGTTCAAGCACTAGTAAAGGACCTAAAAAGCTAACGGGGTGTAATTGGACAATCTTGACCCATTGGCAAATCTAACAATGGTGAATAAATGAATTAATCTCCTAGGGCATAACCTATTAGAAAAAAATATGTGACAACCTGAGCATAAGTACTTAACATTCTTGTATGAAAACCAACTAGTGATGAGTGTAACTCCAACACAATTTTATCTATGATGTTACAAGCCTGTGGTGCTATATTAAGGCAAAATTTCCAATATACTAGGCCCTCACAATCATAATGATTGGACATTAAACAGGGGTTTTGGCTAATCTATTGTAGTGAGTATTGCATTTCAGAAGAAGTTTGTATTGTCAATTTAATTCTTCAATGATTTAAGGTTTGTGGAATAGAGATTGCCAAATTACAGCAGTATGAAAGGGCATCAGTCGCTTAGTTTTAGACTTGGTTTATACTCATTACAATACCCAATAATTTTGGAAGCCAAGATTCTTGTTCTGGAGTTTGGATAACTTGATTAGCTAAATTGTTCAAACTCTGGCAATCCATAAGAATGGTAAAGAAATGGCCAAACAAATAGTGATGAAACTTAGCTATTGCTTCTGCGATAGCATAGAGTTCATGTACATATGATGATTTCTATTGCATGCAGTTTGATTTTTTTCTTAAAAAAGAACGCAATTGGGTGGCCTTCTTACGTAAGCATAGTATTAATACCTTAACTTGAGGCATATGTTTTCAAAATAAATGGTTTATTAAAGTCAAATAGAGCTAAAACAGTTTTTTATAGTGAGAGCTTGCTTCAAGGTGTCAAAAGCCTTTTTTGCTTCCTTTGACCATAAAAATTTGTGCTTTTGCGGCAACTTTGTTAGTGGACCTACTATCGAAATATAATTTTGGTAAACCATCTATAATACCTAGTAAGGCTTAGGAAGGCATGAAAATGCATAATATTAAAAGGAATAGGCCAATCGAGTACTGCTTGAACCTTGGTAGGGTTCATTTATGCCCTTTCTTCGGTTATTATATGTCTCAAATACTCTACATGATTCTATCCAAAAGAGCACTTAGATAACTTAGCAAATAGAGAGTGTGATTGTAGGCATGCTAAGACTAAAGACAGATGCTTTAAGTGCAAAGGCCAATCCAAGCTATAAACCAAGATATCATAAATAAAAAACTAAGACAAACTTCCAAAGAAACTGGTGGAAGACATCATTCATCAAGGCTTGAAAAGTGGTTGGAGCATTTGCGAAGCCAAAAGGCATTATGATCCACTCTTAAAGGTTGCGATAAGTACAAAATGCTATTTTTGGTCTATCCTTTGGACAAACTAGTGTTTGATGATATCCTGAATGTCAAGCTTAGATAAATACCTAGATCCCCATAGTTCATCAAGCAGCTTTCAAGAATAGGAATAGGAAAAGAATCCTTAATTGTAACATCCCGTTACCCACGTTGAGGTTAGAATAGTAAATAGGAGAGATTAGTAAGAAATTAGAAAAATGCATTTTATGCTTATGCATTATATGATAGGCTCATACTCTTAAATATTGAATTTTTGCACATGAAAATAATTATACATGCATTCATAGACATTCCGGGTATAATTGATTTATAATTGAA
>JAOTAY010000006.1:5431693-5470096 GCA_025629805.1 Erythroxylum baracoense
CCAATTAATCATTTCCACTAAATGAAAAATGTATTATGGCTCAATTAACAACCATTGCTACATTGGAACCTTTCCAAACCTAAATGATATTGTTCTAAGTTCCAAACCTAAATGATATTGTTCTAAGTAAATAAACCTTAATTAAGATTTATTTCTAAAGTTATATCCTTATCATCTTGAACTCAAATATCAACTCACACAAAGAGTAATGGATATTTTTTATACTTCACAAGAATCTAACATCTCAAGTACTAAACATCTTTAATACATTATCTATGTACTTGGACTTAGAATAAGTTAATAATGTCCAATCTATCTCTATAGATCTAATTCCCAAAATTAAGTTGTTACCTTTTCATATTTAGCAAGAGTTATTCTTGGACAATTATGTGTTCAACAATTGAAAGTTAGAACTGTTGTTCTCTATAAGCAATATGTCTCCACATACTCCCACTGACTTTCTTACAGGCATGATAAATTCATAATCATCTTCAAAACAAACTGTTTGAATTTATCATGAAAGTGAATTTTTCAACGTCTCGTACCTTTCAACTATACATCAAATGTATCAATAAAGGCAATAGTCGCAATTAGATGTATTATCATGAGATTTAAACCTTTCAAGTTTCATTTTACTCCTATTACTTGTCTTGAAAATCATTCTCCTATAAGCGTACATTGAAACAAATAATTTGTTCAATAGGTATGTAAGATTATATCCAACCTTTTGGATATCTCATAACCCTTTATTACCCATTTTAGTTCTAAAATTAATGGATTGTATAAATATGCTTAAACTAAGCATCACATCCTTGAATCATTAACTTTGAGTATTTCAAAGACTTAGCGTTTCATATCTAATATGAAATCTTGCTAATTGATTCAATTAGAATTATAGAAGGTAAGTTATAGTACTAGGCAGCTATAGAAGAAATAATATTGCATCATATAATATCTCATATTATATTTTACTCCTTACATAAATTCATACTCTTATGAATTTAGTTCTGAAGGTATTTACTAGAGAATCTAATTCCCTATGAATAACTGAAAATTTAAAACTTGCCATAAGGATCTCATCAATGTGCTTCAACATTCTCAACATTTAATTTATGCTTAGATTCAAACAATTTGAACTTTTCAAAATTTTAAATCAACATTTCATTTAGTACATATGACTATATCATATAAACTCATTAGTAATATAATGAAATATAATATTATCCTTTTATGACTTATTATTCCATCCAATACATCACTTGTATAAGATATAACAATTTAATACCATCATCATCTTTTCACCAAAGGTTGATTTGGTTATTCTTCAACTTTACAAGTTTCATAAGTTCCATACGATTCATAATCAAAAGGATACATATATCCTAGTATGTAACTTAATGATTCTCGTTATGTTGATTTAACAAATATGGTATAAAAGGATAATGTCGGTTATCCAACTTTTAATTCTTGCCAATTATGTTAAGCATAAATCTTCCTTGATCCATCACATAAAAAGTCCTTGTATAAACTTAGATCAACTACTTGTACTTAACAATCTATTTCTAACCATGCATTGAACATTACAATAATGTTGAATCTAAATTCAATATCAAATGCTCATAAGCATGAATTAGAAATACATATGATCTCTATCATATTACAGATAGGAAAGTAAAGTTAAGCAATAATTTTCTTCTAATGACAAATATTATCATAGTTTTGCTAAGCCTTTAATTATAATCCACAATTATGTTTTTAGTAGGCTAAATTAAGTCGAACAATTTCATCAAAGTATTATACCTTTTAGCTCTACTCTATGCAACCTCTTGCATCTTGCTATCATAGTGTTGACAGATATCTTACATGTTGTCATCCAAGTTTATGAGATATTAGTCAACTCAAAATGTCAATACATTTTGTCATCTATATGATTTTGACATATCTCTAAAACTTTGTCACCGAATCCTCAACAGGGATTATAGCATAATAACATAATAGACATACAATTTTCTATCTAACTTTTGAGAACTCTTCTCAAACATATCCTATGTTCAAGAACTTGGGTTCACTAACTTAGTATCAACTATACTAATAAGGTAAATTCCATTAATAAGAAATATAAGTGTAAAAGAAATAAGTAATCAATTATATGCTATGACTACGAAATAAGATTAGGACTTTAATCATGCATTTGGTTACTCCTACTATTTTATTCAAAATAATATCTCTCACTACTATTCAGAAAGATTACTCTAATCTTTTTAGTAGGCTAGGATCCCATTCAAATATAGTTGACTTAAGTTTGCTCAATAAATCAACTAGACTTAAATTAGGTAGAAAACAACTTTATCAATCACATCTCATATGATTTCTAGATTCGTTAGGTAACAACTCTTGCCAAAAACATATCTAATATGTTGTTCCTAACCCTGCCTCTAAATTTATGTGATCATGAGTTTGCTCATTCAAATCACACAAATTTAGTTAAGTAGAACTCATTATCATAAGACTAAACATGCTCGAGTTAAAGTAGCCATAAGTTTGCTTAACAAGCCAACTATAAACAAAACTCTGGTTTATTCTTATAAAAATGAAAGGCAATAATCACATTCTTAATGTGTACTTAATATTTTAATGAGGGATTTAATTTTGTTCGTCTCATCAAACATAAAATTGCATATAAAACATACAATTTATCATGCATCCAATATATATATCAACCGTATTAATAAAGTATACAACTTATGCACTCATAATCAAATTATATGCATAAAATATCAAGCTTCATTTAATTCTAGTTATTGATCTTTATAATCTAAAATAATATTTCCATCTCCTTGGAAAATTTAAATTAGATTAAAACCATTGATTCCTAAATAAATTAAATTCCTATTCCAAATAGAAATTTAATTCGATTTGAAAATAATTTTCAAATCGAATTGGAAACTATTTCCAATTTATCTTGACCTTAATCATAATAAGATAAATAATTAATTTAATTTTGGAATTGATTTTTAAATTTTAAAACAATTTTAAAATTTAAGTTTAAGATAGGTCTTGGAATACTTTATTCCAACCAATTATTGGATTACTTTAATCCAATGGCCAAACATGTTTTATTCTAGGGCTAGAATAAGCCTATTTAAAACTTAGGATAAGATAGACATATAGCCAAACACCCACCTTCTTCACTAAGAAACTCTAAACACCTTACAAACATGACAAAACCTTAGCCGCCACCTGCAGCCTGCCGCCGCTACCATCTCTATGGCCTCCAGTTTGTGCCGCTGTCAACCGCAAGATTCTGGTGTCTCCTTCCGCCACCACGCTTCTCCTGCATGAGCTACAATCGTCTTCTTCGTCATAAGTTGTCACCGGCCATTGCCTTCATATCCTCCCTAAACTAGGAACTAATTGCATATTATTCTTATTAATACAATTAGCAGTCCAACGTTTTGCTTATTCTCCACATAAAATTGCAGCAATCAAGACCCAAACAAGGTCATACCAAGGAAGTTGTTACGAAAGGAGATTGATTTTCACTCTTTTAAGATGAGAATGGAATATGAATTAGAAGATGCAGAAAACCAGACTTACCAAAAAGCCTAGACCTAGAAATTCAGGTATCAAAAACTAATCTTCAATGGGCCATAGGCAATGAAGACTAATAATTGGAGATTGATTCTAGGATCTTTCAACATAAACTCAAAAAACACAAGCCACAGTTTTGGTTCGATGATTGGGGGGTTGGACAATTTCAAAGGTTAGGCATGGACTTGTGAGAGGTTTGACGAGAAGGGTTCTAGAACAAGAAAGGAAAAAAAAAGAGATAGGTACCTGTAGGTGGACAAGAGAGAGGCAGATAACGTCCTCGTCATTTTCCAAAATCTAGGTTTTATGGATGTCTCCATAATCATCGAGCCTTTTCTAAGACTCAAGCAAAACCCAAAACACTTTCCTTATTCATTAAACCCAATAGCCAGATTCGCAAACAAAAACACAAAATATAATCATTCCAATCCAGGTTCTTATTCAAAATCAAAAACCCATATTTGCATAAAAGGCAGAACGTGTATTTTCCATAATGATATGTGTTTCTTGTGTCTTTAAAAACGAGTTTTTCCATAACACAAACAATTGATTTTTCAGAAACACAATTCACAAACCAGAAAACGTATATTCCAATAGCCATATTCGCAAATGCAACCCAAAATGACCACAAAACAATCTATATAGACGTGACCAATCACACTACTCGAATACGTGTTAAGAACCCCATAACAATTCTAGGGTTGAAAGTTTTTTGGGTTTCAATTTCCATAACAAAAGCAAACACCACATGCTCTTACAGTGGATTTTTCAGAACGCAAACCCAAAATAAAGGACAAACAAATTCCAGAATGCGTAATCTGTTTTTTCTTTTCAGGGTTCATTCAAGAATCAGATCATATATGATTTCTTTCAATTTCAAATTTTCCGATCAATAACAATCACTCATATTTTAATCAACTTATAGAAATAAAATCTGCTCTGATACTAATGTTGAAAAATCAGGTCGAGATCCGATCTCAACCGCAGCGAAATAATTACAAAACTTTTTCGCAACCTTTGATTTCTCGAAAATCAAGATCATTTTAATTCTATAAAATGATTAACACAAATTGTAATAATGCAGAAACTTAATTTGTACCTTATTCCGAAGCTTGATCTTTATCTTGTCGTATCTCTCGAACCATTTTCAAAACTAATCCATGTCAACTATCATAGCTGCACAAATGTTCGGCCTTTAACAGTGTCCACATAATGAGTTGAGAGAACTTTGTAACTCTTACAGAGAGGGTTAAGCAATAAGTGTTAGCTTTATAGAGCTTAAGCCTATTTATAATAAGCTTTGGATATTTTAGTAATTTAATATAAATTAAATTATAATTTCAATTAAACTTTAATTAAAATTACAAATAATTCTAATTAAATACCAATTATACCCAACTAAGATTCAATATCTAATATTGATCCTTATTTATTAAATATGCCATATTTAATTATAAATTTTCTCAAACTTTACAATCAAGTCCAAGTTGATTAAATTAATTTTGCTCTCTTCAACTTATTCTATATTTGAGACCTATTAGACTCCAAAATATGTGAGCTATGATTATAAATTATAATTCTAATTCATAATTAGAATTAGATAAATTTAAATTCCTTTTAATTTATCTTTAATTCTCTAATTAAACAATTTATAATCATATATCAAGATTGGCGTCTAACAACGTATCATAACCACCCAAATATTTAGGAATGTCAAAGTGATTTTGACTAAACTTTCCGTGCATGATTTTTTCATATCATTCAATCCTTTCATTATACAATGTTCCGATTAGGCATAGAGCATAGAATTAATGTCTACTCTATTTTAAGTCCAATCATATTAGTTTTCTGCTATTAGTTATTGATTCAATTAATGTCATTTGTAAACTATTTATAAAATGTCATTCTACCATGGCCAAGGATTTTCCATATCAATATTAGTCAAGAACAACGAAACATTCTCCCTAATTACTTTAGGGTAATTAATCCTATCTTGATCACTCAACTATCTTCATGAATATCCAATGACTACTAATTAAACAACCCATGATTAAATAGATCATAAGTAATATCAAAACATAGCAATCTCTATACAAAATAACTTTGGTGACCTCAAGTCAAATGATCACTTATACAATCATTAGAATGAGAATTTTATAGATATACAAGTAATGTTCCAAATGAATTTTTCATGTCGAGTCTGTTTAATGAATTTGTTCTCTAACAAGCATCCACATGTTTGTTTAAGTATCTCTATACTTTAGCTTATAAGATTGGCAACTTTATTTAGAAGGAAAAACATAACGTGTGCTAGTCTTTTTACGTTCTATTAATATCTAATCTTAATAAAACAATGACTAGAAACAATTTAGGGATAATATATAAATGGAATATGAATCTCATAATTATAATCTCAATACAATTTCATTTGTAATGTGTAATTATCCTATGAATTATATCATATACATTTAAACATGTACAAGATAAATAATATTTTTAAATAATTTTTTACTAAATTACAACTAAAGTAATTGGCTGTATTCATAATTCAACAGCAAACATACCAAGGAGGATCGAGTGCGTTTACAGGAATAGTACGGCCTCTGGAATCCATACAAGGACGTGGAAGGCTAATAATGTTCATCTGTTATAAGCAGTTCCAAAGCACGGAAGTCGTTGGAGTGGCGCCTTTCAAAAAAGAAAGTAAATTTGTGTTCTGACATGAAAGCAAGTGCTTGGTCACATTGTCCACTTGAGATCTGGACATAGAAACTCGCCTCATTAGTCAAGATAGAGTTACATTTAGTAGTTTTCTTATTTTAAGAGATAAGTCGATCCGGAGCTTATAGACCTTGTGTCCTTGGTTGAACAAGTTGATACTGCAGACAATTTAGGTACCAAAATCACAACGCTATGCTTGACATGTACTATATTTCATCAACTGAAAACATACATTGTTCACTAAATAATAGGAGGAATCAGTACAAATCTATGGTGGTGTTGACTGATTTTCTGGCAAGTAGAAGAAACACTGAAAGATCAGAGTACCACTACCAATAAGTGATAGAGATATGAAAGGAGGAATGACTGTCAAGGTTCTGGTGGGATTGTCGTTGGGTGTCTCATTCAGGATGGTTTGCATTTCTAGTTTCGGGTTAAGGCCAGAATCTAAGGAACTTGGTAATAGGCTAGTTCAGGGTCAGTGGAAGGCTTGCGTTGATTGGGCTTGTTGCAAAATCAAGGAAAAGTAAGTGTAACTTGGAATTTGGGTCTTGGAGTTCACCAAACAATACTTTAAAGAGCACGTAGTAGTGTTACACATGATTCAACCAATAAGCATCTCTTATTCTATAATTAATTAAGGAAGCATTTGGTTAATGAAGAAAACTTTAGCCTTTAATCTCTGGCACGCGCATATTCCCCATCATATCATCTCTTTCTTTTGTCTTGGATGTGTAATGGATGGGGTCACTCGGTGACATATAATAATCATTATTATCATTACGATCGTTCACACTTTATTTATGTTTCCAAGCTGCTCGTCTTCGTTCCTCTCGTCACCAACCTCGGTTGTCTATTACATACACATTTCTCTGTCCACAACTCGTTACATGTATTTGTTTTCGTCCATAACAGGGGCTCCAAACTCCTTAAAATGGCTCTTCTGATTTTGCCAAAAGACATTTGTTTGCTTATAGATGTACATTTTCGATGTCTCAAAGTATAATATTTACTTTTTTTCCTTGTTTAGAAAAGTTAGTACAACCATAAATAGATAATTGCTCAAGAAGTCTTAAAATTTTATATCTAATGTCTAATGCTTGGTGACTTCCCATAAGCATCTTGTCAAATACTTAATGTGCAGTTCAAGTTTGACACTTTGGGAATTAAGACAAGAAAACCTGGTACAACATAAGCGAAGAGATATAATTTTACAAGCTTGCAAATATATTATCAACAATTCTAAATAATCAAACAACCAACAACTCAATTCAGCCTAAGGAACATTTTATCAAACACCCACTATGTTTAAAAATAATTGACAATAACCAAGTCCATCCCTGACAAAAGGGGGTTTTGTGCTCTCTAGAATTTGTCTTTATAGTGCCAACATGATTAAACATTGTGCTAACAACAGCAATCGGTCATGTTATTGTCTTTCCATCAAAATAGACAACCTACGAACCTTGCAATATTCTGGGTCCTTCGCCCATTTTCTAGACATCTTAGTTGCACCCTTGTCGAAGCATGGTACCGGGATCGGATGTGATTTACTGTACTACTTACGCAGTTCCTACCCTATAACACAGCCACAACAGATCTCATTCCGTACCTGGAGCCACTTACTCAAAAAGTGACCTCACACTCTCACAGATCTCTCCTCCACTAAAAATAAGTCACGCCCTCTGTTTTATAGAAGCTAATCCAATATGTTTCCTCTTATCAACTTACTGCCTAAGTTACTCAAGAAAATTGCTTTCACCTTGTAAAAGAATCAGAATACACTATGAAACAATAAGCAACACTTGGACATTCTTATCCATGTTATTGTTGCAACGCAAGTTGTCAACCCTTGTTACCTAAAGAATTCCACTGGCCAGTACCATTATAACAATTGTTCAAATCACATGAATTTGTCTTTAAGTCATTCAAGACTTTACGGTATCCAATTGTGGACTGCACATCTGTCAGCAGTCCCTTGCCATTAAAGGCAGTTTCACCACTATACCTAAATTCATTAGCCCCAATTGCCACACGACTGTTCTTCACCAGGCCTAGAAGTTTCATTTATGGACACTTTTTGGGTACCAATAACAAGTTCTAACATTAAGTGTTCAAATTAAATATTATAATTTTAAGGACTTTTAAATTGAACCTTTTATAAATAAAAAAATGTAATGATGATATGACTTATTAAGTCCTCTACTATATATCACGGATGATGTAGTAAAAATATATTATATTTTAATATATTTTTGGGTTTACAATATTACATGTGTGACCTATTTCTCTTTTAAATACCTAAAATTAAATAATTAATTAATAAATCATATTACTTTTAATTTATCTTAAATAAAATTAATCAAATTGGTAAAAATAATTTAATTAAATATTAACTAAATTTCAAATTAATAAAACTCCTAATTTTACCCAATCTTTAATACTAAATTCGCAATCTTCCTAACAAAACTCCTAATTTTATCCCTCTTTATTGTCTTTCTCGTATCCCTCATCATCCTCCCCCTTTACCATTGCTAACATCTTTTCTCATCGTCCCCTTTGCGCAACTAACTCCCCCTTCTCTTCTATGGTAATTGGTAATGAATTGATCTCCCTTCTCTTTTCTACCACCTTGTTTTCCACTTCTCAACCTCTATCTTTTGTTGTTTGGTTCTATAATATTTTGCACTTATAGTTATTATTGACCGTCTAAATGTTATGTCATTGTTTGTTTTTGTTTCTGCATGCATTCTCTTTGTTTTTTTTTGGACCCCCGTGTGATCCTTATTGCACATAGGAGGCAATTACTCAATTCATGCCGACCGAAATTTTATAAAAGGGACTTACATTGTATAAAAAAGAAGTGACATATTAGGACATTAGGACCTATTTATGACCAAAAAGTTGCACTCCATGACTAAGGCATATTGAACTAAAAATCCCCATTTGCAAAATGTAAAATTGTGAGGAACCACCACACTCATTTTATGCACATGATATGTTTCTATCCCTAAAATATCATTTCCTTTTATCAGATAACATATCTGATTATTTAATTAGGTAAAGTAACTTAAGTTCTAGATTGCAGCCACGACTAAGCTTTCGCAAAAAAAAGGGTATGGTGTATAGAACCTATGAATATTCCTTGTTATGACGTATGGACTTGCAGATTACTATAACTGAGTTTCTATGCATCTACTTTTGCTTCTGAAACTAATAGTGTAAACAAATGTTTTTACTATATCCCGTTGCACCTTTCCCCATATTGTGCAATCTTACTTTCCTATTCTTAGTAATCAACCATTCACTTTTTAGAAACTATAGGAGTGTAACCAACTAAAATAAACAAGAATGAATATATAGGATACAAATTAAGGTCTATAAGAATATTATTTTATCCATAATTTTCTCTATAAAATTTTATGTTCCTAACATCATGTTGACATTTGTTCATGTTCCTTGAAAAGTATATAATAGTTTGAATTACCTCTTTTGAATAGTAATTTGTTTGGTTAGTAGTATTTAATAACGTACATTGCTTTTAAAATTCTCTTATGGCTACAAACATATTACAATGGCTCAATATAGATGTATAAAACTTTTTTATGGTGGGAAGTCATAGTATAACCTAAATTCAAATATGTTGACAAGTATACTGCTATCTACGAAAATCTTGACCATAATTGTGTCAATTATAGGAGAATACATATGACGGGGAGCATTTAATGTAATATCAAGTTGACAAGGCACTATGAGGTACCCAATTTCAACTTTAGAGAGTCTTTGAGACTTACTAAATCAAATCAAAGTTGTATTAAGCTATGAGACCTTAGAAAATTTATAAGAGTGCTGATATGTATGTTATGCACAATTTAGACACACCTTTCCTTGCTCTTTATATATTACCTAGAATAAGAGGAGAGGAACATATTGGTGACCATGATGATAATGAACATAGTGATGAACATGATGATGAATGTGATGATGAACTGGGTAATGAATATGTGGATGAATATGGTAATAAACATATGGAGGAACATATGGATAGACATGTTTAATATGTACAACATGATTTTCAAGTAGACATTCTGAATGATCATTAACCAGCTGAAATTGATTAAACTGATTATGGTAGTTTTATTCGTAGTGATGAATATCCTAGTGGAGAGGAATAAAGTGAAGCTTTGTAAAGACCAAGTTTAAGTATCAGTCATAATCTAACAAGTGTGCCACAACGTAAGGTATATAGTGTAAATAGCATATAATGTAAGTTTAAAAAAGAGTGAGAGTAATAGGATTACGGATGGGTATATTGATGGTTGTCTTTATGGTAAAAAACCAAAGATGTTTTAAAGTAAAGACTTTCAAACCTAACTACAATTGTTTTACAAATAATTAAAAAAAATTTTATGTTAAGTTCCTAATGAGTCATTTCAAGGATATAATTTTTTAAAAGCCTAGTTTCTCTACCAAAAAATGGTTAAAGAGTGTAGGAAGAATCTCAATATTTTTGTTAACTTAAACATGTGTAGACAAAAAAAGAGGAGATTGAGAAAAGAGATGGAAACAACTTATATTAATGAATATGTCAAGATATAAGGGTGCATGAGTTGAAGCTAAATAATCCTGGATCAATAATGGAGTTATAACTGTCAAGGAATTATGATACTTCCTTGCTACAAGTAATGAAAATTGGCATTTCATACTTCATTCTATATTTGATTCATACTTCATTGTTATGCATCTTATTCATACTTCATTGTCTTTTGTTATAGTTCGAAAGTTTATACATTTTTTTATGCTCTAAAAGAAGGATGGAGGAATTTGATAGCTATTTTTAGATAGATGATTGCTTTCTTAACTGAGTTCTAAGTCCAATTCTTGAGTTTAGTAGGTAGGATGGTGATAGAGGGATGTATCTACTAGTATAGGATATTAAGGAGGTAGAAAACATTAATTCATGAAGATGATACATGAATAATGGCATTTGATTTGGAATTGGATCGTGGTGAAGGACTTGTCATATCTGATCTATAGAAGGCATCTTCATCTTTATATACTTATAGTTGATTAGTTTATATTATTAAACATTAACTAAGATTTTTTCAATTGGATTAGGGATTGGTCAGGTCAGTATAGGAGACTTTACCAAATTCAACTCACTGAAGGTGTGTCACAAATATATACCATAATTGGTATAGGAACTTGAAAGGAAAAGATCTTAGGAAGCAATTTTGTAATTGTGCATGGTTCACCTACGTAGAAGATTTCAATAAGAAGCTCAAAAAGCTTAACAAAATAATGCTCGAATGTGCTTCAACCTTACTTGAATATCCTAAGCAGAGGCGGGCAAGATATTACCAAACCTTTAAATCCAAATGCCTGGTAGTTAACAACAACATAAGTGAGAATTTTAACAGGACAATCTTACTAGTTAGAGACAGGTCTGTAATTAGCATGCTTGAAATAATTAGAATTATGGTGATAGATAAAGAGTTATCCAAATAGGAGACATATTATAGATGGATTGACGTTAGATATTGCATAAACTATAATAAAGAAGTTGGAAAGGAACATACAAGATGCAACAGAATAGAGATAATGCTTATGAAGTTTCAAAGGATGATGACACACATATTGTTGAGGGTTAGTTGGCAATAAACTTGTAGTTATCGAGCATGGAACCTATATGGATACACTTATAAACATGCAATTATTGCAAATCCATCATTCAAAACAAAAGGTCTTGCAAATTCATGCTATAAGAAGGGTTAGCATAAAGTTTATTTATTTTTCCTCTTTTGCCAAAAAATTTATGTCTTATTTTATGAGTTTCATTTGCTCCTCAAACTCCTTAGTTGTTCTTATTTCAACATTACTTGTTTCAATCAACTTCTTTAATATTAATACTTCTTTCCTTAAATTTGATTCACTTCAACAACTCTATCAGTAGATTTGTCATCGTACCATTTGAAAAAATTGCATCTCTTAACCTGAAACTTTTTTCATTATACAAACATTAAACAAGAGTTTTTAAATTAATAACAAATATATCCTACTGGATAATTAGGGCATCTGTAAAATATCCAGTTGAGATTATGATCATTCCATGAAGTCCCTAACTAGGCATTCAATCCACAATAGCAAACCATATTTTGAGTATTTAAATTTATTATTATATTAATCAATGATGAGGATTTCATAGTTTTAAGAGTTGTCACAATAATAATCACATTAATGACACATATAACTCTCAATATTTCATAAATGCCATTAGTGAAATATCAAGTTGATTAAATGGAAAACCTTAAACAAAAGAACCCTAAACCTCAACATCTTCAAAATAGATCCGTAAATTAAAACAAAAATAATTAAATAAGTCACAAAATACTATAATAATGAACTAAAGAAGAAAGATAAAATGAAAAGAAAGAAACTGAAAATACCCCTTAACTTTGTCTTCGCGACTCCTGCATCTTCTGTTCTACCAACAAAAGAAACAAAAATAAAACAAAAGTTAACTTATGATCTGTTGACACAATGAATCTAAACACTAGTATATATAGAAGAAACATAAAAGAGGTTAAAGTAGAATAAAAAATGTTAAAAAATCAATTCAAATAGGAGACTACTAGAAATATTTAACAAAATTGGAGAGTAACTGAAGAGGATGAAGTATGATCGATAATGGAGATTGAATATTTGTCTAAGATTGAGCAAATCTGAAGTGTCACTGGAAAGACTGAAGTATGTTTAGAGAAGAAGGCTAAAAATCGAAGAAGACTAGAAAAGACTAGTTGGAAATAGATGACCTACAATTTAATTATAAGTTATGGTTAGTAAACTGGCCAGTTTTTATTTATAACAATTATAAAAATAAGATGAATCAAAAAAATAGGTTGATTCTTATTTATCTCAATTGAAACAGCTAATTTGATTCGATTTTAAAATCATTAATAAAGAGAGTATCAATAATTTTGGATAAGTAAACAATTGCCTTAGAGACATTTTACCAAACGACTTCTATGTATACATCTTGAGGATATTTTGGAACATAAACGAATTGACACAAAAAATAAATAATTAAGGAATTTTGTTGAAGTATCACTAAAGTTGTAAAATGTCAAACAAGGACTTACAATAATCGACTGAATTATTCACTGCACACTCATTTATTTAAAAGATACAAACTAACAATTCTAAGTAATTTTGTAGCTACCTTCCTAACTGTCTAAAAGTTACGTCTGAACCAATAAAAGTTACCTAACAATTTGTGACTTCTCCAAATAACATAATTGTTGAAGGGATAATTTAGCACACTAAATAACAAATCGTCTTAATCAAATAATTGTCCAAAATTAGTTGTTGTTAGTCTACCCTTCAGCTAAGGTGATTTTGTATTGTTTAGAATTTATGTTTTGTACTACTAACTAACATAGTTAACATTATGCTTGAACAACACTATTAGATTATTGTCTACTAAGAAAGACGCTTTAAACACCTTGCAATATTATGGATCCTTTGTCGATCTTTTGAGTTTTGAACAATTTAATTTGCACCAACTACTTGGAAGTATAACACCATCATGCTACTGAATATGTACAATTTTGTGTTAGTCATTTGTGAAAAAAAGGAAAACTATACCCCTTTATAAATTTGACTAGGTATCCAAACTGATTATTGGGTGGTGGGTGCAAATTTTATCGTGATAGACGTTTATGAGTGGAACTCCTTTTGTTTGTATCTTGTAGGAGAATTGACTCATCCTTGTAAGAACTTATTAGAGGAATGGAATATGTATATGTTTTATTATCTCACAGACTATTTATATACACTTGATGTACATTCGAGAATTACAACATAAACAGGAATAATATTATTATTTGTTACAGATGAGTATCAGCCAGCTATTGAACGTTTGTTGTAATAGAGAATTATCTGACCTTGAATTGATGAAGCTGTACTAGAATAATGCATGTTTAAGTTTATGGAACTAAGCACTAGGAGCTTGTTTTAAACCATAGAGAGCCTTAGTTAACTTGCAAACATGATGTGGCTTTGTTGAGCTTTCAAATCTTTATGGTTAATAAATGTAGATTATTTCCTGTATTTCAGCGTTCAAAAATGCATTGTTAATGTCCACTTGTTGCATATCCCAATGATGGGAAACAACAAGTGACATAATGACTTTAATTGTTGAGGCTTTAACAACTAGACTAAAGGTCTCCGAAAAATCAACACGAGGGGTTTGATTGAACCTTTTAGCAATAAAATGAGCTTTATACTTAGAAATGGTCCCATCAGCATTGTATTTAGTTCGGAACACCCATTTGGTACCAAGAATTTGCATAGTGGGTTCATAGGGAACAAGTGTCCAAGTATTGTTTTTTGTAAGTCATGAAGTTAAGCTTGCATAGCTTAAAACCATATAAGGTCATTTAAGGCTTCTGAAACAGTTGTAGGCTCAGTACGTGGGGTAGAGGCAAGAATAGATTTTGGGTTTAAAGATACCACTTTTGGAGAGAATTTGCATAGGATGAGTGTTATGTGGTAATGGTAAGATGGAATCATTGATTGCAGTGTTAGATGTGATAGTATAGGCTGGTGAGCAAGGAGTTAGAGAGCTTACCTATCGATTAATAGAGGATTATGGCGACTGGGAGTGTTCTACTATTAAGGAGTGATCCGAGGTTGCCTTTGGATAGAATGAGGCTGAAGATAGAGTGGATATAGGAAGACTTGGTGAAGCTGCATTTTTGTTTGAGTGTGAAGGAAAAAGTTGAGGAAATGGAAACTCTTCTTTATTGAATTCTACATTATGAGATATGAAAATTGCACCTTGATTGTTTAGGCATTTATAACATGTGTGCATTGAACTATATCCAAGAAAAACACATTTTGTGGTGTGGAAATCTAATTTATGATGAGAATAGTATCTAAGATAAGGAAAACAGCTGCAACTAAAGGTTTTGAGGTAGAGATAATTTGGTGGTTTGTTATATAGCTTCTTAAATAGTGAGATGTTGTTGAGTCTTAGAGATGGAAGATTATTAATGAGAAATGTGGCTATAGAAAAGGCTTCAAGCTAGTAGGTAAGAGGCATATGAGCATAGGATAAGAGAGTTAGGCCTGTTTCAGTGATATGTCTATGTTTTCTTTCGGAAATACCATTTTGTTGGTGAGTATAAAGACAACTTAAACTTGTTTGTATCCCATGTTGTGTAAAGTAAAGTAATAGGGCTTCAAAATCCCCTCCCATGTCAGTGTGAAAGGCTTTGATTTTTTTGTTTAAATGAAGCTCAATATTGGTTTTGAATTTAATGAAAACAGATAGTGTGTCTGATTTTAGCTTTAAGGGATAAAACCGTATAAACCTAGTGCAAGCATCAACAAAAATGAGATAATATTTGTGTCCTTCTATTGAGAGATATGGAGAGGGTCCCCAAATGTTAGAATAAATGATATCTAATGGATTTTGGGCTATGATGTCATGTGTTTGAAATGGTAACTTATGCAATGTTCCTTGTTTACACGCATTACAAAAGGACAAGTTGTTTAGGATTATGTTGAACTTCACTGAACTCAAATTTTGTTTCAATATTTTTTTGGAAGGATGTCCTAGTTTGAAATGCCAAATATATGCATTCTTTTGTGCTAAATTTGCCTCACAATGACTTTTGTTTGAAAAAAGAAAATATGTGTAGTGTGGAGAACTGAAAACATTAGAACTAGGAGTAGAGTGTGATTATTTGATTGGCCTGATTTGGTTTTATGGCTTAGTGGCTTCAAGACTATATAGGCATCCTGAAGCACTCCCTTGAGCAAAACCTTCCTGTTGCTTTATCCTTAAACAAACAATTAACATCAGTAAACTCAACATGAATCTTATTATCTTTGGTGAGTTTAGATATGCTCAATAGATTTTTGGCTATGTGTGGAACGTTGAGAATTTGTTTCAATGAAAGAGGTGTGTGTATGCTATCTTAGAAGTGAATATGAGATGAACTCACATTAGCAATAGGAAGAGAAGTACCATTTCCAACAGTGAGTTGATCTTTGCCACCATATTCTGAGCTGATTAAAAGGTTATTGAGATCTGCTGCTACATGATTTGTAGCTCAACTATCTACAAACAATGTACTGTCACTAAGTGTTTTAGAGGAGGGATTATTACCTTGCTGATTTAAGGCCAAATAGGATTGAAGATAGCCTTATGGATTGTTTTGTGTAGATTTTCCATTGCTGTTAGATCTCCATGGTTGGTTAGTGATTCCTTGCCACGATATATCAAACCTTTTGTGACATTTGAGTGCCTCATAGCCAAGTTTATGGCATAGTTGACAAAATATTTGATTTCCATTCCATCTACCTCCTCTTCCACAAACTCCTCTGCCTTTAAAGCTACTCCTTCTACCTTGATTGTTATGGTATTGATTATTGTTGTTAAAAGTTACTTAGTTGGCATCAAGTGATGAGATGTCTGTCTGGGTAATTGTATTCAACTATTCTATTGTTGTTTCATACATCATGAGAGAGTATTTCTCCTCTTATAGAGTTGAGGTTTTCATAGAGTATGTTAGATAAACCACAACAGGATCATATTCATGACCAAGACCATTGAGAGCAATTAATATTAGTTCACATTCTGTGATGGCATGTCCTGCAACTTAAAGTGAGTCTCCTATAGTTTTAACTTTCTGCATATATTTGGATATAATGTGTGATCCCTTTTTAATTATTGAGAGTTGATGTTTGAGCTGCAGGACTCTAACCATGGAGGTTTGAGCATAAAGATTTTCGAGGATTTGTCATATTTGGTGGGAGGAGTTGGAATGATTTACCTGACCAATCACTTCTTCTCCAATAGTTAAGAGCCACCAACATAGTAGCAGCTAATCTGTTCTGCACCAAATATTGTAGTATGTGTGGTTAGTGGCTTGATCTACATCTGCACTAAAAATTTAAGGAGGAGGTATAGTAGTGATGAAGTGTTCAAGTTCAAGGGCTCTTATGGCTGTAAGTACTTGTGCTCGCCAGTTGATGAAATTCTGCCTGTCAAGCTTAATGGAAAGGTTGAAGTTCAAGGTTTTTGCTAGAATGGGAAAATCAAGAGAAGAAGTGAAAGGTTATGCGGCATTATAGCTAATAGCTGATGAGCTAGAGTTGGGATCCGTGATGTTGGTCAGGAAAGCTTTGATACCATGTAAGAACTTACTAGAGGAATGGAATATATATATGTTTTATTGTCTCACATACTATTTATATACACTTAATATACATTCGAGAATTACAACAGAAAGAGGAATAATATTATTATTTGTTACAGATGAATATCAATCGGCTGTTGTGTGATTGTTGTAACAGAAGTGTCTAATAGTTGGTGACTTGTGTGTCTTTGATGTGTTATTCATTTTACAATCCTTACCTTGCTTCTTTTATAATGTATTTTACTCTTTACGAATCAGAAGAACGGCAAAATTGAAGTGCCATCGATCAATATGGTGATTGACCACCTAGCGAAAGTGAAAGCTTGGCCTATTACTAATGTATCTTTTGTTGAATGTGAATCTTGTATGAATATATTTGAATTTTAACAAACGAGAAAGCTTTGCGCTGCTATTTATCATTAAACTACTCTAATACGAAGAATTCGATATGATCGTAATAGGATCCAAAAATCAGTTCGAAATTCTTGGATTTGACTACTCAAAGTAATCCGATGTCGATTTTGAGGTGGTCTAAATTATTTATAAAAGCAAGCGTCAAGATCTGACAAGAATGATTAAAAAATCCATTGTTGTTCCTTAATGATTTTAGTTACTTACCGTCATTGGCCCATTAGCAACTAAAGACATTCATTAGAATCACATTACACTAGTCCTACGCATGCTTTGTATTTCAAGACTTCACGATTTCACCTTATAATTCCACCGTAATAATTAGGACAAGCCTTGACATCGTTCCCTTAAAGACTCCAGGACAAATAAAAGGCCCTGAAAACCAATTCTTTTCTTTATCTTACTCTATACTACTGCTTAGAGTCTTCCAATTCATGGCTGCTACCACCACCTCCTCTACTTGCACTGATGTCTTCAGTTTTCCCTCAGATGGAGTCGATCCCAGATCAGTGCGCACCTCTCCAAACCATGGATCGTCTCCTGGTTGTACAAAGTTTGACGGGCTTGCTATGTGGTTCATCAATGGTGTGGCGAGTGCGTTTTTTGGGTCCTTAGAGAGATGTTCGTGCATTCACATAGCCACCGTAGACGACGGAGAAGACGCCAACGACGCTCCCTTGATTCTCAACGACGGGAATGCTAGGTATGAAGGTGGCACCACTAGCGGGAGAAGAACAGTGAAGGGCAGGAATACTACTGGAGCTTCCGACCAGGAATAGTTCATATATATTGATTCCCTAAGCAGTTTCTACGAAGAAAAAAGCTTACTAAGTTGAAGGGTTTTTTGGATTTGAAGTTTGTTCTTCTATGATTGTGGGAAAGAGTTGGGAACTGGTAACGAGAAGGGAAATGTGTTCTTAAAGGGGTTTGAATCTCTTCTGACTTCTGAGTATGTATATGATCAGAAGAGCTAGACCAAAACATAATAAGTGTTTAGTTTTTGCATGTTCACAATTCTCAAATGCGAAGTTCTGCAACTTATTGGTTTCTGGCATTCGGATTCTGTTCTATGTTTAGTTAATTGTAGATAGCCTTTGGAAGCGTGTTTATTTCACGGAGTCGGTATTAGTTGACGCAGTTCTGACCGTTTAGAAATCTTGGCTTGCGATGGAATTCAAACAGGCTTGTTTCAGTTGTTATGATGCCAAATATCTCGGATCGATAACTTCAAAAACTGAACAAGTTTGGAATCTGGTTAGAGATGGAAAGCTAGTTTCCTATTTCATGCTCTATTAGCTTTGAAAATAAAGGCCACACTACAAGCTACCACTGTTGCAAATCTTGGTCATAATAGCTGGTATTTGGTCTTGGAAAATCATCACAAGGAAAAAAAAATAGTAAACCGGCCTTAAAGTTGCTTTAACTATCCAAAAGGAACTTATCATTGTTTTTAATTATGCTGCCACCTAGTTTATAATCATAATGTCGCCGGATGGTCCCATGCTTTTGTTCTAATCTTTTAATATGGACATAATTCAAAGAGGAATCCAAAGTTAGATTTAACCAATAAGCATGTCTAATCTATTCACATACTTTAGTTAATACGTCTGATTTATGACTTTCAGTGAACGACATTCTCTACGTGGCATTAGGAAATCTACGACCGTAGCTTTTGGTGGCATGTCCAAAGCCTAATCTGCGAAACTAACATGAATTAATGCTTATCATGCTCCAAAAAAGAAAAAAAGGGAAAGAATTGCTTACTACAACTTCATTCACGGCTCTCAAGTCTCAACCATATAGGTAAGATTTGATTCAATGCATGCTTTCGCTATTATAAGCTTCAGCACCTCCTGTTCGACTACATTTGTAATTAAATTATTATTATTATCATCATTCTTAACAAACATATCAAAGAACTCTTAAGAAGAATAAATTAGAACTCTTTATTGTTGTCATCGCCTTTGTACTTGGTTAGCTATTATGTAGAGGAGATCAATGTTTTATTTGGCATGGATGTTAGCCATTTAGCACCATTTGCAATGAAAATAAATTCAAAATAGATAAACCATAAAGCAAAATTATTTAAGACGGAGTGGCACAAAGAAAGAAACAAAATATAATCAAACTTAAGCCTTTAAGTTGTATTTATTGAGACATATTGAACGGTTCAAATCATTTTATGCTTTTTTTGGACAGCGAAAGATGGCAGTCCTTATTAGTTAGTCTTTTGTGGACAAAATATTAGAAATGGAGAAACTCAAGATGATGTATATGCCAATATGGATTAATTTTCATAATGTGACATTGCAGTATTGGTCAACAACATACTTTGCGTTTGACAAATTCCTACTTTGCACTTTTTAATATATATCGTGAAAACAAATGAATCTTTTCCGAATTGTAGTCCTGATCCATAATCCTTCCTTTATTTGGCCATTCAAAGTGATTCAAAGAATATAAGGATTTTAGGTTAAGTGATAGAAGTAAGCCACATTTGATGAGTTTGAGTTCTATCATTCGACTTCTAGCTCTTAAAGTGACTTTGAATATAAAATACACACTTTTTGAAAATTTAAAGGATGACAGATCATTTTAAGATTAAAAAATTTTGAATTCAAATAAGTTTTATTCTAATATGTGAAAACAAGGAATTAATACATAAGTGATCAATTTCAATAATGCATAGACAATCTTACAGTTTGTATTTTATTTTTTTATTACAAAATTTTGTTGAAAATCTAAAGAAATGTTGTTCTTTAGGCCACAAGTCAATAAAACCCATAAAATTAATAGCGAAAACAAAAGACTAAACAAAATTTTGAAATCTTTGTTTAGCATAGACTAGTAGAAAGCAATTCCAAGAACAATAAAATTTGATAGTAGACACAACCCTAGTTTCTATTTTTTGATTGGCCCTCAAAATTAAGTTATGATTTTCTAAACAAACATCAGTTCATGTTGATTTAGTTACCTAAATAAAACTTACCCAGAACTCAAAGAAAGCCCGAAAATAGATCCAGATGATGCATTATTCTTGCGACAACGGTCTAGTGAAGAGCACAACAATATCATTCAGTTGTAATATAATGGCTCAACGGAATTTTCAAGTCTACAACCAACCATCTCCATGTTGTACACGCTAATACTATTCTGAATTTTAACTAAGACTATTCTGAATTTTAATAACTTATTTGGACAACTTCTTTATTTAGGTAAGCAGACCATTTTGAATTTCTGAGAGATCCCACGACTTCAAAAAACTTGACAATGAACTAAAACCTCAATTGCCTGAAGAAGAAGAACCTTCTTGTGGATAGAGATGAAGACAAATGAACACACCAGATGAGCACGAAGACAGACGAACACTACAACTACTGGAAGATGACGATGAAGATGAAGAAAACTTAATCAAATGAATATTGCTTCTTAATTAGGATATCAATATGCAGAAAACCACGTCATTTTAGTGGACAAAACAACGTAATTTTCATTTTCATTGTCTTTTGTTCTTCTTTTGGCTGTGAATATATTTTTGTAGCTAAATGTTTTTAACTACGAAATCTACTTTGGTCGCTGATAATATGGAATCTGTGTTTTAGCTATGAAAATTATTTCGTAGCTAAAAACATGTCGTAACTTAAATAAGTTCAAAGTTAAAAAATGTCGTCAAACGTTTTTAGCTATGAAAAATATTTCGTAGCTAAAAACTTTTAGCTATGAAATTGAGTACATAGTTAAAAAATGTCATTAAACCTTATTAGCTACGGATATATAACGTAGCATGTATTAAACGTCACCAATAGTTTTTTAAAAACTCGTTCATCATTTGACTTCAACGTTTTTATTACAATTAAGGGTGACTTTTACTTACGATTTTCAAATCGTAGTAAAGAAAACGTAGCCAAAAGTTACTTTGTTGTAATGATTTTAAATATGGGTTTCAGATACTCAATTGGAATGTGAATGAATGGCAGTAGGTTGCTAAATTCCTTCGTTTGTTTTGCTTAGCAAATGGGATCTAACCATTGCCGATTTGTCATCCTTAGCGTATAAGGCATTCATTATCTTTTGGAATAATATTCTGCACAAAATGTCTTATGAGTTGTGACGGTGTCAAGGCATGATTTTTAGTTTTAGCAGATCTTGTTAACTATAGTGTCCTATACCAGTTGTCCCCTCCTACCTTATTAGATAATCATCTCAAAAATAAGGCTGGAACACCTGTGCCTATCCATCATATTGTATGAATTCATCTTTTACTCCAAAACCGAGTCTCACGATGTGGGACATTGAAACAATGAAAATGTCTTGTCACATGTGGCTTTTAACAACTGTTTTTTTGTTTACAAAGGAAATTAAACTAACACAGACTAACGCATACTTCTATGATATAAAACCCCCTGTATGTCTTGTTGAACAATCTCAATAAACTCTATTGGAGTATCTTGAAGCATGTTAATACCAGGACATGTTAGCAAAGCTAAACTTGCCATCTTGTCAGCACGCCTATTCCCTTCCCTATAGACATGCTAAAGCTAAATGACCCAATCTCTACACAGGAGCTCGTGGATGTCCTTTACCAAAAAAGTATCATAAAAAAAATCAGCTCAGACGAAGAGAGGATATTAATAACCTCCAAAGAACCCACTTCTAGCACCACTCGTCGATATCTGAGGTTCCATGCTAATAATAGACCAGTAAAGACCCCCAAAGTTCAACAGTCAGAGGTGAACACACTCCAACAGTTTAGTCCATTCTATAAATGTACCCAGTGGTACTCCCAGAGCTGGAATAACGCTGCCTTCCACTACCTTGGCCTTGTCTATCTAAGCAACATGATCTAATACTACCTTAGCTCCTGCATCAGGCTAAGTAAATTCATCCTCGAATATACTCTTATTTCTCCACTGCCATAAGAGCCAACAAGAAACTCTAAAAATATTAGCCCACGCAAAACTTTGTACTTGGTTCTGGTTACCAAGATTGACAGTCAACCACATCTCTACATCCTGTTGAAAAAGCTAGGATCGTTTGTCGCTGAAGGGAATTGATGCCAAAAGGATTTCACCCTGCTTCAATCTCCTAGTGCATGCAAAAATGTCTCATCGTGGCTACAGAACTAGCATCTGGAGTCCTTTTAAATATGACAAGCCACTCGCTGCTGGTTGGTTAGCAGTTTTCTTTTAGCCAGAAGCCGAAGAAACGATTGAATCCATTGGGGCCCTGACCATTTCCATATCATTTCACAAATCCTATTGTTATCTTTCAAAGTCTTGTCTTCGATGAGATCATAGGCTAAAGCCACTGTAAAACACCCCTTCTTTTCTGGTCCCCAAACTATTCAATCCTCAACAATCCTAGCTGTGGGAGGCATAATTGCCGTAATAAACATGCATACTGAAGAAGGGAGGTATTGTTGGAACATAGTCTAATGCCAGTTACCATTCTCATGGACCAAATCCTAGACAGTAAAATACAACAAACAGTTGGGAGGTTAAGAAGTCGATACCAGTAAAAAAGGGCCCCAATCTCCCTCCCATGCATCCAACCAAAAATATATTCGCTTTCTGTTGCCTATTTGGCATTTGATTCTTTAGCTTACAAAACGCCATATAGCTGTGATCCCCCTCCATATTACCGAAGCCCCTTTCCTCTCCAGCATTTAAGGGATGTTTTGGTTGTCTATGTGATATTTGGCTCGAAGGAGCTAGACCCATAAAATGTTTGGTTTAGTCACTTCCCGACCTAACTTAGTAAGCAATGCATTATTAGAAGAATGTACTCTTTTAATCCCTAGGCCCCCTACATGTTTAGACCGACATACTGCCTCCCACCTAACCATATTCGTTTTTCATTGTCCATCCTTTGTGCCTCAGTTGAAGTCCCTCATTATTTTCTCTAAATCTTCATATAGTTGTCTCGGCAATCTCACCGTTTGCATTGTATATATCAGAGGGAAGAGATGACTGACTGAGTTAATGTAACACGTCCGTCTAATGATAACATTCGAGCACTCCAGCCTATGAGCTTCTGCTGTGCTTTATCTAATATATACTGATAGGTTTTCCTATGGTTCGTTCATATATCAATGGCACTCCTAGATATTTACCCAGATTGTTTGTACATTTAAACTAGAACTTATGACCGAGAATACAAGCTTTATCCCGACTGACGTTCTTGAAGAAATAAATTCTAGTTTTATCGTTGCTCACTTTCTGACCTGAAGTCCTACAGAAAGTTTCCAACACCCATGAAATCACCTGGACTTGAGATGTCGATGCTTCAGCAAATACAACTAGATCGTCTGCAAAGAATAGATGTGAGATGGACGGCCCGTTTCTACTCATACAAAATGGTTTCCAATACCCTTTTTACACCTTACGGGTTATAAGATTGCCTAGCCTTTCCGTACAGAGCACGAAGAGATAAGGTGGTAAAGGGTCGCCTTTCCTAATACCCTTTGTGGGAGTGAAAAGATTAGAGAGGTTGCCATTCCAAGAAACTTGCATTGATACTGTGGATATACACTTCATAATGAGACTGGTTAAATGTTGTGGTAAGCCAATGTCCCTTAACGTGTTCTTGATAAAATCCCAACTAAGTCGATCGTATACCTCCTGAGCAATTATAATATTATTCGTTATATGCCTGCCTGGAATAAAATTACATGAGTATAAGCCACCAGAGAATTAAGATAAGGCTTCAGCCGATTCACTATCACTTTCAAAATAGACTTGTATAACACCGAGTAGAGGCTAATAGGCTAAATTTGAGTAATATAGTTCAGAGAAGATACATTGGGGATCAGTACCAAAAAAGTTTGATTCAACTCCAACTCCAAACGCTCATGTCGGAATATTTTCTGTATAAAATCCACTACTGCTGGTCCAACCTTTCCCCATTTTTCTGAAAAAATAACACATTGTAACCATCGACCCCCAAGGCTTTATTTGGATTTATTTCAAAAATAGCCTTCTTGATTTCTACCGCTAGGACTGGGCCATCAATTTCCTGCACTGTCTCCTCTGGTAAAATAGGAAAGGCACCAAAAATGAGGAATCTAAATGTGTTATCATCTTTAGTAGCAAACAACCTTTCAAAATAATTCATGGCCACTTGACGCATTTGCTTAGGATCAGAGATCATATTTCCATCATTATCAATTAATCTCTCTATCTTTAGCTTCCTCCTTTTTGCCATAGCTACGGTGTGATAGTATTTGATATTTCGATCTCCCTACGACAGCCTCATACAATGGGACTGTTGATTCTAGAGGAACTCTTCCTCACTAAGGACTTGGATTAATAGCAATAGCAAGTCAGAATTATCAAAATCCATTGCCCTTTGTATGCCCTCCAACTGAGCTAATATTTAGTTTTTTGATGGAAAATATTGCTAAAGACAAGCTTGTTCCATCTCGTAAGTTGTGTAGAGAAGTTGGCTAAGGTGGTACTCAACTTTGTCGCTACTGGGGACCAATGGTTATCCATCACATTATCAAAGTCATCGTGTGCTAACCATGCTGATTGGAATCAAAACACTGGCTGGCGCAATTCACTCAGATTAGCCCTGTTTAAGATAATCAACATAGGTCGATGATCTGAGTCAAAAAAAGGTAGGTATTTATTAGTCACATATAGGAATGCCGCTAGCCATTTCGAAGAGCAAAACACTCTATCCAATTGAGCTAGAACATTCCCCCTTCGCCAAGTAAACTTCGACCCAACATATCCCAAATCATGTAGTCCACAGTAATACACCCAAGCCTTAAAATATTTGTAAACTATAGTATGGAATGAGACCCTCCTTTTTTATCGGTACTGTCCAATTTGACATTAAAGTCCTCTCTGATGATCCAAGGTTCGAAAACCTGACTTCCAATCCAACGCAAATAGGGCCATAAGAATTTTTTATTAGCAAAATGAGGACTAGAATAAACTGTAGTAAAAGCAAAGTTTAAGGACCTATACATGATATTGGTGTGTATAAATTATCTGTGGGCAACCACAACGGAGACTTTGAAGTCTATTTTCTATAACATCCAAATACCTCCAGCAAAGCCGTCAGCTTGAATGAAAAATCAAAGCCCAATTTACTCACAACGTCATTTGCTCGTCGGCCACTAATTCGAGTTTCAAGTAAGACCAACATTCTTGGTTTATAAATGTTAATATAATTTTGCATAATAGCTTGAAATCTAGCCCCTCCAACCCTTGACAGTTCCAGATGATAATCGACATTAATGAAAATCTGAGTATAGAAGAACGCACTCCTATGTTGGAGGGATCTCTTAGGTTTCATCACGACCATCTACAATGCTTCCTCTCAGAGTTTGCGGAACCATCTCTTCGACGTCTCCCTATACAGAGTCTTCCTCCATCCTCATCAGACCGTCCATGGGATCTGGAGGTTTAGAAAGAGGAAGTATGCGTTGGTCCTCACTGATAAGTCTAGGATCTATAATTTCCATAACGCCCTCTACGAGGCAAGCACTCTCCCCCTCAACCATCTCCCTAACCGAATAGGATTTACAGTCACAAAGAAGTTCAGTATGGGGCTTAAATAGACAGCAATATGTTTCTCCTTGGATCTATGCATTGGTTGTATTTTCATAGAAGAGTCCAGGCCTTTCTCTTAAATGGAGTTTTGGGTATGTGTGCCATAATGCTCTGCTCCTTTTGGGCCACCGTCTTCCCCTTAATACCTGCCCTCGACTTTAGTTTTGGTTCATAGGTAGTTGACCCCAGCCTATGAGACTGATTCCTTGCTGACTCCCCTTTTAATTCCGAAGCTACCCTTTATTCTATCCCTGTTCAAATTCTAGGTGTATGAGAAGATGTCGGCTTGGCATTAATACCACCCAGTATTTCTGTTTCTGACAGAGCTGAGAAGCGAGATCCTCGCACTCGAGTAGCTTCTGTTGGGTTGTGAGATATTTGATGGAGATGAGAACATTGCGTGTGCCGTTGAGATTTTCGTTAAACCTAGATCCATGGTCCGTATAACTCTTTTGTCAACGGCTCTGATTGTTCTCTGTGTATCCCAACCTCCATCGGCAAAATATTTGCTATCGTGTGATGTAATGGTTGGTGATTGCCTACCAGAATGTTTCGCCTATACATGTAATTCCCTGATTTGTATCCCACGATTCTACAGTGGAAGCAAATCTGTGGTAGTCCCTCATAAGCCACCACTAAGGTTTCACCATCAAGTTCCACTTTCAAACATAGCGAAACATTAAGATCAATATCCACTGCAATTCTTGCAAATTTTCCCGTTGAGCAAGCATGGTCATTTCATCAATCTTTACTGTCTGTCTGACTAAGTTACCCAAAGCTGTGAGAATCATTCGATGATATCTAGAAATAAACAACTCAGGAAATTGGATCCAAACCACCGCCCTTGTAACTTTCCCTTGTGATAGCCTAAACGCTGAACTCCATCATTGTACTAACAATGCATGGCCTAGAATTACCCAAGGACCATTGGTTAAGGCATTGATAAGGTCTTCTCCTTCAATGAAGTTCACGAGGAAAAAATCAGTTCAAATCTACCACCTTATGGGACCAATCGATTTCTGCAGTATCTTCAGGCAAAAACAGAGCATCTTGTAACCCACACATCTGCCAAGCAATTTCACAATTACTGTTTTTTCCCACTGTTTTTCCAGACGCGATTTGAATGTTTGGGATAATTCAATACAACCCCCTGAATTCCCCTGCATTGGTATTATATCGCCTTCCTCAATCTCAATAGGATCCTTATTTGGCCAGTCTAGTTCTGCCTCCCCTTCTTCTACGACCTGTTTGCCTATAACTGCAGTGTTATAATAAATCTTCACTCGTGGTGGAGGATCTTCCTCTCAACTACATATTCGAGTTTTTTTAACCTGATGTCCATCGTGAGCAAGAGTGTCTGATTCAGAGTGTTTCGACATATCAAATATATATCTAAAGAGATTCACGTCTCTCTCTCTCTCTCCATTAACAAATAAACAACGCAAAAGTTAAGAATTGTCATCTCATATTTTTAAAAAAGTCTAATTTAGTTCTTACTGTTATTTATACTATTATATTACTCTTTAATGTTTTTTAAAAAGTTAATAGATTCTAAAGTGTTCAATCTTTTATAATTTTTCGATTCAGTGCCTAAAGTTTTAATTTTTTTTACTTAAGTTAAAAATATTTTATAAGCTTAATAACTCAGTTCAAAACATTAATTCTGTGAGTATTTGCTGCTTCAGCTAGTTAAATCTTTTTTGTCTGAGACATGCATGCATCTACATAGAAAATCAATTGTCAACTAATCATCTATATGAGCTAAAACACCTGATTTAATATGCGAAAGAGATTATAAGTCGAGTGTTTTAGTCCACATTGATGATTACTTAACAATTAATATTCTACATGGACGCATATATATTATGGACAAAAAAGATTTCAATCGCCAAATAAAGCAAAAATTTAACATAACTAATATTTTGAACTGACTTACTAAGGTTATAAAAAGTTGTTCACTTAATTGAAAATTTTAAAAGTTTTGACAATTAATTAAAAAATTTTCAAAAGGTTGAAAGCTTTAGAATTTATTATCCTTTGTTAAAATGATATTGATAACACCACAAATCCTAATTGAGTTAAATTTTTATTTTTTATAGTAAATGAGTCATAAATTTAGTATATATCATGTCACAACTAGGCAATTTTGACCTACCAGGCACTGATATGTGTTGGTTTATATCCTACAGTCAATCGCTTTAGTTGTAGTTTAGTGACGAAATAATTTAAAGGCGTTATTTATCTTGTACATATTTAGATGTATATAATAATGTCCATGGGATAATTATACTATACAAATGAAATTAAAATGAGATTATAATTATGAGATTCATATTGCATTTATGTATTATCCCTAAATTGTTCCTAGTCATTGTTCTATTAAGATTAGAAATTAATATAATACAAAAAGACTAGCACATGTTATGTTTTTCCTTATGAAGGAAATAGTCGACCTCATAGGCTAAAGTATAGAGATACTTAAACAAATGTGTGGGTGTTTGTTATAGAACAAGTTCACTGAATAGACCCGAAATGAGAATCTATTTGGAACCTTACTTGTATATCTATAAAATTCTCATTGTGATGATTGTATAAGTGATCATTTGACTTGAGGTCACCAAAGTTATCTTTTATAGGAATTGCTATGTTTTGATATCATTTATGACCGATTTAATCATGGGTCATTTAATTGACAGACATTGGATGTAGCATCATTTAATTGACAGTCATTGGATGTAGCATGAACTATATGGAAGTAGTTGTGTGATCAAGATATGATTCATCACCCTAAAGTAATTAAAGAGGATGTTCTGTTGTTCTCAATTAGTATTGATTCGAGAAATCCTTAGCCAAGGTAGAATGACACTTTGTAAATAGTTTACAAATGTCATTAATTGAATCGATAGCTAATGGCAGAGAACTAATATGATTGGACTCAAAAGAGTAGACATTAATTCCATGTTCTGTTTAATTGGAACATTGTATGATGAAAGGATGAAATTATATAAAAAAATCATGCACAGAAAGGTTAGTCAACACTACTTTGACATTCTTAAATATTTAGGAGGTCGTGATGCGTTGCTAGATGCCAATCTTAGTCTATAATTATAAATTGTTTAATTGGAGAATTAAAGATAAATTAAAAGGAGTTTTAATTTATCTAATTCTAATCATGAATTAGAATTAGAATTTATAATTATTGCCAACGTATTTGGGAACCTAATGGATCTCATAAAAAGAATGGGTTGAAAAGAGCAAAGTTAACTTGATCAAATTGGACTTGATTGTAAAGTTTGAGAAACTTTATAATTAAATATGGGATATTTAATAAATAAGGATCAATACGAGATACTGAATCTTACTAGGGTATAAATGGTATTTAATTAGAATTATTCCTAATTTTAATTAAAGTTTAATTGAAATTAGAACTTAATTTCAATTAAATTACCAAAACATTCAAAACCTATTATAAATAAGCTTAAGCTCTGCGGAGCTAGTACTTCTTGCTTAACCCTCTATGTAAGAGTTACAGAGTTCTCTCAACTAATTATGTGGATACTGTTAGAGGCCAGATATTTGTGCGGCTACAGTGGTTGAAACGGATTGGTTTCGGGAACGATTCGAGGGATACGACAAGACAAAGATCAAGCTTTGGAATAAGGTACAAATTAAGTTTCCGTTCTATTATGATTTGTGTTAATTATTTTATAGAATTAAAGAGATCTTATTTTTTGGCGTAATTATTCTGCTACTGCCGGGATCGGATCCCGAGCCAGTTTCCCAACAATATGATCTTAAAATGATTTCTTTAAACACTTATTAAACATGTGATTTTCACCTTAACGTTTTACAAAAGGTCTAGATAAGTCCCTACCGTTATCTCTGTTATCACTTTCAAGGTGAGTAATGTAGTACTAATTTAGGAATGCTAAAGTGCAAAATGGTACCAAAGATAACGAATGGGACTTACTTAGACTTTTTGTGATACATCTATTTGGAAATAGTACCTTTAGACAATAAACAACGTTTAACATTCCTAAAGTAGTACTACATCACTAAAATATTATATATTGCACCTTGAAAGTGGTAACAAAGGTAAAGAATGGGACTTATTTAGTCTTTTTGTAAAACATTGATGTGTAAATCATACCTTTAGACAATAAACAGCATATAAGAAAGTTTTGATAAAATTCTAAAACTTGATTTAAACTTAACAGATAAAATTTAATATGATTATGTTCGAGCTTAGATCCTATTTTAATATAAAAAATTTTGAGAAATAGGAAACCTGACTTGACTCAATTATAATCTAGCTTGAAATGGCCTTAATCTGGCTCAATTTGGCCTAAACTTAGCCTAGTTTAATTGACCCAACTTAATTAGCCTCAACTCAATATTCAATGGGCTTAGAATTTCGACTGTTGTCCGAAACTTAATCAAGTTTGAGCTTGCTTTCTTAAAGATTGATCAAAATTTGGACAAAGTTTAAATATATAAATTAAATTTAGACCTAGGCTTAGACATTATGGAACTTAGGTCTGATCCATCATATTTTTCATCCTTTACATAAATCTTAAGTTCATCTACAACTTGTCATCTCAATTCGACTACATCGCTCATCACACTAAGGTAGCTGGCCATATCCGAAGTCATTACCTGGATTCAAGTCCATAACCATAGGTTTCGGTGTACAAGGTCTTGTAGCACTTACCAATAAGGCCTTATCAATTAGTATTACATAAAAGTATATTCACATATACTTTACGACTTAAAAAATGGAGAAAAACTTAAAATATGGAAAGTCATCCTCCCTATTTTGTAGGTATATGAACACTTGAAGTGGGAAAAAACTTTTAAAAAGCTTTATTATAAGCATAATGACTAATTTTGAGTCTAATTTATGACATTTTAAAGTGTTGTTAGTTTTTTTAGTAATGTTACTTGATTTTGTGTGTTAGTATTATTTATAAGATGCATACGTAACCTAATTTGTTAAAGTTGTAATTGCAGTTTATTTTTCATAATGGATCTATGAATATCTAAGGGTTAAAGTTTAGTCATTGTGAAAAGAGGAGTATATCTTTTTTTTTCACTTTAAAGTCTGTTAATGTATGTAATAGTAATAATGTAAACAAATTATTAAGGATTTGATTTATGTAACAATAACATGTATTTAGGCATTTATATAGCCAAATTCATGTATAGACACTCGTTGTATAAAAAATGAGACACATTAAAATACAAAACACTTTTTTTGCTTAAAATTTCTCTTTTTTTATATTATATTCAAGATCCTTTAATAAAGCAAGGTAGTATTTCAGTATTATACTTCTTAATTTTTTAGAGATAATTAGTTACCCAAGTAGCATTTGGTATATACCAAACTCTTCTACTCCTCAAGATGATCATAACGAAGCAAACCTCATCCTCTAAATCCTCCTTATAGTTCACATGTGCCACTAGAAGCTCAACATTAAAATTTGAAACTCTATATTTTAAAGATTGAAGACGACTCAAATTGACATTGTTTTAATCATCTTAAGCCAAAACAATGTCGCTTTAACTAAACAAACATAGAAATCCAATCAATAAATAGTGTTATGTATCATCCTCCTAGTGATCTAAGTATCACTAACTAGTAACACATCATCATCCATGTCATCAAAAGTAATGGCAACCGTTATAGTAGCCTAAAATGGTCCCACTTTGCCATATTAGCTTCCACTCTGGATTGCCATATCAACACTAGATCTCACCTTTACCATATCAATTGCCATGTTATCCCACTATTTCAACACCCTACATCATTATTGGTTTAGCCAATTTAGTTTAAACTAATTCAGTTTAAATCTATTGACCAAACTTTGAAAGATTATATTAAGTATTTTTTAGTAGATTTTCTAAAGTCAAATAGATTCTCAATGTTTTTATGTCCTAGACTCATTTTTAGGATCAATTAGTCAAATTCTACCCCTATAGATAAGTTTCTTTATGTTTATGCATTTTCAATCCTTGTTAACGATTTTCTCTTATATGCATTATAGATACTTCTTAACTTTATCAATACATTCCTCAACAAATTAATGCCATATTTGATAAATCTAATTATAACTGTAAGCTAAGGAAATGTGTAGCCTTCTTAGATGTAGATTTCTTTGGAATATTATTACTTAAGAAGTACCTAAACCTCCTCAAATTCCAAATGACACAGATGATATATTCATAGAATGTCTAGCATTTTAAGATGGTATGAATCATCATATTCTAACAATTTTGCAATACATATGCCAAAGTAATCAAGCATGATTTTTTACTATTTGATATTGCCAAAAAGGCATGAAATTTTTAAAAGGTTGTTATTATATATTTGACTATGTCAACCAATTTTAACTTTATAGACGACTTTATATAATACAACAACAACTTAGTCAAACTATCTATAGTTATTTATGTGAATTACAAGATCTTTGGGATTAAGTGGTATTTAGAGACCTTACTTTGCCTAATACGTAATCTACCACTATTTATGCTAATCTTCGTGATCAAAAAGTATATTCGACACCTATTAATAACTATTAGAGATGAGTTTGAGTCGATCTATAGCTCTCTTCTTCATTGAGGATCTCTGTCAAGCCTTGATATAGTAATCAAAGAACTATTTATGAAAGAAATCTAGCTAAGAAAAAGGTATTTTGCAACTAAGAAAAAGTATTTTGCAACTATTGTAAAAAAAGTGGTCATGTCATCTCAAAATGTAGGGAGTGATCTAAGAATGGTATTTTATTGTCTATGTAGTTAATAACTCTACTATATATATTCAAAATGTGGACATTGTTTAAACACCTAAGTTAACTTTGCCTAAAACTTTTCTTTTTCCCAAACTCTCATTTGATCTCATATCTATTAGTTAATTATGTGAACTTAGTGTTAACTTATCTTTTCTAAATTATGGTTATACTATGTAGGACCTATAAATAGGTGAGGCTCTTGGAACAAAGCATAAGATTGGATAACTATTTGAACTTACCTAACTCCACATTCTATCCAAAATTATTGTTGGTGTTGTTACATCTAATATCTGGCACTCTCTTCTTCTTTTTTTACATCTCTCCAAACCTAGACTTGAGTTTTTGATTTCTAGTGATTCCTTGAGCCATGTCAAGATTGAAAATTTGGATTGTATCTCATCCCAACTTTCTAAAATCTTTACCTTTTATTAATAGTGATTACATTTCTTAGGCAACCTATGATTTGATTCATTTTTGACATTTTAGGATATGCTCCTTATGTCACTATAGGAGGTTTATGATATTATGTGATCTTTATTAATTATTTCTCTATTATATTTACCTCTCACTTCATAGATTTGAACTATTTTCCATTTATTCTCACTTTGCAAATATGTTTTAGACTTGATTTTCTTACAAAATTAAAATTTTATGCACTAATAATTCCTTGGAATATAAGGAAAAATCTTTCATTGATATTCTTTATCAACAATGAACTGTTGTTCAAAGATCATGTCCAAACATTTGCCAATAAAATGGTAGAACTAAACAAAAGAATAGACATTTATCAACAATGAGCTGTTGTTCAAAGATCTTGTCCAAACATTACGACTGAACGAAAGATTAGATATGTACTTGATAATATCCAAGCTTTTAACATCTATTCCTCTTGTCTAAAAACCTTTTGGGGAGAAGTTACTCTTTTAACAGTCTATTCTATTAATTATAATCTTACTCATGTTATAAGTAATATTTCTCCTTATTACTGTTTGAATAATCATACTCCTGAGTACCAAACTCTTAAAGTATTTACAGTGGTTGTTTTGTTCTTTTCCAACCACATGGATACACCAAGCTACAACTAGGAGTATGATTATCTTCTTTCCTAGGGTATAGGATATAACATAAAGGGTACAAGTATTAGGATCTTTTAAAATAAAGACTTTATCTTTCTACTTGTGACCTTTTACGAACATCAAATGTTTCTTTCTCATCTCTTTCAAAATTCCATGTCAATGAACCTTCTCGTTAATTTTCCTTTAATCCCAATACATCTTTATTTCTTGACATTTCTCTTATAGGATCATTATCTAACGGTTCTGAAACTTTGATATAACCTATGCTTAATTTCATCATATCTTCACTAGTTGTGGCTCCTTCGCCTCCTTCAAATGATCCTTCTCCATCTACTCACTCATCAGATTCTCCTATACCTCAACCTACTCCTCCTCGTGCCAATTGAGCAAGTCAACCGTTTGTTCATCTTTGATATTTTTATGTTTATTCTACTATTGTCTCTTTCTATGAACCTCACACATATTGTGATGCAAGCTCTAACTCTTTATGGCAGAAAGTAATGGTAAAATAGTTACAGACACTTAGTAGCACCATCACTTGGGATATAGACAACTTACCTTCAAGCAAGTCTATTGTTAGTTATATATAAATAAAATTAAGATTGAGGTTGAAGGATCAATTGAATGATATAAATATAAATTTTTTTAAAAAATATTTACATAGTATGGTATTGACTATAAGGATACATTTTCTCCTATAGCCCGTCTAATCTTGGTTCATAGTTTTTATTATAGTTATTGTTAATAAGCATTGCCATTATTCCAAATAGATTTCAAGAATGCCTTCCTTAATGGTGATCATACATTAAAAGTATATGTAACCCATAGCTCCAAAACTAGTCTAATCGAGCTCCTATGACTATAACTTTTTTGTTCATAAAATGACTCAAAGATTCTTTATTCTTCTCCTTTATGTTAATGCTATGATAATTACTGGTAACCATACTCAAGTATTTCCACTCTTAAATTCTTTTCGAATCAACAATTTAAGATGAAGGACTTGGTAATCGAAGATTTTTATGTCTCAAAGTTTTATCTGATGAATTTGGATATTATCTATCACAAGTAAAATATGTGTTCAATCTTATCTCTTATGCTATTATAACTAACACCAAGACTACTATCACTTAACTCGAACACAATATCCATCTTTTTGCTACTAATGGGACTATCTTTAACGATGATAGTCTTTATCTCTAACTAGTTGGAAGTCTTATATACATCATTGACTCTTAACCTTATATTGCATATGTTGTTTACATCATCAATCAATTCATGTTAGCATCTTGTACTACTCATTTATCTATTTTTTTTGTATCCTTTCATATATCATAGGTACTCTCTTTCATGGTATTCACTTTTATCATTAATTTCCATTAGGAGTTATGATCATACTCTAATGTTAACTGGGGTTAGGATCTAATTGATTAACATTAAAATACTATCTATTGTTTCTTCTTTGGCATATCTCTTGTTTTATAGTGTAACAAGAAACAAACAGTTATCTCTTGAGCTATCACGAAGGTAAAATATCAAGCTCTTGAAAACATAAATGATGAGCCATAAGCTCCTCTAGCTACGTTGGTTGCTTCAAGATATAGGTGTTTTATCTTTTTGTGTGACTACTATCCTTATGATAATCATAGTGCAATACAAATTGCTCACAATGATATTTTTCATGAGTGTATCAAACATATTAAGATTGATTATCACTTTCTATGAAATCATTTTCTCCAAGGCACTATCCAACTTGTCCTTACTTCAATCTCATGTAGACATTTTCACCAAATCACATCCACCTTGGTGATTTCAATAACTTATTTTCAAACTCAAGATTTCTAGCTCCTGAATGCCTTGAGTTTAAAGGGAGATAATTTATGTAACAGTAACAATATATGTAAATTAATAAGCATTTGTATTATGTAATAATAGCATATATTTACGAATGTATATACCAAAGTCATGTGTACATACTCCCCTGTGTAATAGCTTAAACACACCAATATACAAAGCATTTTCTTGTTCAAAACTCCTCTTCTTTGTATAAAGTCAAGCTTCTTTTTATTTATAGCAAGGTGCTGAAAGAGAATTATTAGTGAAATGTTAAATTATTGGGACTATAAGTTAAAGAATTATGGCATTCTTAGACAAATTAATTGTTTATTTAGTAGAGAGAAATTTTGTTTTTCAAATCGAAAGTATCTTTCGATTGTTCATGTTAAAATGCAATTTTAATCATTTTTTTCTCATTTTACATGTAAGTTTTTAAATTGTAATAATAGTGACTGCATTACAAATATTATAATTGTGATTAGTGCAAAAGTTAAATTGTACATTACAAGTATCATAGTTATAAATCTTTTCAATCATATACATCATACTTTAAAGCTTTTAAAATTTAGTGTATTATATTATTCATTGTTCTTTTCCGACTTAATATACTTTTATTCATACTATCTAGCATAAAATAATTATTATTTTTCAATAAAATGAAAAACATAAATATTAAAAAATTAAGAGTCCCAATTGTGATTTTTTTAACCTTTTTATTTATCTCTTTGTGTTTTTAAATTATCATATATCTTTTTTATTAAATTACAAGTAAACCTCTTGCATTTCAACTGTAATTAGGTTGCATTATGATTTATGTTACAAAATAATGTAGATTCAAATTCAAAAGAAAATTTAATAGCTTTCATAAATTAAACTATCATGCTGACCTCAAACATCATTTTCTAACCTAAAAAATCCATTCTAGTATAATTTAAGGCTTGTTTCTTTTCATTTTTTATACTTTTACTTTTAGTTACCAAAAGAAGAAATAAATTAGTAAAACACGTTTGGGTTATAATATTTCTATTTCTTATTTTTTTTAAAAAAACCCAACAACATTATGATAACACAAAATACATGTTTTCATTAGTTATGGCCGGTGTTACAGGATCTATACCGTACCGGCCGGTGTCGACCGAAAGGTACTGTATCGGTTAGATAACGGTACCATGGATCCAAACCTCAGTACGGGCCAAAAATACCGACCATTATCCAGGAAATTAAAAAACCTCGAGGACTATTTTGCAAATATGAAAATTTTAAACCTAAAAATCTAAAACACATAACCGGTTAACCCCCCGACGCTGACTGCTGCTTCTTCTCTCTAGTCTCACCCTCTCTCTCTCACTCTCTCGCTCTCACCTCTCTCTCGCCGTCATCTGGGTCGCCTCATCGTCGCCAACGCTTGCACTCTTCTCCAATTGCTCTCATCACTCTCCTTCTCGCCTTATCGTCGTCGGAGTTGGGATTTAGGTTTGTGTCCCCGAAGATCCACCACACCACCGCAACACCATCCACAACACGTCGTTGCCGCACCACTGAGTCACTGACCCTTCGGCCTCCGACCCTCACAGCTAGACCTGGACAACTCGAAAACCCGAAGCCACAACCCGAAGAGCGAAGAGCGAAGACCCGACGGTTTAAAATTTTTTTTGGGTCTATTGATTTTGTTTCGTTGATCTGTTCTCTTCTCTGTTGTTTGGTGTTTCCAAAAATTGATGGTAAATCGTAAACGTAAATTACAATTTTTTGTGTTGTGGATTGGATTTATGTTGATGAATATGGGAGGCTGTCGGTGGGTGGAGGACTTGGAGGTTGAAGAAGTTGTTGTCACAGTTTTGGAATGGATTAGTGATTGTTTTGTTTCGGAATTGTTTTAGAATGAAATTGTTTACAGTTGATGGATTTGTGTCATTGTGTGTATGTGAAATAAATTGGTTTGAATTTGATTTTGGAATGGAATTGTTAAAGTTGAAAATTTGAAATTGTTGGATTGAAGAATACCGTGGGTTTGTTTGTTTTGTTATGAATTTCTTATATGAAAATTAGAATTGAAATTGAAAATGGAATTGTAAAATAGGATTAGTATGTAATTAATTAATTATGTATTATGCAAAGATTGTTAAAACTTAAAATTGAAAGTTGATAATTAACATTTAAACCTAAATGTAAAATTAATAATCAAATGTGAAATTAATAATCAAATGTAAAATTG
>JAOTAY010000006.1:5482557-5535891 GCA_025629805.1 Erythroxylum baracoense
ACAATTATTCCATGGACTTTATCATATACATCTAAACATGTACAAGATAAATAATGCCTTTAAATAATTTGTCACTATACTACAACCAAAGTGATTGGCTGTAGGGCATAAACCAACAATTTACTCCGGAAAGTGAAGATGAGAATGGAGATGGGAAAGATGGGAAATTTTCTTCTAAGACAAAGGGTACAATCTTTTCTTCATAATTCTAATGTTCCTCGCTTTTTGTTCTGAACTTTCGCAATTCAGCCTTCAAGTTTGGCAAAACTTGCGATTGGTGCTTCTTATCGATTGGCGATTGGGATCAATGGGATATGCAATCATAAGCCCATTTGTTAGTTGTAGTTGATTAAGTGAGTGTTTGTGAAGCTATGGAGAGATTATTATGTTCCCATTTTCATTACAAGTTATATGCAACACTTCAAATGACTTCTCTGACTTGAAATTCACAATAACATTGTCCTGTTCTCGTGGAAAGGCTAACATGGTAGTTATCGAACTGATTGAACCCAAGGTTTTTTATATTATTTCGTAATATTTTCATGATTTTTTGTCATACTTTTCGGCCCTTTTTGTTGGATATTGTGCTTAATTTAGCTTAAGAGTGTTTGTTTTGAATTAATGTAGTTTGAGGGTAAATTTGTCATAATTAGTTAGTAATTGCATTCACTTGGTTTGTAGGACAATTGATATTGCAAACTATTGCTTTTCATTGCAGGACACTTAAGAGTAGAGCCAAGAGTGAAGATCAAGAAATTGCAAAGTCACAAGATCAAGAAAGAAAACCTCTCGGGAAAAGTTTGTTGCGACGAACTTCGAAGTTTGCCGCGGCGAACCCCTCGAATCAGCAACTCAGACTCGAATCATTTTCGAAAAATTCACTTACCCATTCGTACAAACTGACTCGAATACTGACTAAAAACCCTATTTTTGGGATAAGTGGACAGAGGGGACCAAAGGGAGCAGCCACCCACGACCACCTATCATCTTTCTCACATCTAACCCTAATTCTTCCATTTTTTTCTACTATCAAACCTCCGCCATGGGTGCTTAGATTCATTCCCAGTTGTGAAGCTTCTAAGTGTAATGAGTGGCTAGGCGTTTCCTTTCCTCTCGAAGGTGTAGCAATAGCTGGAGTTCAACGGGCTTAAAAGAGGAATAGTTTAATCCATGGTTGAGCTATGAATTTAGGAATTTCTAGATCTAGGATTTGTGATTTGTAGTTGAGCTACTTGATTATAGTTTAATCAAATGTTGGATATTCATTATGTGTAGTTTGGATTGGTTTATGTAGAACTTTGAGCTTAAATATATGAAGTTTCATATATGTCTGTTTGTAATCTTGTTGATTCTCTCTTATCTTGCATGGTTATGCCTGATATTGAGTTAATTCTAGATTTCGTTTGACCTATTGCATTGGTTGATCCTACTACACACACTAAAAGCACTTAACATGATCTTAAGAAATGGAGTGCCATTGATTAAGATTCTGGACTTAAAGAGTATTTTGAGGTTTACCATTTTGAAGCTTAGTGATTCCTACTCTAGCCAAAATCAATTTCGAACCATGATAGCCAGAGCTCACTTTTAAGAGGATCCTATCCCTGTTTAATCTCCTGTTTTTCATCTTTCCGTTTTCTATATCCTAAAAATCCAAATATACATTTTACCATTCAATTTAGTTTAATTAATGATTTAAAAAATCAAAACTTTTTTTTCCAATTAGCTTGCATAGCATGACATATAGGTTAACTTAGGTCCATTCATTTTAGGTCCAATTAAGAGAATGATCCGAGGTTGCACCCTATAGTGTAATCCCTAGATTATTCTAATTCAACCTCCAAGGGCTTAACGACTAGGTTTGAATCACACAAAATCTATTTTCAGAGAGTGACTTGTAAAAATGTCAGTTACTTGGTTTTCAATACTAAAATGCAAAAGATAAAATTTTCCTTCTAAAATATGGTCTCGAAGAAAATGATGTTTGATTTCTATATGCTTAGTCCTAGAATGATGCCCATGATTTTGAGAAAAATTTATAACACTCGTATTATCACATAATATAGGAATATGAGAAAAGTTAAGAGAACAATCTTGTAGTTAATGCTTTATCCATAAGATTTGAGCACAACAGCTGACAGCTACTATGTATTCCTCTTTAGTCGTCAAAAGTGCTATGTAATTTTGCTTTTTGCAGGTCCAAAATACTAGATATCCTCTAGGAAATTGACAGTGACCACTTGTGCTTTTTGGTCGACTTTATCACCTGCATAATCTGCATCACAATAGCTTATTATGTTAAATGAATCAATTTTTGGATACCTTATTCCAAAGTCATAGTTTCGTGAAGATATCGAAAGATTATTTTGACTTCTTGAAGATGGTTTTTTTTTATTTGATTGAAAGCATCCGTAAAGAGACACACTAAGCATAATGTATGGTCTTAAGCTTGTAAGATATAGTAGTGATTCAACCATTCCTCTATACTTTGTCTCATCTATAGCTTTGCCTTCTTCGTCTTTATCAAGTTTAGTTCTAATGTACATAGGAGTACCCATCGGTTTGACATTCTCAAAATGATATTTCTTGATGAGTTCCTTTGTATATTTGTCTTGGTTAATGAATATTCTTTTTCCTGTTTGTCTGATTTGTAATCCGAGAAAGAAGGATAATTCTCCTATCATGCTCATTTCAAACTTCCCCTGCATCAATGTTGAGAATGTTTAACAAAAGGATGTATTAATAACACCAAATATTATGTCATCAATATATATATATATATGCACTATGAGTAACCATTCTCCTTTCTCTTAATAAATAAGGTTTTATCGACCTTTCCTCTTTCAAAGTTATTCTCAAGCAGAAAGTTACTTAATCTCTCATACCATGCTCGAGGAGCCTACTTTAAACCATACAAAGCTTTGGTTAACTTCATCACATAATCTGGATGATTATCATCTTCAAAACCTGGGGGTTGCTTAACAATTACTTCTTCGTTAATGTAGCCATTTAAGAATACACTTTTAACATCCATTTGGAACAACTTGAAGTTTCTATAGCATGCAAAGGTAAGTAAAATTCTAATCAATTCCAATCTTGCAACAGGTGCATAAGTTTCATCAAAATCAATACCTTCCTGTTGATTGTAACCATGAGCTACAAGTCCAGCTTTGTTTCTTACCACCTTACCATTTTCGTCAACTTTGTTTCAAAAAACCTAACAAGTTCCAATAATTGACTTGTTTTGTGGACGAGGGACCAGATTCATACTTTTTTTTTGTTAAACTAACTTAGCTCGTCTTTCATAACTGAGACCCAATTCTCATCAGTAAGAGCTTCTTCAACAGACTTTGGTTCTAATTGTGAGACGAAAGCCACATAGTTGTTCTTGAAAGATGATCTTGTTCTTAGGCTTTCAAAGGGGTCTCCAAGAATATATTGATGTGTATCAATACCTCTTCATTCTCTATGTGTTCTTCATTGCATAGGTTCCTGTTGGGAGGTGCTTGAGGAAGGAGCCTGCTCTGTCCTAGCTTCAGAAGGACCTTCTTGATCTTGTGGTTCCGAGGCCACTATAGGTATGGTTTAAGTCTCCGATGTATCTTTAGGAATCAAAAGATGCTCTTTATCATCTGAATCAGTTACTGTTATCGATGGTAGTGCTTCATCAAATACTACATGTATTGATTCTTCTATCTTCCTTGTTCTTTATTGTAAACTCTGAATCCCTTACAATCATTACTATAGCCCAGAAAAATGGCTTCATCTGATCTCGCATCGAATTTTCCAATATTGTCTTTTCTATTGTTTAGAATGAAACACTTACAACTAAATGCTCAGAAATAAACAACATTCAATTTTCTTCCTTTCCATAACTCATAGGGGGTCTTCTTAAGTATAGGTCTTATAAGACATCTGTTAACTATATAACATGTCGTGGATATTGCTTCTGCCCAGTATCCATGAGATAGTCCACTAGCACACAGCATGGTCCTGGCCATTTCAACCAAAGTTTTATTCTTTTTCTCTACAACTTCATTTTGCTGAGGTGTCATTGGACAAGAGAAGTTATGAGTTATAACATTCTTGTCACAGAATTCTTCAAACTTTTTGTTATCAAATTCTCATCCATAATTTCTCTAAATTGAAGTGATGCAGTACCCTTTTTCTATCTGAATTTTTCTGCAAAACTTCTCAAACACTTCAAAAGCATCATCCTTATTTAAGAAGAAATAAACCTATGTAAATATGGAGTAATCATCTACTAGAACAAAAATGTAATGTTTACCACCAAAACTTTGAGTCCTGGTGGGACTGAATAAATCCATGAGCACAAGTTTAAGTGGTTGGCTAGTAGACATAATATTTTTAGGAGATTAGCTACTTTTGACTTGTTTACCTTTTAAATAAGTCTCACAAACTTGATTGCTTTCAAACTTTAAGGTCAGTACTCCTTTTACTAACTCATTTTTGGACAATTTTAATAGAATGCCCATACTGACATTCCAAATCTTTTATGCCAAGTAAATGAATCCTTTTCTAAAGAGATAAAATACTTAACACTTTGTGAGGACATGTCTTCTAGTTGAGCATAACATATATTCTGATTTCTAGGACCAACAAACACAATATTATCATTATAAATATTGATAATTTCACAATAAGATACATAGAAAATGACTTTGGTACCCTTGTCATATAACTGACCTACACTCAACAGGTTATTTTTCAAACCATCAACTAAGAGAACGTTATCAATAGAGGTAGAGCCAGAATGACCAATTTTACCAATTCCGGTGACCTTTGCTTTATTTTTGTCCACAAAGACAATATTACTTCCGTCTTTTCTTTCAATATAGTTGAAGTGTAATATTTTACCTGTCATGTGTCTCAAACAGCCATTATCAACTATCATTGATTCTCCCTTGTCTCTATTTTAAAACATATATGCGGGAAGCATTATCTCATTTTAGATACTCAAATTTTTCTGGGTCCTTTCGAGTTAGTAGTTTGACCTTTGGGTCTTCAAACATACATCTGAGATAATTTCTTTTATGAAAATTAAAAGAATGAATAATGTGACCATGTTTACCAAAGTAGAAGCACAGAACAAATGAATGAGAATTGATATAATTTCTACCGTGTATCAGATTCCTACTATTTTGACTATAGCTACTACTAGATTTAACGAAGAAGTTCTTATATGGCATGATATTGTTGTTTTCATTGTATCCTATTCTGGCTTTACCAAAAATGCATTTACCACTACCAAGCAATGCATCAAGATTCTTCCTTCCATCAACAAAATTTCCCAATTCTTTTTCTAAAGATAAGATCTTTCTAAGACTTTTCTCCTTTTCAAGTTCTAAGGCGACAACTTTTTCTTCTAACTGTCTTATTTTATTATAAACATTTTTAGCAGTGTATCTTCCAACTTAGCTACTCTTTTATTCCATAACTTCCTTTTCAGAAACCTTTTGCTTATAGTTAACCTAAAGAGACATATTCCTAGTCACCAAATTTTCATTTATAGATTCCGATAATTTGATCTTACTCTACAGAGAAGCATCATTGCTCTTGAACTTTTCAACTTCTTTGAAATACTTCATTGTTAACCTTTTGTACTAATCATACAATTCATGATATGCATTTTTCAATTCATCAACTTCAATATCAGAGTTAGAATAATATACGTCATCGTCTCTTGATTCAATCATGAAGCAAATGTTGCTGACTTTTTTTAGCTTTTCTTCTTCAAAGTTTTCAGAATTCTCATCTGACCAGGCTGTAGTCATCTCTTGCTTTCTAGATTTTCTATTCTCTGACTTACCTTTTTGAAGAAGAAGACATTCTGTTCTTGTATGTCCAGGCTTTTTGCAGTAATAGCATATGATTTGATTGTTTTGTGTATTGTTGTTGTTGCTGCTGCCTTTTGATAGGAACATACTGTTTCCAGCTTTCTCATTTCCTTCTCTTTTCTTCATCAGTTTTTTTTACAGAAGAGGGCATATTTTCTGACCATAAAGTTGAACTTGTCATCTCCATCTATTTGCAACTCGGTGTCACTTTCATTATCGTTTGATTTGTCGGTTGCTTTTAGTGTCATTCCTTTTTTATAAGAGCATTTCATGAATCATCAGATTTTCTTGTAGCCAGTCAAGTGAAATAATGTCTAAATCCTTTATCATTTCTAAAGATCTCACCTTAGGTCTACATTCCTTTGGTAGTGACCTTAGAATCTTTGTTATGAGCTCATCACTGGGATATATCTTTCCCAAGATCTTTAAGGTCGTGATGATATTGTTGAAGCATCCGAAGAATTCGTCTATAGTCTCTCCTTATTTCATGCCAATAATTTCGTATTGATGCACTAAAAGACTTATTCTATGCTTCTTTACCTCATTCGTTCCTTCAAAAGTGACTTGTAATTTTTCCCACATTTCTTTTGCTGTAGAACAGTAGGATATTTTCTCATATTTTTCTAGTGATAATGCACAAGTTAGATGATGCTTTGTTTTAGCATTTAGCTGTGCATTTCTTCTATCAGCATCAATCTATACTTCTACATTAACTGAATCGGGAAGTGTAGCTCCAACTCTGATGGCTTGCTAAACTTCAATATCTATAGATTGGAGATAGATTGTCATTCTCTCTTTCCAACAAGAATAGTTGTTTCCATTAAAGTAAGGAGGCTTTGAAACGGATTGTCCTTCAAGACTTCTTAAGTTGTTTGCCATGATTTATCACATGTTGTAAAACATACTAAATATAAAACCTCTCTCTAATACCAAATGATAAAGCAATCACATGCAAAAAGGGGGTGAATTGTGTGTGACAAAAATTTTTCACAAGTTCTTTCAATTTGTATAATAAACAGATCCTAGTTAACAAATAAAAATAGTAAGGCCTTTTAAACGACAAGAGCCTATTAGGCGATAAGAGTATTTTGTGGGATAAGACCCTGCTTAAACGAAAGGAGCCTACTGAATGATAAATTATGTTAAAACAATTTAAAAACAAAAGGCGCATGTTAAAACTGAGAGGAACCTCTTACAAGTTGAGAACAGAAGGAGCCTCTTATAAAAGTGAATGAGCCTCTTGCTAAAAAGAACACACACACAATATAATATGAAAATTTAAAAGTTAAAGAGAGAGAGAAGAAGGATGTAGTCGATTTATACTGGTTCGACTTTCAATCCAAGCCTACGTCCAGTTCCCAAGTATCCAACTTAAGTGTTTCATTATAAAACCCAAGTAGTAATTTGACGAGTCTCTTCAAGTTCACGAGTACATATTTTTCAGGGTTCTCCAACCTTCCAAACTACTAGCATTTAGCTAGCTTCTACAAGCTCTCAACAAATGAAAATGTAATTTACTCGATATGAGCTTCAATGATCTCTCTCAAAAAGAATTTTCACTTTCTAAAGCACAAGAGATTTGACAATGATATCACTTTCAAAAGTACTGATACTGTGAATGTAATTCGAGAATTTTGCTTATTCACTCTTCTTATTCTCAACTGTAGTGATTCTTCCTTAAGTAGGCATTTGCTTCAACTACTCACTACATCATTTTCGTTCTTAGGTTGACTTTGTATCTTTGATATCTCTACTAGAATCTTCAATCTTCAACCATTAAGAAAAACAAAATATGGCAATGTCTCGAAAATATAGGATTAATAGGATCCTTTCGGATATTGTAAACAAAATAAGGTAAATTCATAAAAGGAGGTTCCTGCTAGAAAGAAAGCATATATCCTATGATTTTATTTCCTTTTGAAAAATGTATCGTTACCTATTCAAGGAAGTAAATACAATTATGAGGTCATCATCAAAATCATTAAAAAGCCTTGAGCTAACAAGCAAATGGTCTAGTTGTTAGAAATGGCCAAGGTGAGAATACTACAAATGGTAATGAATTTAACTACTATACTAAAGGTAGTAGTATTTATAATCAATACTTGGGATTTGACGATATCTTTTAGCAAAAAGACACACTCTATAATGATTAAGAGAACCATCAGGATGTCTTTTTATGTGAAAGAATCATTGACAACCAAAAATATTAGTATGTGGAGGAGGGGAAACAAAGGTCCAGATGTGATTTGATGAAAAGCATTGAACTCAACAAGCATTACTTGGTGCCAGTGAGGAAATTTATTGGCCTAAATAAAGGATGTGGGATCAGGAGCGTAAGGGTTTTGTGCAATGGTGGTGTAGGTGATGTAGTTAGAAAATAGATAGGGAGTACAAGTGTGATCACGTGTACATGTGATAATAGGATGGACAATCGGAAGTGAGGGAGGTTATTATGTGAATCTAAGATAGTAGGAGGAAATGGTTGAAAGGGCAGAGGTTAGGAAACAAAAGAAGAAGTAGAGGGAGAAGGAGAGGTGGTAGGAGGAGTACTAGCAAAGGGGAAAACATTTTCAAGAAATCGAACATGTCGAGAGTTGTAAATTTTAGAAGTAGAAGGATCAAAATAGTGATACCCTTTGTATTGAGGGAAAGAGTCAAGAAAGAAACAAGAAATAGATTTCAGGGAAAGTTTTTTAGGACTAATAGAGGCTAAAAAGTGAAAATTGACGTAATCAAAGACACAAAGGAAGGTGAGGGCAAGTTTGGTGTGAAAAGGATTTTATGTGGAAATTTATGATTGAGAATAGGTGTAGGTACGAGACTGATAAGATATACAGCAATAGAAAATGCTTTAAGTTAAAAGGTTTTTGGAATGATGCATGAAGCAAAAGGGTGGGGCTAGTTTCGATAATGTGACGTATTTTACATTCAATAATACCATTTTATTGAGGAATGTGGGGGCAAAAAATGTAAAAGACAATTCCATTATAGGTGAGGTAGTGAGAAACGACGCCTTTGATGAGTTCAGGAGTTTCATTGTTTTGAAATATTTTTATAGTGGTAAAGAAAATGGTTTTACTGATGCTTTTGAAAGTTTCGAAACAAAGAAGAGCATGGCATTTTTGTGCTAATGGAAAATTTCATGTAAAGCAATTAAAATCATCTACAAAAATAATAAAATTTCTAAAGAGAGTCCCCAAATGTCACAGTGAACAAGTTGGAAATGTATGATAAAGATGCCAAAAGATAATGAAAAAATGAGACAAATTTTTTTTTTGAAGACACAAGGTACAAAGAGTTATAACTTTGGGCCTAATAATAAATAGTGAGATAAACTAGAAATTGCAGAATGACATAGATGACCAAAACATTGATATCACAAATTAGGTGGAGCAGAAGTGGCTACAAAGGCAACTGAATTCTTGAAATTCCAAGGAAGCTATAATAGTTAGAGATTGTTGTGGATAGGTTCTCGTAAAAAGCAGCATCTTGGATTTGAGATCCTTTACAATGAAACCAAAGGAATTAAATTCAATAAGGCGGGAGTTGTAAGTTATTTTAGCTATAAACAATAAATTGGCAGTGAGATAAGGATCAATAAGAATATTATATAGATGAAGTAAACGAGTGTGAGTGAAAAAAGATAATGAAACAGTAGATGAAATAGGAAGAGTGTGTCATTATCGATAACCACTTAGTTAGAGTCTTTGTATGGCGTGACATAATCTACAATTTGAAGCTCTAGTGTCCAATAATCATTACGTGATATTACTAAAAATGGGCTAGGAAGTATGCATAGTAGGCTGAATATTCATAGAAAAAAAGATGTGGTGAGATTATTGAGAGTATATTATGTTATTTATGTGGATCTTTAGGCAAAAATAACATCACTAAAAAGAAAATCACACCCCCAATCTAAATTTTATTAATATCAGTATAAATAGATGCTTATGAAATTGTCTGTCTTTTTGGTGAAATTATTTGATTATATATAAAACATCCCTCAAGTAATTTTATGTTTAACCGTAATTGCCACTCTTAGGGAAGTCTCCATTGAATTCGTAAGCATCTTGTGGTATGATCGACTCCTGAAAATACAAGCCAGAAAATTTGATGTTGGCTGGAGGAAGCACGAAGGAGTGCCTTAATATACGAGGATGGAGCATCAAGTCCGCCAGTATTTCAAAGGGGTTACTTGTTCTTGAAGATGTGCGTGATATCTTTGTATCTGCAGTCTCTGTCTCATTTATCGCTAAGACCATATTAGAGTAAGAAGTAATAACACATCTCTCAAAGTCTCAACGTCATATCTTGTAACATAAGACATATTACGTTGCGCTCTACACTTATTTTAGCAACCGTTCTTTTCTCTTCGTAGCTTTTAAGGTTTCTCTTCCCATTGGCTAATCAGTATCCCGTTCCTGTTCACTTTTTTAGTTTTGATGCTTCGATCTAGCTTCTAACAAGTGTTTCCCCTAATTGGTAGGCCCTGACTGTTCTTTTTGCTGGCCAATTAAACCAGAACTTCCCACAATCTGCACCATTTTCGGGCTTCTTCGTGTGCCGTCGTCGATATTGGACATCACAGTCATTTTCATCCAATTAGTTTCCTCACCCACTCATGTTGAAAGTTGCTTACCAAATTTCTTGGCCCCAAATTTTAACTTAGACAACAGGAGGAAATATAAACTAACATTGAATCAGATTAATTATAGATATTTGCTTAAACATGTCATCCATGGTAGAAGATGTGAAAGCCACATGCATCATTCTTCATTAGTCCTTCTACGATTTTTGGTTCCATGAAAAATTATAACGCAATGCTGCTTATTTAGATATACGTGGTTGCATCTTAGGAACGAAGAAAGAGATTTCTAAGATGAAATTGTTGAATCTGAAGAACCCACTTTTATAGGAGATCTTCGTCATGGATCTAGTAAGGGAACATATTCATAGCTTTGATATCACACTTTAACCCAAAACTTTGAAGTATTAAGTTTATAGGTTCTTTCCACTTAAATGTCCTTCACTAGTTTTACCTCTTTCTAATATAGGATTCCTACCCCACTTAACATGTCAATAATCTCTCCCTCAAGTGTGAACTTTTATATTGAGTTTGGACTCCCCCTTGAGTGAAAGTTTTTTTCTTAACAGTTTAAGTATATTGCATCACTAATAGCCCTTCTACTCCACTGGTCTGGGATTATCAGGAGTCTCCTTGCTCTTCTTCATAGAGAGGCAATCACATAATTTGACTACTGTCTCTATACTCATACCTTCCCGAACTATTGGCGCTGATACTACTTGTTAGACTTGAAGAGCCCATTTTTATGAGAGATCTTTGTCATAGATTGGGAATCTATTCATAGACTTTAACATCACACTTTAACTCAAAACTTTAAAGCATTAAATTTATGGGTCTTTTTCAATTATATATCCTTCACTAATTTCATTTCTTAATTTCAAATATAAAATTCCTAGCCATTCTTGACATCCAACAGAAATTACATAATTTGAGACATCATGATACACATTACCTGCTCATGTCTTTTAGTCGATTCCTCGTCGATATACTCCTTGTCGCGGCTGCATCGATCTCCAAAAAAAGAAATGCTTCTTAACATTCTCCCAATATTCTATTAAGGATATGTTAGATTCGTCGAGCCATGCACATTGGACGTACGTCAAAGACAAAAGTTACACCTGGAATAATCCGATGATTGAAGATTAATGATTAGTTTAACTACCTAATTGAACGTTATAGTATTAATCTAATCCATTAATTTAATGGAGGAAGAATTTCAGATAACTGAAAACTAATAGTAAAGCCAATTGCGTAGCATATGGAACGAAGTAGAGAAAATACTTCTTGAAGAGGAAGTATCTGGTGGATTCATTCGAAAATCACCTTGCAGCACTTGAGCGCTACTACTTTGGAGTTTGTGAAACTTTAGAGACGACAAAATGCTTAATTACTTTATGAACTAAAGCTATAAACTACATCATGTTAGCCTCCACTAATACGTACTATTCTTTTGCTTTTGAAGTTCTCTAGCTTGCCATTATAACGAGAAACTAACTACCAACCCAACTAAGAAGACTACCCAAATTCAAGTAACTATCAAACTATATACCTCTAAATATTTATCGTTAACTACTGTACAACCCTAGTGCATAACCTAATATAAACAGTATGTGCTTGGCATGTTCAGGCAGAGCACTGAAATTGTCGTTTGATACATGGCTGAAAAACAAAACAATCCGCTTTTAGGACAATCAAATGTCAGTACCCAGGCAAGAGAGATAAGTGACTTCTGATTTAAAAGAAAACGCAAGCTTCCTTTTGATTGATCTAGAACTGTTCATTTTTGTGGCATTTGAACTATGATCACCGACTTCTGGCAAGAGCTGAGTTAATTAATTAATTTAAGGTAGCTTCCTACAACCAAGCCATTGAATTTCTTTGTGTTTACTTTTAACTCCGTTTCCAAGCGTTTAGAGTCTTTGACTGGTGAGGAAATGATGATCGACGATTAGTATCTAATTAGGAAATAAAATCTCAATGTGTCGCTTTCTTTTCTTAGCTTACTGCCAAGAAATAGCACATTTAGATTTATTCCTGTAGAGAAATTATCACGGTGAATCCATATGCTGAGGAGGTCTGCTTATAAAAAATTCTGAAGAGACACACCTGGCGTTGGTTGAGTTGCTTGAAGAAATATGTGGAATATGTACTGCCTTTGTTTTTTGTGTTTTTTTTGGGATCGAGCAACACAAACGAAGACCACGAAAGTCAAGTCATTATTCCATTAACGCTGAGCACTCCAAAAGCTGCTATGCCGTATCCCACATGTCTTGGGCTGTTATATATAAAAGTTTGCTTCTTCTTCTTTTTGCTGATACAAGATGAGTTTTGTTTGATTCTTCGTGATTAAGCTAACCTAATCTTTCTATGTCCCTACCCCATTTCAGCAAAGCTAACCAAAGTTAAAGAACATGCACATGAAATTAAGATAAACGGGTTTATTTTCTGAACAACAATGCCCTCATATTTTTCAATATAACTTTTAATATGGGTCCCATGTCTCCCTTCTCTTGGTCCATAAATACCCGTTCCCAACACTTCGTTTCTCCCTTTTCTCTTTCCTTCCATTCTCTCCCTCTCTCTCTCTGAGATCCGGTTCAGTGTGTAAAAACCGGCCAGCTACTCTTTTGCTAGTTTACCATGTTTTCAGCTCACGAGGCCTCCCAATTCAATTTCCCGGTACATGAAATCGGGTTCACACCCAACGAAATCCAGGAACTCTTGCCACTCTTCCAATCACCAGCTGGTAGTCAAACTCAAACCTCCGGTTCGGAGGGGTCTACCAGGACGGTTTACTCAGTGGACGAGCGAAAGCGAAGGCGCATGATATCGAACCGCGAATCAGCCCGACGTTCCCGTTGGAGAAAGCAGAGGCATTTAGAGAACCTCACCGAACAGGTGAACCGGCTAAAGGAACAAAACCGAGACCTCAAGAACTGGTTGGCCACGGTTCAAAACCATCGCTACTTACTGCGGAGAGAGAATTACCGCCTAAGATCCGAATCCATTGTGCTCGGGGCAAGACTTTCCGATCTGTGCCATATCTTAGTTTCCATGCAAGCCATGCAACAGCCAAAATAATCATCTTTAACTATGATTTTGACCGAGAATAATTAGCTAGGCTCAATAAAAAGCTCTAATATTTTGCATGAACTCACAAATATTAGAGCCCTCTCTCGCTCTTTTCTCTCTCATCCAAGCAGGTGGGTGGATTTGATCAATCGTGAAAAGTTGTTTTTGATGAAACCCATATTGCTATATAGGCACCATGTAAAGATTCGATGCCATTCCCAGATGCTTTTTGGTCTTCCCTAGGATTTCTTTTTTAGCAGAGGACCATCTTTTTGTTCACTTTTCTTTTTCACTCTTTTATAAGCTTTTTACGTGTTGGGCTAGTGAAGAGTTAGGTCCAGTACTAATGCGTACTGGAGGTCGAGAGTTTGGTGAATTGTTCAGGTTGTGATAAGTTCGACGTCAAAGAATGCATGTTCGTGTATGTAAATATGTGTTAGTAGAGAAGCAGTGAATGTAATGGTTGTTCTGTTCCCATGTCTTTGGATTTAGACGCCAACTTTTATTCGACCAGTGTCTTTCGGGGATGGGTGTTGGGTAGTGTGTGCTAATCAAAAAGCAGACACAACAATATGAATGTGCATTTAAATACAACTCCATCATAAAAAGATTCGTGACGAGAAGAGTTAATATCTAAAACATAAAATACTTTAGTATGGTACATACTGTTAACACTTTAGAGAAGGTGTTCTTGTTTGATACGTACCTGCAAAAGACATGTAACGTGTTGCCTAGCTTCTCGAGGAGTAAAATATTCCTGCAACAAATGTCAAACTCTCTAGCCAATTTCCTACGTGGATATGAATAGACAACAAAAGAGAATCCTACCAGAAACATTACTTTTCTATTTTTAACCCCGTCGGGAATAATTATGAAACATAACATTTTGGTATATTCACCAAATGAACACGGAAGCTTGATAGTGCATATGGGAACAAATTAGCATACATACGTCAATACTCTTGGTTCCACTTGCACCAATAGTTTTCGTAACCCTTTACGGTACAATCGAAAGTTGGCATGAAAAGATGAGAAAGCGTTTTTTAATATGAAAGGTAAACAACCCTCTCCAAAAGTGACTTTTACCTTCACCTTAAGAAAGGGATTAGGATCAAAAAGTGGAATGCATTAAAATGGTGGGTCAATTTTGTCATTCTATTAATTGTCAACTAGATGCTTCTATATTAGCATTGTATAAGTTCCCTCATAAGTAAATGGTTAGTAACGTATATAGATACATGCGGTACGTAAACCAATTTCTTTTTAATCTAGAACGACATATTCTATAGTGATTGATTTAAAGCTAAGTGAGAGAAGCCACTTGGCTATAATTGAGATGACAGATATAAATCCAGTAGGAGCCTCAACAAGGTGGGATAAATGTTCAGCCTGATCAAATGTTATCCCAACTGGGCCACGAAAGAAACAGATTTTTTGTGTAATAATAAGGCCTATCATATCTTAATTAAAGTATTTGAGTTGTGCTCCGAAAGAGCATAAAACTAAGTAAATTATACCATGATTAGTAAATTTGCATAATTTTAATTTGAACATTTTTAACTTTGTTCTCTGCATAAGCTTAGTGAATGTCAAAAATGAAGTCAATTATTCATATGTATCGTATGTTGAAATTTCATTTTCAGAGAGTTGTCTTTGTAAAGTGCATCACTTAAAGCATTTGATTTGTTTTAATGTCTAAGATCTGTCGCTGTTCAACTTATAATCTCACCAGATATTCTTCATCTTATCAACCCGTGCTTTTTCTGAAGCAAACTCAGTCCTCGTCAAGGCGTGTACTAATCTAAGCACTTTTGTTCATCCACCATCAAATCAAATAAGATGTGCTATGGCTTTAAAGGAAATTTTGCACGAGCTATATCTATACGGATCAATTAATTTACACGTATACCTGCATGTGATTATAAGTGCTATAACAATTCTTTCTTTCCAATGTGCTCCTGCTTTTAAATGGAAATGGAAGAACAAATGAATATAATTTGAGTAAAGCCACCGGAAATATATATGAAATTTCATCAAAATTGCGTTGTTTTGTTTGGCTGATTTGATCATTAATGAATAAATTAGGAACGTGGTTGATGTTCCAATATGTTTATAACTACTTTAAAGCTCACAAAAATAAAGAGTTGGCAATTATTAACTTTAAAATGTATTGACTAAATACTCGCAAGACTAGTACAGTCTCCATACAGTAGGATGGACCATTTTGTTCCAGGTGCATGGTATGGATTTGGATAATTAGATATGTAGTCCCCATCAAATCATCAAAGTATCATTCTAGAGAGGATAAGAAAGCAAAACTAGCTATAGAGACGAAACAAAAGCAGACTGATATATTATCCAAACACTCACTAAAGAATCGAAAGAGACCCACCATTCTCAACCACGAGTGCTTAATTGCACAATCATACAACACAACTGTGGCGGTCTCTGTATCATCTTTGCTTAGTTACACGTTGTTTACTGGTTGGTACCCATGTACTTGTTGCTTGACTAAAAGCATTGCTCCACATAAACTTGTGGTTGTCTTTGCTTCTTCCTTTTTATTTTTTTTCTTCACATGGAAGGTATCTTTATTTTATGTTGCTAAATAAAGGATAAAAAATTACAACCATAAGAAAAGGGAAGTTTCATTTCAAAAGTTCCTGAAAGTTTTAGGCTTTTTGAATGAAAATCGTAGTTGGCAATCATCAGTTTATCACGTAGCAAAGATAAATTAATTAGATAAAAGATTAATATCCAATTTCATCACCTTCTCACTGTTTGGTTTTTCACTTTTTCCATGTCTTAGCTAGAAAAGGATACAGTGTTACATTTATGTGTAGGCTTTATAGTGTAATTAAAAAAGTAAATAAATAAATATAAAGTTCGCCGATTATGATGGATGACCACGAGTCCGCAAACCATCTAGTGGTGTCTTATACATAATTACTAACTTTCTGCCTTTAATGTGAAAACTTTCTTGGCTGAACTATTTACCAGCAACTTCCGCAATGCTTACCTTGTTTCTGTTTTGAATTTGTTAAGCCTATAGTAGTTAATATACAGGTAATTCTATTATCTCTTACCACTTTACAACTGAAGTGTTAAAAAAACATAACTTGAGTGCGAAGAGACGTTTTCTTGCAGTTAAGGATGGCCCGTTTAATAAGTAATTGGGCCATTGTTCATTCATTGTAGTATGCTGGAGGGGAAACGAAATAGGCCTAAAACATCCACAGAGCTTCCTTTGGGCCCATAGATTATAAAAAGCGCACTCGACAAATCCAGAAACATTTAAAAGAACCCAAAAGGGAAAATTGAATGTTTCTGAGGGGGCGTTTCTGTAATAGCAATAACATTTTCAAAATCACGAACTCTCCCCGGCCAAGTTGCCAAACATAGAAGCCCGCCCTTGCCTGATTTCAAAAACTAACAGCCAAAGTTCCTTCAAAGACATCATAACCAAATTCACGTTAAAATAAAAAAAGGAAAATCGACCGTTGTAGAACTCCGTAATCTGTACGAGTTCAGTTATGGAGAAGATCTGTGTGGCAGTCCGAGTGAGACCTCCGATCTCAGGTTCTCAAGAGATCGAAAATGGCGGAACCTATTGGAAGGTCGAAGACAATCGCATCTCACTTCACAAGTCTCACGGCACTCCTATCGCCGGCATATCTTATGCCTTCGGTACTCTCCTTATCATCTAAGTTTCCCTATCTCTTATCTCCTATCTCATCACCTCAGTAATGATCTTCATGTTTGGTAGATCGCATCTTTGATGAGAGCTGTACGAACGCTAGTGTCTACGAGCTGCTTACAAGAGACATCATCCACGCTGCAGTTGACGGATTCAATGGTAAATTTTCTCAATATTAGTAGGCGATTGATTTATCTGCTGACTTTTCAGCTAACCGTTGAGGTTTTTAAACCAGGAACTGCGTTTGCTTACGGACAAACCAGCAGTGGTAAAACTTTTACCATGAACGGTTCTGAAACGGATCCGGGAATCATTCGTCGTGCTGTTAAAGATGTTTTTAACAGAGTAGACATGGTAAATGTTAGATATGAACGCTGTTGATAAGAATGTTCAGAATTTGATTTTCTGAGATTTGATTTTCTTGGAGCAGATTACCGATAGGGAGTTTCTGATTCGAGTTTCTTATATGGAGATATATAATGAAGAGATCAACGATCTTTTGACGGTTGAGAACCAAAAATTGCAGATACATGAGAGCTTGGAGGTTAGATATTAGGAAACCAACTTTTTGCAGCTCTCTCCTAATTGTTGTTGTTAGATTAGATACAATCAATTGAATATGAGGTTTCCTTGTTTGTAGCGTGGCATCTTTGTTGCAGGCCTCAGGGAGGAAATTGTGAATAATTCTGAACAAGTTCTTAAGCTTATTGAATCAGGAGAAGGTTAGTTTAAATTCATGTATTATAGAACTCGAATTGGTCAATCAACTCTGTTCTCAGTTTTTCTTTTTGTTTCTGAATATTTTCTTAGTTAATAGGCATTTTGGGGAGACGAACATGAATTCTCGTAGCAGTAGATCTCACACAATATTTAGAATGGTATGCTTCTACTCTATTGTGAGAAATCAACCTTCCGTTATACATAATTAGTCCTGATAAGTTTATTTTCATTTTCATTCAAATATAATTTAAGGTGATAGAAAGCAGGGGGAAAGATACTAACTCTACTGATGATTACTCAAGCGGCGATGCTATTCGAGTCTCTGTTCTGGTCTGTGATCTCTTTGTACAACCAATGAATTTATGTAGCTTGATTTTTATGTTTCCATGTTTGACAGTAACTGTGATTCAGAATTTTCCTGTGTCGGTTTTTTAATGCGTCCCTCTGTATTGAAATCAGAACTTGGTAGATTTGGCTGGATCAGAACGCATTGCTAAAACTGGAGCTGGTGGAGTGCGTCTGAAAGAAGGAAAGCATATCAATAAGAGCTTGATGATACTTGGCAATGTGATAAACAAACTAAGCGAAGGTGTAAAGCAGAGGTAATTGCTTCTTCTGCAATACATCTCTTTGTATGACAACAGAAATATCATTTGATAACGGCATTATAAATAATGAACACAGGGGTCATATTCCTTATCGTGATAGTAAGCTGACTCGTATCCTTCAGCCCGCTCTTGGTGGTAATGCCAAAACTTCAATTATCTGCACAATAGCTCCAGAAGAGGTGGCCTAACATCATCGTCCTCCCTTCTTTTTCTTGTTTGACGATGGCAACCCACTGATTGTTCATTGGAGTCCCTGCTTAATTGGTGCATTGCTTTATTTTGTTATCAAATTTATAGGTACACGTGGAGGAATCGAAGGGAACTCTCCAGTTTGCTAGCCGAGCCAAGCGTATCACCAACTGTGTCCAAGTCAATGAGGTATATGTCTCTCGGTACTTTGACAGGTCAACCATTTCATCCATTTGGCTTATGTTGTGCATATAACATTCTTTAATCAATCAATTAGTTTAGATTCTTAAAGCCGAAAAGATGATGCATCTCCGGTTTTGGCGTTCTTAAGAGAATGAAATGGAGGGCATGGTGTTGGCTGGACAATGCTAACTCCCAACTTATTTTGCTGTTTAATACAGTTCACTTCGCATTTGTTAGGCAACCGCCTGCTTCACTTCTGCGCTACACGCTTGAAGTCATTAAATTAATGCCTTACTATTTCTCAAGTCTTTTTTCTTCTCATGTGGTTGCTTCTATTTGCAATGCATTAACTCAATTGTCAGAAGTACTACTTCACTAAAGCATCTTCTCCAGCTATTTGATGAAGATGCAATTAAACTTTTACAACGCAGCTAACAAGAGTTGGTTTTGTTGCAGATTTTGACGGATGCAGCCTTATTGAAGAGGCAGAAGTTAGAGATAGAAGAGCTACGTAAGAAACTTCATGTGAGGACATAATTACGTATGATTTTGTTAAATGCCATGAAACAATTATATAACAGTGAAAATCTTCTTCAGGGATCTCGAGCTGAAGTGCTAGAGCAAGAAATTTTGAAATTGAGAAACGAAATGCTCAAGGTAGAATGAACATTTGTTCTAAATATGGTCATCCACCGGGAAATATATCGTATAAAGTTTTTAAGTATTGCTGTTATTTTGCTAATTTCGTACTTCAGTATGAACTAGAGCGGGAAAAGCTTGAAACGGAGCTAGAAGAGCAGAAGAAATCACAAAAGGAACGTGATCAATGCATCAAAGAGCAGCGAATGAAAATTGACAATCTAAATAACCTTGTCACGTCATCAGACTCTGATAGGATTTCGAATCAGGTAATGCTGGATTCAAGAGCAGCAGAAACGTTTCAGTTTTATATCATATGTATAATCTCCATATTAAGTATATTCGATCAGTTTTCAGCGGATAATAACATCTAACCTCCAAAAGCATATTGACCACTAAAAATATTCCTTCCAGCAATTGATTATTGTTCTCATTATCCACTTTTTACTTGTATCCCCGTGATGTAACCAACTAATGTGTAGTAAGCAAACAATGTACATAGTCCCCTCCTCGGGTAGTTATTTCTATTTCCATATACATATCACAAATTGATGAGTTTTTTGTTTTCATTAGTTAGCCTTTTTTACAGAAACGAGCAGAATGATAGTTTAGAATCGCAAATACAGAGCAAGAAAACAATTCTATATTTTATCTTTCTTTCTCATCCTCTCCATCGTTGGTATTTTGACTCGAGTCTGCGAATCGTTTGGACAATTCATGTTTTGAATACTGATTCAAACACAATCACTTACAGGGGCAGAATTTTGGGAGACAAAGCGTCAAGGAAGGAAAAAACGGAAGCAACAGTATTAACCAAGAGGATTTCTTCAGTACGCCTACTTTCAAGGCAGCTCCCAATTCCTTTGTGGTCAAACGCTCCAATTATTCTAGCCTACCAGATTGCAGTCCTCTTCCAGACACGCTAAGCAATGTGGCTGATGAAGACACATGGATGAAAATGAACAAAGGTTATGTAGCTGACCTGGATTCAATTGAGATGACTCCTGCGAGAAAAGTCCAATCCTTTCCATATGGTGATGTTACCCCAGTGAGTCAATATTTCTAGTTTCTCCATTGAGACATTTACATCGCATGAGTGGATTTGATCTATACTATGAGTGCTCAGTTTCGTATTCGCAGCTAATAATTTTGTGTTATTTACGTACATAAGGTCATAGTTGATAAATTCATAAGCAACAAATTCAATCATCTTCGCATGGTTCCTTTCTAATATTTGAAGTCTTTTAATAATAACTATTATTGTACTTTATAACACTTGCTGATATGCATGTTATCGTTCGAAGTGTAACATTAAGGGAGCTACATTTTAACATTTATGATTAAGCCAATTAAGAGTTTCTAAAGAACTGCATGGTCTTATTTCATTCGTCAAACTTCCTTTCAGGGTTATTCAGGTGATAATTACAGAAAGGAGCTTGAGAATCTCAGAAGAAAACTAGAACTTGTCACCAAGGAGAAGACTGAACTTCAGGTTATTGTATCACGTACTTCGAATTTCAAATATCCCAAGTTATTCGTTGCATTAGCTGAAGAATATTGCATTGTATTTGCTACGTTTTGCACATGCGCAAATCCATGATGACCGACTTAGACCATGCAATCTGATTCCCATAAACTCATCTGAGCACATATTTTTTCTCATTATTAAGCAAAGACCGACTTATTGGCAGCTCATGTGAATTTCTCTTCGGTCTACAAAGTGTGCTGCCAAATGTTATGGCCTCTGCTCTGCATTGACTTTCAATTTTTTGACAAGCCATCGATCCACCTAGTTCACTAAATTGATGCTCATTATATGTTTCATTACATCATAGCCATTTCTATATCTGCTTCTTTATATTATGTATTTATTTGTTGCAAATGTCTTAACAATGGATGTGTATTCATATGACCCGAGTCCTTTGCCATTGATTTTTCCTGGCACTGATAAAATATGTGTTGGAAGGATATCAGTTGAAGCATTCAGAGCAAGTGATTTTAAACGATCGTTTGATGATGGAGATATCAGAACTTAAACAAGAAGCACAACTCTTAGAAGAACTACCAAAAAAGCTCTGCGAATCCGTAGCTGACTGCAAAGATATGTACAAGGATGTGCTGTTAATGTTACAGGTAAAGGCCGCCCTCGTTGATGTCTCCCACATAGAATATTTCATATTTGGTGTAACACACTTTAGCTTTTTATCTTCTGGACAGAGATCCGTACCTCATGGGGAATCTCTAATTGTAAAATTGCTCTCCGGCACAAGCGAAATTGGTGTGAGCATATTCTCAAATCTGGAAACCAATTTCTCTATGGCGCGGGATGGTCATGATTCAGTCCCCAGGGATGATTCTCCTGTCAAACAACGGTGCAGAATGCTTTCTGAGAGCTTGATAGGCACCATTGAATCCTTGGTATTGTCCGAAACATCAACAACACAGGTTAAAGAGAAAGATGCAATCTACAGCCGCGAATGTAAGGTAGCTGCTTGGCCACAATCACCAAGATATTATCTATCACTTCTGGTTTTAATAGTTGTCCTGATATTTGGATATGCTATTTCAGCTTTTGGCATTTTGGTAATATAAACAGCGGATCCAATAATTAGTTTTCCTTTCCACATAATACGTGTTTGCCAAAGTCCTGTACAAAACTTGGTTATCAATCAAATAACGTTGTTATAGTGGACATGGATTCTCTTTGAATTGAACATACTTCCATGGCAAAGTGAGTGTTCCTTTGTATTCTGCTGTATCCATCTTAAAAACTATTTCTAACGGTTCTATAGCTTTTGTACACATGAGAACATATCTGACCAACACTCTTGGATATTCTTATCATGATAATATCAAGTAGAAAGAACTTGCTGGCTATGTAAGATGAAATGATTTTATAGGCGCCCGCAACTTGTTATATTATGTTTCTGAATCTGTACTTTTTCCTATCTTGAAGATTGTCTGGTTATTACATGCATTCTTTTTATATACTAAGGCTCTTCATGATGCTTTTGAAGGAGATTGACCATATTTGCTTTGTAGTTAAACAATGCATGTATTAGGACTGAAGAAGAGAAAATTGATCATCACTAATTCTGTCATGTACTAGGAGAATTAACATCACTAATTACTGCAGCACAAAGCATACATCACTACGATTATCTTTTAGCTCTTGAAGGTTTAGTAATTTTAATTGATTAAGGACTGCATGGAAAGAGAAACTGCTTCTTGGAAGGAGAAACTGGTCAGCGAGCTCGACACCTTTAAGGTAAAGTGCAATTGCTTGCAAAAAGAGTTGGAAAGCAACCAAGAGCTTCTTGGGGAGTCCAGGGAAAGATACAGCGTCTTGGAAAGAGATTTTCGGCTTTTGAAAGAAGAAAGGGATACTTTGTTTCAAAGAGTCAGCGATTCATCTCATAAAGTTGCACTAGCCAATGACCAAAAGGAAAATGCTTTGAAGGATTTGAATAATGAAGCCCTTAGCAGGAAAGATTTTGAGGATAAGATAAAACAGTTCACTGTCGCTTTTGCAGGTCGACACAGGTCATTAATATCTTTTCAAAATGAAATAAAATGCCAAGTTGAGACACTAAGCGCCAAAAGCTCATTCTCAGTGTCCAAATAGCTTGGTCGCCGCTGGACAGCTGCTTGAAGCTATGGTAGGGCTGCAATTAGTTTCCTTTGTATTCTGATCTATTTCACATGATTCTATTATGTTGATTCATGTGGGTTTCTTTGCATCTACTCAATTTTCTCCTACTAGGTGCCATTCACTTAACATGCCCTAGGAGGAGCATGAGCTGCAAACGGACTTTTCCAGGTAAATATGAATGTAGTCTCATTACAAGCAGACTGCAATTGTGACTTTATGTGGAGTCATAAATTTCAGACTGCTAGGCAATTGTAAGACTTGTTGATGTATGTAATATTATTAGGCTCAGGAGAGAACTATGTTCCAGTACTATTTCCCGAAATTTGGTTTTGCAATGCTCCACTCCTTTTAGCTAACTACTTCCATAACGTATTTTATTAGACTTAACATTCGAATGTCTCTTAGTCTGATGTTACAGCAATCAATTTGGATTGATTTGTTAAAAAACGATTAAACAAAGTATAATCTCAGTAAGTTCGATGGTTTATTTGAATTTTCTGGGGCGAAAGACAGAAATCTTAGTTGAATAAAATGCTGCCATCTGGTTTCGATTTGTGTTCTTTTGACGAAGATTGGGCTTAATCTACTCCAAAATCAACTTCGACGAACATCCAATATTCTTGTCTATAAAGTATAAACACTTCAAACTTCAGATCAAGATACATTCCTCACGCCTTGGTTCATTTTTATCACCGACTGTAACAGTATCTCCATCCATTGATTTTTGTGCCTATAAAGCTGCACATGTTCATTCCTCGTCTTTTAGTGGCGCTTCCTTTGTGTTAGGCTGAACATCAGCTGTCCGGAGAAACCAAAACTTCTTTTTTAACGGCACCAAGAAAAATATAAAACACGAACGACTTGCCCAGGATCAATGTAATGAATACCATATTTATAATGGTACCAAATTTAGTTCTTATGGTTTTGAGTAATTTTTTAAATTTATAATATAATTTTTGAATTTTTTTAAAATTGTGAAATACGTTTATAATATATTGTTGTACTATATAATTTATAATTTTACATTAATCTTGTCTCTAAAATTTATAATAATAAAAATTTTAAATAATAATTAATTTTCACATATTTCACATATAAATAATTATAATACAAATATAAAATTAAAAATATTACAAAATATTTAAAATATTACAATTTCATCATATAATAAATAATAATTACATCAAAATATTAAATAAAATAATAATAAATGTTCATGACTCTATAACAATTACAATTTGCAACAAGTGTTCGTGTCGAAGAATCAACTAAAAGTGAAATTTGAAACAAAAATATTTATAATTATATTGCATATATAGAATTTAACATATGCATCAAATATAAGTGAAATTAAAAATAGAGGAGAAACAAAAACCTAATATTTCGTTCAATCAAATACTTGCTTAAATTGTATTGATCTTAATTCTTATTTGGTACAAAATCTTCATCATTAAGAATAATATCATCATCATAATCATTCAAATTCATTGCACCAAATGACACGTCAATACTTTCTCATTCATGATTATCTTCCAATTCACTCGCATATATTAAACTCAGTTCCTAAAAAACTCAATCCTCTAAAAGATCAATATTATCAATGCAAATTGGATCCACTAAACTACTTGTTTTATTAAAAGTCTTAGTGAACAATAAAATAAAATTATAAGAAATTATATCTAACTTAATGATGACAATAATATACCTTTCTCGAAACTTTAAATTATATCGAACAAAGACTAAGTCATCTTTAAATTGTATCGAACAAAGTCTAAGTCATTCAATCTTTTGTGCTCTAATTTATTCCTTTTTTTGGAATAGATAAATTTAAATGTTCTCTAATTCCTTTCATACCCTGTTGCACTTAGACATTGACTTAGAATTCGAATTGCAAACATTTTCAATTCTAGGATACTACTTCCGAATTGGTCCGACCAAGCAACTGTAAAATAACGAAAGTAGCATTATAAACAAAATAAAATGATGATTAATTTTCAACAAGTACAAAACTGAAAAATATATACCTGAATTAATCTCCATTTGTGGAATTAGCATCGTAAAATTACTAGAGACATCCTTATAAATCTCCTTTGGTGAGCATAGGAGATCTTGTATCATCTTATGGGTAACAACTATTGTAATATTTACTAGCATTCTCCTATTAACTTCGATTTTCTTTGTAAAACTTGGTCTGAAATAAATACTAAAATTCAAAAATACACCAACTGTAAATAACGGAGAGTAAAATTGAATTTCTCATATCTCATTGATGACTGTAAGATAAGATGTGTACAAAGAATAGCTATTTTTCAAATTGGCCTTGATTGCTTCCTTCAATTTCTCCATGACATCATAAAACAACTCATTGTTGCCTTCTCATCACTATCAGCCAAAAGAAATATCCTCATATAAGGCTCATAAACTCTGATGACAAAGTAACGTTGCATTGGGACCAAAATTTATTATCTTCAATTATAATTTCAGAGACTTCTAATCTAGCATTAGACCTAGTACGTTGAGATGCAACTCTCTTATCACTTGTAAACATTAATCTCAACTTTTTTTCATCATAATAAAATTCATAAGTTATAAGAAATTTGTTGCAATTCTTGTAATAGCAGGACAACACAAATTCCTACCACTGGTGAAATCCTTTCTCGTTAAATTTAAGACCCATGTATAATTATAGATAAACTTGGTCACTTTTTTTGCTTTTGCACATCCTCATCAATAATCGAAAAATACCTAGCATCTCAATATCAAATCAATGCAATGTGTAGTACAATAAGTCCAATAAAAAGAATCATACTTGCTTTGACAATCTTCTTCTAGCCGCTTTATAAGTGGAATCATTGTCAGTAATGAACTGGAAAATATTTCTGGACCAATTTCATTCACAACTTCAAAAAATATTTCAAAGAAAATATTAGCATTCCTAGCAAGGCCAGATGTATTAATAGGTTTCAAAAACATTATGTAATTTTTAGAATTAAATTAAATTAATAAACTCACATACTATTTTCAACCAACGAGAATGATAATATTGGGTTATAACAAGCTATGTATTTAACTACGCATAAAATACGATGGTAAATGTGTATTTTTTACTCATAAATTAAAATTAATATCTATAATTTTATTTTCTGACAAAAATAAACAATATAAAAATGAAAACATTTAATTTTATTAACTTAATTACATATATTAAATGATTTAATTATATATTAAATCTTATATTTAAATGATTAATCATAAGTTAAATACTTTTTAAATGCAAACAATAATTAGTAAATTGTATGTTTCATATAAATTAACTAACAAATTAACAACTTAATGCATTAATTTTGAAATTGACAATACCTAAATTACATTGAAATTGGACCAACTCACACAAACAATTCCAACTTTCAAACTCATTTTTTTCAATTCATTAATTTTCTTCATAAATTCAAAATGCCCAAGTTTTCTAATGCATTAATTTTCTACGTCAATTCACAATGCATAAATTACATTGAAATATAATCAATTCACACAAATAATTACAACTTTTAAACCCAAATTTTCTAATGCATATTTTATAATCCATTCACAAAACACATATGACACATTCAAAACATAATATAGTTGCAATTTGTAACAGAAACAAGCAATTCAAAACACAAAAAAATTCAAATTTTGCTTAGATTAGGTTAAGTCAAGTTGGGTCTAGAAATTAGAAATCACAATTTCTGCAATCTTTCTAGTTTCCAGTGAGTAGTGGGATGATTGTGGATTAGAGCAGTAGCAGATGGCAATGGAGGAGTGGTGTACTATGTAGATATAGAGATGTCAATAGGTTAGGCCGAGCTCAGAGCAGCCCGACCTCGAGCCATAGTGGCTCGTAGCTCTAGTCGGTGCGAGAGCGCTTGATTAGTGAGCTATTACGGTGCAATGGCAGTAATTGTGGGTGGTGGCGTGGTGGCTGTGTAACAGCCTAGTCTACCCACCCACAGATATTGTCCGTTTTGGGTTGCCCATTGGGCTAAAGCTCTCATATTTTTGCTCTTCCCGCACCCAAAAAACGTGTCTATGGGGAAGAGGTATTCGTTCCCTTACAAGGCGTACTTCGTTCTCCTCTTTAACAGATGTGGGATCTCATAATCCACTACCCTTAGGACTCAACGTCCTCGCTGACACAGCAAGTCAGGAACCAGCTCTAATACCATTTGTAACATCCTAGACCACCAGCCCACAGATATTGTCTGCTTTGAGTTGCCTATCGAGCTAAGACCCTTACGGTTTTGCTCTTTTCGCACCCGAGAAAATGCTTCTATGGGGAAGAGATATCCGTACCCTTATAAGATGTACTTCGTTCTCCTCTCCAATCGATGTGGGATCTTACAAGAGACAACTTCTTTTTCCCCATTTTCTGATAATTTCATTTTAACCCCCTTTCTAATTGATGTGGGATCTCATAATCCACCACCCTTAGGAGTCAGCGTCCTCGTTGGCACAACAGGTCGGGAACCAGCTCTAATACCATTTATAACAGCCTAGACCGCCGGTCCACAGATATCGTCTGCTTTGAATTGCCTATCGAGCTAAGGCCCTCACGGTTTTGCTCTTCTCGCACCCGAGAAAACGCGTATATGGGGAAGAGATATTCGTACTCTTATAAGGTATACTTCGTTCTCCTCTCCAATCGATGTGGGATCTTACAATTATATATAAGAGACATCTTTTTTCCCATTTTCTCATAATTTCATTTTAACCCCCTCTCAAAAGTTACTATTCACGAATTCCCTCTCTCTAACCATTCTTCACCGTCGGTGACTCAAATCAATTAGTGTTATATACCAATCTCTTCCTCTCAGCAAGCCCGTCACAACCATACCCATTTTAGCCACCACTGCCACCTAAATCTTCTTAAAAATTGAGGAGAAAAATGACGAAAAATGTCAATTGTCGATCCATCGCTTCCGGTCGTGATTGCCAATCACCACCACCACCACCACCACCATTCTACTTGTCTCGACGTCAAGAACAAAAGCTTCATGGTCTAGTCGCCAGCTGCCGCTTGGATCGCTGCTGATTGACAGAAAAAGGGGTTAGGGTTTCAACTTGTTTTTCTTCAATTCGTTTAAATCTATTGAGCATATGAGTATGTTGCTTTGAAGAAAGTTGTTCTACGCATCAAGAGCTTTCATTTAGTATAAAATTGTTGAATTCTGAGACTTAAGATTTTTAGCGGAGGAAATATTCCGATGACCAGAGGAATATTCTGGTCTCCGGAGGTACTGTTTTGGCGACCATTTTGGTCACTTTTGTAAAAATTTTCTAAAAATTCTAGAAATTATAGTTATCATTTTTCTATAAAGAACCATAGTGAGGTTTTCAACGGTTTGTGCGTTAAAAATCACAGAACGTTTAAGCGAGAACAAGAGAAATTTCCAAATTTCATAAATGGACTACTTAGGCAATTCAGATGATGCCTAAATTGTTATTTGAGTCTAATAATTCCTAATTAGCACTGATTGAGATATTTTCTTTCGATTTACTAAATATAGCAGGAGTGGACTCCCATCGGAGGGTTTGGACGGACGAGTTCGATTACTAGGTAAGTTTTTACCAACTTATTGTTACCGTTGTATCAGTGAATGAATAATGTTCAATGCTGGTATAGATGACAGCATGCAGCAATACATAACCACATTCATATGCATGTGTATCTATAGATATGTATCGATCGATACTTATATATTTATATAGCGACGCGTATATACAGTATTGCGTACATGCTTTAGTATAAGCCTTTACATTGAATTAACTGAGTTGATGCATTGAGTTGGGTATTGCATACATGCACTGGTCATTGCATAACTGAATGTTTACTTGATAAATTGCATGCTTAATAATTGATATGTATTGATATGTTCGATTTTTGGGAAGAAAAGATTTGTAGGATGTGCCACCTGATGGGTATGCATCAGGACCAGATGCACATTAGTTATGATTATGAGAGTTGTTTTGTTTATGATATTAAGATATGTTATGGACCGATCCTGGTTGATGTTGGCTTCTGATCGGATCCTTATTTGTGACGCTTATGACTTTAGACACTTTAAGCAAGGGCTGGTATGTTGATGATGCTTGGCTCCCTGCAGTCTATTTGGATTAAGAGAGCCTTACGGCCACATGAGTATAGGAGCATAGCTAGGCCATTGGTGATGTATAGCTCCCTACAGCCATTCAAGGTTTATAGTTGTGAGGGCTTACGCTTAGAGATTAGGGTCCTACAGATATTCTTCCCCACAATTTATTTGTGTTGTTGATGTGATTGGACGCATTTTGATAATCATGCATGACTGTACGCATAACATTGGGTATCGTAGGACGGTGTGAGTTTACTCAGCGAGATCTGACTGCCCTCAACTTTATTTTTTAGATCAGCTACCACCAGCTTCATAATAGTGACTCTCGTGACGTGTTCACTACTGCTTACCTACGTTTGTGTATGTTCTTTCTTTATTTTCATTTATCTTGTGTTGTAGAGTCCATAATAACATGATTTCATGAGTTGTAAAACTTTTTTCTGACGCGCACTATTGTTATTATATTGTATGAACTTACTGCGCTCTTGAGGTTTGAATTTATTTTGTCGCTAATAGTAGGCTTACGTGTGATCTGGGGTTTCGAACCTTGGTCCCACGTGCTAGTCAAGCGCAGCCCAGACCACCCGCCCACAGATATTATCCGCTTTAGGTTACCATCGGGACAAGGCTCTCACAGTTTTGCTCTTCCCACACTCAAGAAAATGCATGTATGGGGAAGAGGTATTTGTACCCTTATAAGGCGTATTTCGTTCTCTTCTCTAACTGATGTGGGATCTCACAAGCTATGGGTGGTCGACGACAGTGAACGTTGGAGGGAGAGAGAATGAACAATAAAAACTTGAAAATGGGTAGAAAGGAGGGACTGCTGCATAAATGTGTTGGTTTGTTTTGTTGTTTTTTTTGCAATTTAGTCCCTACACATTTTTAAGTTTACAATACTCCAATATTTGTTCGTTATTCTAAATACTAGCTAGTACCAACTAGTAGCAAATGAAAAATTCAGTACCGATCAGATATTAAGTTTGTACAGTTTTCTGATGATACAGTACCATTTAGCCGGTACGGTACGAAATCCATATCTTTGCTAGTAATAAATGAATTAAAATAAAGAATAGAAATAGAAATGGAAAGCGAAAATTAAAATATGAATAAAATTATTAATTATACGTATTTGATATAAGATTAAACAAAGGTCATAATTACATTTGTATTTAGTATCAAATATTGCAAAATGGAGAACTCTATAATTTTGGCTACCTTTGTTTATGGTTTTAATACTGTTTTCCAAAGATTGGATTTATGGAATTCATTGAGAAGACTAAAAAGGTCAGCTAGAGGTCCATGGATTATAAGTGGTGACTTCAATTCCACTATTAACAAATCAGAAGCTAAAGGGAATTGTAATTTGATCAACTATAATATGGATTTGTTTGATTATACCAAATATGTGGAACTTTTTGACTTAAAATCCGAGGGTCAGAAATAAACATGGAGCAGCAAGCAGAGTTCGAAATGGTTTATTCGAAAGAAATTGGATAGGGCCTTGGTGAATGTTGCATGGTTAATAAACTTTTGAGACAGCAAAGCCATCTTTTTAGATCCAGGGTTTTCAGATCATACCATTATCAAGGTGGATAACCTTTTCATAAAGGTCCGTATTCAACACCTATTCAAATTTAACAACTTCCTTACTACTGTGGATGGATTTCAAGAAGCCATTTTTAAGGGTTTAGAGTTTGAGGTCTCTGGTACAAAACAGTTTATCTGTATGCAAAAAATAAAGGCTATAAAGCAGGAATTGAAGAGGTTGAATGGAAGAAGGGGACAGAACACTAATCTTGAGATAGAATAACTAGACTACGACTCTCATTCATACATAAATCACTAGCTGATAACCCGACTGATGAGATTATTGCGAAGGAGGAGAAGGAAACACTGAAGCACTATATACAAGCAGTGGATAATCATTGTTCATTGTTAAGACAGAGATCCAAAATTAATTGAATTAAAGATGGAGACAGATGCACCAAGTTTTTCTTCAATACAGTGTCGGTAAGAAGGAAAGTTAACAGGATCACTTTGATTAAAGTTGAATAAAGGGAGTTTATATATGAGCAAACTGAGATTGTTAAGGATGCTATGGCATACTTCCAAAGTTTATAGGAACTGAAGGGAATGTTAGCATTTGTTGTGAAGACATCAGGACCCTTATTTCTGCTAAAATTCCTGAAGATGAAGCTAACTTTCTAAACAGGCAGGTCACTGATTAAGAGATAGAGGCAGTGGTGTTTAAAATGAATAGTTCGAAGGCTCCAGGTCTAGATGGTTTGAATGGTTTTCTATTAAAAAACATGGGATAAAATAAGAAGATTCATTAAAGAAGTTGTCCATGAGTTCTTCAAAAATGGAATCTTGCTCAAAGAGATTAATAAAACCTCCTTTTGTTTGATTATAAAAATTCATAACGCTACAACATGGAGTGAATTCAGATCTATTTCCTGCACTAATTTCATTTATAAGATTATTGCTAAAATCCTAGCTAATAAACTAAAATCTATGATGTACTTCATCATTAGTGAGAACCAAGGCGCCTTTTAAAGCAAGCGGAATATTGGTGATAATATTTCTAATTTTACAAGAGTTTCTGAAAGGGTACATAAGAGGAAATTCTCCTCAGAACTACATTATAAAAGTGGATCTTCAAAAAGTTTTTGATAGTGTCAGTTGGAGCTTTATATTATAGACTATGGAAGTTATGAGTTTCTTCCCGATTTTTATCAAATGGATTCAAGAGTGCATCATTGCGGTTTCCTTTAGGATTATAATCAATAGGAGTCCAACTGAGATGTTCGAAGGCAAAAGAGGACTTAGGCAAAGGGATCCTCTTTTCCTTTACTTATTTGTAATATGCATGGAAGTTCTTACCTTAATGCTAAAACATAGAATCTCTTCAACCCCAAACTTCAATTTACCTATTTGCAATATGCATGGAAGTTCTTACCTTAATGCTGAAACATAAAATCTCTTCAACCCCAAAATTCGAGTACCATACTAAATGTAAGTTGCTTTCACTAACAAGTTTATGTTTTGCAGATGATCTAATCTTATTAAGCAAGGCTGATTTTCCCTCAGTTTCATTATTGATACTTACCAAACAAAGATTTAAGGAGATTTTAGGATTAAGCATCAAATTTCAGAAAAGCTTCGTTATCATATCAAAAAGTGTTGCACATCTATCTAATAGTTTATCTCCTGTCACTAGAATGGAAAATCAAGATCCTCCTATCATATATTTTGGCATTCTTATTTTTTTGGGACAACTAAGATTTAGGGAATGTCTTTCTCTTATTGAAAAGATCCAAAGGGGTTTAGGTGCTTAGACAAACAAAACTCTCTCCTATGGCGGTAAACTTTAACTCTTGAAATTTGTCATAATGTCTATGAATACCTACTGGTGTTCTCACATTTTTCTATCCTAAGGGCCAGTTAAAATAGTGGGAAAAATGATGAAACAATTCCTATGGAGTAAGGGGAAATGAGAAAGAGGAATAGCTAAGCTGGACTCACATATGTCAAGTAAAAAAAACTAAAGGCTTAGGTTTGGAGTCAATTGGCAGAAGCAACAGATGCTTAATGTTGAAATAATTATGGAGGATGTTAAGTGAAAAGGAATCATTGTGGATTAAATAGGTACACAGCTACATATTAAAGGGTGGCAGTCTATGGGCATCTAGACCTAAAGACAGTTATTCCTCGTACTTCAACCAACTCCTTAGATCGGGGGAAGAGGTACAAAACTGAATCACATGCAAGATGGGGGCTAGGGATTATATCTCACTATGGTATGATAACTGGACAGGCCAAAGAGAACTAATCCATTATCTAATAGCTAAGGATATCCTTGATAGATTTTCAAGAAAAACCAAAATCTATGAGTTAATTGCATATGGTAACTAGGCTCTTTCCCAAGAGGATACCACAGTACAGACACAATGGTGGAGAGAATATTTATCTATGGAATGGTCAATCAGTTTTGGAAGTGACCAATAGGAAAGCTAAACAACAAATTTACGGGACAAACGCAAGAATTGGATGGTGTAAGTTGATCCAGAGCAAAATTCTTAAATCAAATGTCGGCTTCTTGCTTTGGTTAGCCATGTTACAGTACCAAGGCAAGATTAAAATTTCTTTCTTCTCCTAAACAATGTGTCCTATATAATCTAGAGGAAGAGGACAAAGACAATTTCTTTCTAGATGTGAATATTCTAAAATGGTATGGCAGAAATTCTCCTCCTTTTGTACACTTAGCTATTGTCAAAGCAATTTGAGTGGCATTATACAAGAGATACCACAAATTCTTACACCCAAGCATGACAATGACGTTTACATGGTTGCAATTGCAACATGTATCTGGGAGATTTGGAAGGAGATAAATAACAAAAGATTTGCAGGGAAAGAAAGATGTGTAAATTCTCTCACAGAACTCATAATTACCAGTATTAGAGAGCAACTGGTTATAAACTAGATGGAGAAGAAATGTAGGGGAGGCTAGCAATTTCTTGGAGACTATAACAAGTCTCCAAGAAAATTCCTGATAAATTCAGACATAATGTTATGGATCTCCTACTCTACAGTACTCAGAACATAGCAGTAATACAACAACAAAAGTTACTTTTATCAATCAGAAAAATTACTTGGAAGGCTAAAAACAGACTGTGAAATGCCCAAGTATCCAGAACATCTGGTCATCAAAACAACACATAAGGATGCGTAGAAATCTTTAAAGATGGAGCTAGTTCATACCTTACAGGGTCGATCTTTTGTGATGCCTCAGAACTTAGATACTCTACATCAATCACCAGCAAAGAAGAAGGAAAGTTGCACGCCTTAAGATAACAGCTCTCTTTTTGGGCAGTTCCACCAATTCGACGAAAAGGAATCACTCGACAGTTCAAACCCTAAATAAAGACACACTGCTTAAGAAGAAGACGAAGAAACATATTTCAAGACAGAAATTCATGACCTTAGTGTAAGAGAAGTAATTTTTGCAGAATGGTTTTTCAGCTCTTTTCGTTTTATTGCTTGGAATTATATTTATATACATGTTGAGTTGATCTGAACCATACATTTGTTTGATAGTACAAAATGAATGAAGGGTAGAGATGTAATCAGTTATAACAAATTGTACTGAGGTCCAGCTAGCTTCTGTATTTTGACAGAGGCACTCTCCTTCTCCTACTTTGACAGAGGCACGTGAGTGGGTAGGTGCAAGGAGTGATTGGGCAGGTGTATTTCCCTTCTTCCTCTCGAATCTTCTTCTCTAACATCTCTAACACTTAGAAGTTATTGCCGGTAAGGAGATGTTGAACGCCTTTGACAAATCTACCCTAATTCGGAATTTTCTAGAACTTCGATGGGGGGAATAACTTTACCCTCTAAAAAAAGCTCATTGGATCGTTACTCTTTATTATTGTTGGGTTCTCTATGGAATTGTTTAATGAATAGCGTAGTTATGTTCACAGTATCGTTTAGTCGTCTAGAAGTTTACCTTCTTGTCACTTTAGCTTTTCCTCGATCCAGGAGAAGCTTTGAATTTGTTTTTATCTCATTTATTTATTTCAATGAAATTTCAACTTTTCAAAAAAACTATTACAAATGTTAATAGAATTTTTTACTCATATTTAGTGATTATATAATTTATTTTCTACATAATTAATTAAATTATTTTTATTTTATAAATAATTAATACAAATTTTCAATAATTTATAAAATTATGAATTTTTAAATAATTGTAAATAACTTTTAAGATAATAATAAAAATATCAATAAAATAAAAATATTTATTAAAGAAATTAATATAAAAGATAATAATATATTTTTAATGATAATATTCTAATGAAAAATAATATCCTAACAATATTATGACAATATTTTAACATCTTTTATCTCTTATTTCTAACATTTAATTCTAACTGACACTTCCTAAATAAAAGTTTAGTATTGTTTAAATTTTATTTCAATTTTATTATTCTTTATTTTATAAAAATATTTGTTAAAGAAATTAATATAAAAGATAATAATACATTTTTTAATGATAATATTCTGATGAAAAATAATATCCTAACAGTATTTTGATAATATTTTAATATCTTTTATCTCTTATTTCTAACATTTAATTCTAAATTATATTGACCCTTCCTAAATAAAAGTTTAGTAATGTTTAAAATTTATTTCAATTTTATTATTCTTTATTTTATTCATTTCTAATAATAAAACAAATACATTCTTATTCTCACCTCTTTTTTATTATTAAACAAGACTTTAGAGAGGCTTTAATTGATAAAGCCCAAAGCGTTCGTGCCTTCCGTTTTTGGATCATTAATTAGAATTTAAGACCCAGAAAGTATTTCACCAACTTCACGAGGATTTACACGTCAAGCACAGTTGGCAGACGAGAATTATTATGGATCATTGCCGCAATACCTTGCATACAAGAGGTTTTAAGGCCGCCATTGATTACGTTGCTTCAAATTGTACTCTCATTAACAACTAAAGAAACTAAATATATGAGCCCCACAACGGCTTTCCCTCTTTGATAGGGCGCTTATAATCAACGCAGGAATCCTATTTCTGTAGTCGCAGTCTAAGAGATAAATTAGCATTCTTCAAAGCTCTCTTTAACCTAACTCTATTGTTCATCGTCACTTGGTTTCATGACTTTTACAGATGATCACTTAGGCGATAGAATTATGTAGTTTCACGACTTGTACAGGTGATCACTCCTCAGGCGATAGAATTCCGTACATCTCAAAATATAACCACCGAGAGAAGCAGATAACAAGGGAAAGAAAACAAGACAACTATCTGCATTATGAATCTGTATCATTTGCATTATGCAAGTTATACCAATGTTGGAGTACCACAACTGCCCTTTTTCTTCGGTGAGACAGGATAAAAGAACATGATTGGACCGGAAGGGGCGTGCAAGCAATACTAAAAAGTTCCAACCAAGAACAAATTAGGTACAACTTTAATATTTAATGTCTAAAAGCAAAGCTGAACAAGATAATGATTCAACGACCACACTACCAACAAGAAGAATATAGATATTAAATATCTTCAAGAACTGGATTGATTAATGATGCCATGTCTTTAGACCTTTGGGACTTCATATCCAAAGCGACAACGTTACAGTTGCGAAAATAATGAAGAGGCAGCCAGCAATGCAACATTAGTCTCTGACATAAAGAAAGAGTTAAAAGTCTACAAATTGTAGTCATCAATTTTCCAACAAAAAAGATAATCATCACTACTAATGAGACATTCAATTTGTCCGAGTCCGCCAGCAACGCAACAAACTATACCCTCTGAAACAGTCATCACGGGACCAACATGAAGGATAATATCCACTCAGATAGATGTGGGTCACACAAAGGGTGGGTTTGAAAGAGCACTTTTAGTTACAAGTCTTAAAAGACACTGCACAAAAAGAAAGGACGAGAACTCGATCAGAAAGTTCATTACCTGATATCTAGCATAAAGGGAACCTGAAGCTCCCAAACAATACTACCAAAACTCGAAAAAGACATAGCCTAGAGACCTTTGCACTATACCTGTTAATTTGTTTCAAGTCTTCATAAAGAGTAGCAAACCTTTACTAATATTATTCAGTCTCAAGCAGAGCCACTGTCTATCAAATTTACTGCAGCCACACCAATGTCACCACCTTTATTTGGAGGTGCTTAAAACTGTTCGCATCCAATCTTGATTTGTAGTCCCGCTCAAGCACCTGAAGATAGTTAGACAATTATCTAATGGCTACCACAGTGTCAAAACCAGTTAAACAACTTCAAGAGCTTCTTCAACAGCAGCAAGAACCTTTCATCCTAGAGGTTTACCTTCTAGAAAGAGGGTATCAAAGAAATGGGTTAATATCAGAAAGTAGCTGCTACTGCAGCTGTCTTGGGAATGAAGAAAAGCTCCTGATGTGGTCAGTCGGTTCTGGTTTACAGCGAGGCAGAAAGGGTATCACCAATTTTCCAAGAATAATAAAAGCAACATATAACTGGATCATTTCTATTAATGAGAAGTTGAGAATCAAGAGTTGCAACCAAAGAGACGAGAAGTGTGATGTCCACAAGAACTTTCGAGAAAACCAACAAGGTCCAGATTTTGATGAGTTTTCCTCAGCCAGTAGCACAACAGTGTTCAATTCATGCTCAGAAAGTGATGCAGAAGAAACAACTTCATTGCAGAAAGATCACATGTTCAGGGTGAAAGTTAAAGATTCTTCTCAACAATGTATTCCAACATAGAGAGAGGTAGAAAACTGAATATTCCTAATCTTTTTCTTCATTATTGAAGGGAATATTTGATTATATTTAGTTCTTGATACACCTAAGGAATTACAGACGTGGTTCAGCTATCCACATGCAAATAAGCAATTTCAAATAGAAAGTTCAACTGGCGACAAAATAGAAGATAAACCATTCAGCCCCGCTTCAGTTCTTGAACAGATACCTAATCACAGACTTTCCCTACTTCATGAAGGTTAGCATCTTTTATCTGCCATGGAATGCAAAAGCTCATAATAATTATTGTAGTTCCTTTTTCTCAACCAGTTCTCTCTAGATGATACATTTCCATTTAGCAGCCACAGACCAAATTTGTCAGAATTAGATAAACAAATTCACTTTAAATCTTTTTTCCGAAAAACATGGGATTCAAACAGCTTTTCATCAAACAAAGCAACTCTTGATTGATTGTGTGTGGGAGATTATTAACAACCAGATAAGAAGGCAGAAGCAACAGGAACATTACAAAAAATACTTGGAGCCTCTAGAGCAATAAAAAATCATTAATGAAAATACATTCTGCTGGAAAGTATCAGGAGATCTATTTTATTTGAAAAAGTTCTTGGATTTGGATTTACTGCATTCAGCTAAAGAATGGAGCAAATACAAAGGACAGAAAAAAGACATTCCAACAGGGATCAGAGATAGCATTTCTAAAGAGATCAAGAATGCAACTATCACAGATATTATTCATTTGTTGTCATGAACCAATAGTCTGATTCAAAATTAGTTACTTTTACCTTTTCAATTTGTTTCAGTAAGCTGAAAAGTATCAATTTCACTCATGTCTTCATGATCTATTATAGTACATGTAATGAAGATAGCATTATCATTCATGGCACTACGATACGATGATGTTTCCATGAACAATATAAATTAGACAAGAATTTCTTCCAGCTAAACGAAACTAAACGAATCCATTAACATTTTATTCGTCGTGCTACAATTAGACCCATACAAGAATCACATAAAAGTCGTCACCATGCTCGTGATAGCCCCCCTGACTATTCCAGTTCCAGTGATATGCAAAGTAAGTGAAAATTAGCTTTTAAAGCTTCAAGTTAGCTCAGTTAGTGATCCACAACATTTACAATAGTTAAAACTAATAGAGAAATGGATTTACATCATTCTTTTTTTCTTTTTGTTTGCACTACGTTGTGTTAAAAGTTCCATAACGGCCTACAGCTGAAGTTTCAACAGATATGCCAGTTGTACAGCAATTAAAGATTTACATGAACCTAAAGCGCCAATATGGATATGATGTGAAAGCACTAGGAAAGTTAACAGATAAAACTGATTTTTATATATAATTTTCATCTTTTGTACTTCATTTCATTAATTTATGAAAAGATGTTCCAGGATCATCTATTTTCCCCAACTTCTGATAGCTAAAACACATCTAATCCCACATCAACTTCATCAAGCACTTGGAATTATTGTAACTATAACAATAATAACCTTGAAATTTAATTTGCTTTTTATTCATGCCAAATAGAAATCAAGATCATCTGATTTAGTATAATAAATAAAAGACCACCTTTATTATCCTATTCCAAAGTCTACATGACCAGATTTATCTTGAATACAGCCTTATGTACTAGAAGATGGTGCAACTAGCTGAATATATTAAGACAAAAAAACCAGTGCTTCCAGGACATACCATGAACTAGCAGAGAAATGTTTAAACTAGTAGTCCCCAAATAGAAAAGGGAAACTACTGGATTTCTCCGTCCACACCAAGCTCCCCATCTTCAAGTTCCTCATAACCACCATTTCTACGGGAACCACCCCGGTGATCCCTTTTGTGCCGTCTGTGCCTGCTTTCATTATCTGATTCAGGTGTGTATGAGTACTGCAAAAGAGTGGCAGATTAAGGAAAATTTTAAACATTTTACAAGTTAACAAGAAAGATAGTTGAAGAATAGCACCTTTTTTGACTTTTTACGTTCATTTCCATGCCTGCGCGACTTTTTAGAATCCTCTTTTTCATCCTTGTCAGAAGTTACATCATCAGTTGCAATCTGATGCCGTTTCCGGCACTTCCTATCTTTTTCCTTTTCTCTTTTCTTCTCATCTCTATGCTTATAGCTTTCAGTTTCATCCATATTGTCACTATCTGTTTCATCCTTTTTAGTTCTTTCCTTTCCCTTTTCCTTTTCACGCTCTTTCTCTTTCTCCTTTCTCTCTTTATCTCTTCGCTTCTCTTTTTCATCTCTCTCGCTGTCCTTTTTAGCCTGCCAACAGGTAAAGCAAAGAAAGACGAAGCTTAGGACCACCTACTACCTGGGACGCAATAGTCACTGTTGAAGTAACGAGTTGCTGGTCTTTTTGTTTTGTTTTGGTAAATAAGTTGCTGGTCTTTTTATCATGATTTTAGTCATTTGGTTGCACTTAACACTATGTATTAAGTTACAGCTCAGTATAAAGCTGATATGAAGCCAATATTTTCAAGGCTTTTAATTCATCTTTCTCCAATTTCTTCTTTCAATCACAAATTAAACAGCACAACAAAAGAGCAATTTAAAACACATTTCAATTATGAGAGCTAGAGGTGTAGACCTTTGAGAAGGTTGCCGTTTTCATTTATAAGAATACAATATTAAACTATAAGAACAGTGCCCCAGCCGTCCATGCATACCAAAATTAGAAACAGTAATAATTCTGGTAAAACACCTTTCATGATGCTAAAAAAGTAATTCATTAATATGAGAAGGGATAATGAAATACTGTTATTTACATTTTTGATCATTAATAATCAACTAAATTTATGAAGAAAATATACATACCTTTTCCTCTTCACGCTTTCTTTCCTTCTCTTTAGCCTTTTCCTGCAAATAAGCAATGTACTCCTCAAAGATCTCTCTCCTTAAACATTCTTCCCCAATTGCCCTGCAAGAGAAAAGCAGTGGAAGTGAAAAATGATCAAGCAAAGGTACAAATAAGAAAGGATTTTATAAATGCTGGGAGCTGCAATACCTATATTCTTGGCTCTCTTCAACCAGTGATTTGGAATCTTCCCAATCAGAAGTTGCAGTTATTCCCTACAAGAGAAATTTCGATAAAAATTTACTTGATAAACTTAAAAATTTGATCAACTACCACAAGATGATTATATTCAGAAGAATGTTCTCAAGACAGTTTTCTCTTACGTTACATGTATGTAATAGTTTTGTGAAATCATCAGCAAGGCGTTGATGCTTTTTAGCTTCCTTCTCTTCCTTCTCCTTAGATCTCTCAACCAATTCCTCGTACAAAAGCTTCAGAACACCAAATAGAATAAAACCATTATGCTAGAAGCAACAAACGGAAGTTATGTTAAGTTTGAAAGGAATTGCATGCACATGATTGAAGCTTGCATGCCAATTGTTTCAGCCCTGAAATTAGTCTAAGACATTGAATAGTAAGGTTCAAGTATATAGTACTATGGTTCTTAAAGGAAGATGTCAACTTCCAATCCAAATTGGCTTCCAAATGACATCATGATCTCAGGCCCTGATAATGAAATTATTGAACTTGAGAAAGTTATAATGCTGACTTTCGTTTTAAATGACAGCCACTTAAGATAGGTTAACCACAGATAACAAAATCTCCTCCACAGTCTCACAAGGAATCAGAAGAATCAGTAATTTTCATATTGAAAAGTATCATCCAAGCCTCTTTCATGGGGGGACTGATTTGATTTGACTTAAAGAATACCTTCAAGTTGATATCTGATATAGGAGGAGAACCGACTTCAACAGAAGTTGCAGCCTGAAATTCTTCAAACGCCCAAGTTGACAACATCGTAATCTGCAAACATAAACGTTAGACACACATAAAGGGCAGTATATAGAAAGGGGAAGATACCACAAGTCATACCTTTCCTGACTTCATCACATCCTTTACCCTAGTTTTTTCATCATGGTACTGTTAATATCAAAAATAAGTTAAGACTTGCAGATCTCAACTGCTTGCAGTAAGACCAAAAAGCACACATCAAAAGTTAACACAAGTTCGGTAACAACCATGTTAAAGAATACCATAGAATTGCATGCTCAGAAAGTAACTTTTAATTTCCGACGATTAAAACTAACGGTTACATTGGGAGAGGGAAACAGGATAAGCACGGTCAGAATAAATACAGAAAAGAGAAGGGGAAAAAAACTCAAAACAGTTTATTTTACTATCAACAAAACACTAATTTAAACTTCAGGAAGTGAAGATTCATGCTTAAATATAATAGTAATTCAAAACCGAGAGACCATCATGGTCAGGTGACTGAACAATGGAAAAAGGCCCAGATAAATTATTTTATATAGTCCCTGAATATATTTACACTCTTTTGGCAACAAAGCTTATGGTTAATAGTAGCACTAACTGATTTACAAAAATTAAGATATTAGCAATAAAACAGGTGTTGAAATCTCAAACCTCCCATCTACTTCTAAGACAAAGGGAGGAAAAGCATACCATATCTCTTTAGACATCACCACAACCAAACCTCTTTCTGTACAGTTTCTGCAAGCCATACATATTTGCATGAAATAATTTCAAAAGCTTTTCGCTTGAATCCTTAAAAGTTTTTCATTTGGTTATTCAAATATTCCACTTCCTTAACATCACATCTATTCAAAACTGTGACAGGAGAAGGCCAATATTTTATGTCAAATAAGTTTCTAACTCTAAGACAGGATAAAAGAGGGGGTAGAGATACAGAGAAGTATGATCCACCTTATCACCACTAATATCTAACCTACGTAGTACATAACGTACTCTGTAATGGGCAAAAATCATAGGAAACTGGAAACAACTACATATAGATTAGATGTTAGAACTTATTGCCTGTTAACTGATCCATGACTAAGCAAACTTAATCATGAAACGACCCAAAAACAAACAGAAACTGGAATCATATCAGGATAGTTACCTGCTTCTCTAATTCTTCAGCAACATCCTCAAACAAATCTTTTGGTGTTGAACCAGACATGTTAGTAGCAACAGCATGGTATTGGTCTGATTCCTTGACCTAATTACAAAAATATCAAAATTTTACACAAAACACAGTTCCAGGCAGTCTCTTGTCCATTGTATTTATTTTTAAAAAAGCAACTCTTTTTTATGTTTTCCTTAAGAATAAATCAAGAAATAACCTTCAAGCAATAGTCATGCCAGTGAGTTTTAGCCGTAAATGACCCTGCAGCCACGTGCTCTGCCATCAATTTACGAAATGCATCACGGTTTTTTCGCTCAGCTCTTCTCAATTTCTCCTTTTATGCAGTAACAGATAATCATAAGAACAAAATTCAGAACAAAATAAAAGAGCTTGCATGCAGATTCTACCTTGTGAATCTTCTTTTGTTCCTCCTCTTCTCTCTCCAAGTCACGGATATAATCCTGCACCACTGGCATCAGTATTATTTCATGTTCAAATAAAAACATATAACGAGGCTACAGGTGAGAGAATATACCTGGTACACCAGTAGGCGGTCAAGTTTTTCAAGGTGCAAGCATCGTTCATCATCCTCCAAGCGATCTTGAATTTTCCGCCACTGGCTATTCACCTGTGATCAAAAAACAGATTGAGAAAGACTTCAGAAAAAACTGATTGTGAAAGAGTTCAGGAATTGAAAAACAGGAATATTTGAAGAGGACCTTAATGAAGTCACACGATTCAAGAAATTTTCTATATTCTGCTACATGATGCTTGTGGTCCTCTGCAGCTTTTTCTTTTTCCTGCATTAAATGTGAGCATGAGCAACAGAAGACTGCTGTAGAATTTTTGCACATATGACCCTTGCTTCAAATAAGTATTATACATAACATCAGAGTTCAAGAGCATAGTGATTAATGTATTTTTCAATTAGATATAACAATCTTTGGTTTTTCCTCTCTACAAATTCTCCATTTCTTTCCTTTTGTTTAACAGTGTGACTTCTGGATTCTTAGTATGCACTATTTGAAGTAAATAAAGCAAGTATTTATTTCTTCCATTTCTTACGCTGCTCAAAGAAAACTGAAATGATCATCTTACTCTTTCTTTCACTGCCCATGGAACTCTGAATCAATTAATGTACCCTTCATCACAAGCCATCACTAAGAAGACCACCATTTTCATTTTTTCTCCAAGGAATTACTTAAAGTTGCAAAGGAAATATAAAAATGAAAGCCTAGGAAACAACTGTAGCAACAGCAAAATCATTCCTTTGGTCCATTGATATTGAAAAGGTTGCACAGTTTTTGATCATTCATGTGGGAAAGGAACGTAATCCAAACATTATGAATTCTGCCAAATGAATGCATAGAATCGATTGCCTCCCTCTTCCAAACTCGCCATCTCTCTTCGTCGTCCAAAGTCACCTCCTCTTCCTTCTCTATCCCTCTCACCCCCTTCTCTTACTTCTATATCTCTTTTTATATATACAATATTTACAAGTCTAAGTACGTGTCTTTTCAAAGTTCCTCTATTCTTACAATGTTTCTTTATGTCTTGAAAACTATTAACTAATGAATAGTATAAGGCTTTAGGTAATTAAACCACTATATTCCTTGATAGTTAGTTCAAATCACGTGGATAGAGCATTGGCGTTCAAATTCTAACAGAAATTAATTCAGACTTAACAGGATCATTTGTTTCAAAAGAAAAAACATGAGCAAATGAAAAGCTATGCGTAGGTTTAAGGATATAACTGAAAAGGGGAAAAAATAAAATAAAAAGTCCAAAGAGAAACTATACTAAGGTTTAGGGACTAAAAATTATGTTTTGCCATTTCTTTGCCATAAATACGAAAGAGAAACGCAAATAGTTATCATTTCTTTACCTTCCTCTCCAGCTCCGCTATGTAGTTGCCAAAAAGATCCTCCCGATCCCTGGCTTTCTCAACAGACTTGAATCGTTCATCATTCTCAAACAAACTCACAGCTTTGCTGATATAAAATAATGCAGTGTTAAGATAATAAAACCTGTAACTAGAGTGGTGGCGCTGTTTCTAAAGATAGTGAAAAAGAATCCTAATATAATACAGCGACATTTCAACCTCCATTTCATTGATGAAGTAAGTTCTGTGGATTCCTGAAACAAGATCAAAGTACATAAGGCATTTTCACAATGAGAAATATATATCCAAGGACGAACAAAGAACATTCTCAAGCGTACTAACATACTTCCAACATCTTTGAGAATTCCTCACGAGCTTTTTTCTGCCTCATTCTCCTCTCCTCAGCCTCGATTTTTTTCCTTTGACCCAAGTACTAGAATGGTACATAGCAAAGTGTATATCACAATCTAAGGGCTATCAATATTAAATGCTTGCACAATAAACTCCTTGAAAAAAAAGTGTACCTCGTTAAATGCTTGCTTCCGTTCGCCTATTGTTTTTAATGCACCAAATCGTTTGTCGTTAATGACCTCCCCCATTGTCTAACAGCAGATATTAACATGAATGAGAATCATTCAATCAGATAAACAAATGGCAGGAACCAAATAAAATCAGGGTACCTGCTCCCAAGTCCAATCAGACCGAACGTTTGCAGATTCAAGGAGAGCTTTGAATGCACTTTTTGCCTCCTGAAGATATTAATAACAAGCAAATAATAGAAGAACCACTAAAGATGATATTTAACAAAGACATTGTCATCACAGTTTTCCAGTCGAGTAAAATCAGACACGACTTTGTGCGGAGGTTAGGGAAGGCTGTTGGTTGGCAGCTGATTCTATAATACCTGTTTGCTGGCAAATATTAAAGGTTCATCATCTGAGTTTTTCTCTTCCAATGAGGCCAAATTAGCTTTTCCTGCATCAACATAACCTTTTCTTTCATCCTGCAAGCAACACAGTCAACACATCAAAATGTAATTTAGCATTTCTTGCGTATGCATCCCACTTTTGAAGGGGGCATGTAGTTAAATTCCTTCAACAAAAGAATTCAGCATTTAAGTTCAATAGAGTTGTGCGTCAATATCCATCCCCTAATTACAACTTCCAGAGCAGCATCACGAAAACTACTCATACCTCAATATCCCGCATAGATGCTCCATCCCAAGAACTTCCAACCCCTTGGAGTGCTTGATTGTCAAAGCCACTCCTAAAATTTTTTTAACCAATGCAAAGCAACAGTCAAAAGGGTTACGTACAAGGCAATTTTTTGCAGAAATCACTACAAACAAACAAGGAAAATGGTTACATACAATGATGTTGCATTAACATTGGCTGAAGCGTTAGGAACCCCAGTACCCCCTGAAACAGAGGTTGGCAAAGCATTCATGGTCACAGCAGGTAGTTGGACACTAGCAGCGCTTGTTAGTGCAGAATCTGCAGTAGCAATGGCTGCTGATCCACTAGCTACCATAGGGGCAGAATCCGCAACAGATACCACAGGTGTGACGGAAATTAAACTTGAAGCCACTCCAGTTACTGGCAAAGATAGGACGGAGGCAACTGAAATTGCTGAATTAGATACCTCATCCGATGTGACAGCAACAGTTGCAGGGACTTCAGAATTAACATTTGTCACTGCTTGAGTTGCCTGAATGACAGTTTGTTGAGCTTGCTCACGTGCAAACTGGAAACATGTATTAAGCATGAGGTCAGAAAGGCTACAGGATGTGGAAGGGAAGTGTGAGAAAATTTATATACCTTGAGTTCATCAGGAATCGACCATTTAGATTGCTTTGTAACCTTGTTGTAGTAGTACCTGCATAAGCCATCAAGGATTAAATTACCTTGTGGAAATAAGACAATCAAACACATACTTGTAGAATACTAAAACACACTTTTTTCCCTCGGAAGTCGTAAATTCCTTCCAAACAGTTGATGCGTCAGCCCTCTGTCACAATAACATTGATTTTCAAGTGGAGAATCTTAATTAGTAAGATAAATAATCAAGGATATCCTTGTACACCACATATCATGTATAAATAAATGCCTAATAAAACTGAAAAAAAAAAAGAAGGCATACTTGCTTACCCAAGGTAATGACATAGCCACATGAAAAAATCACATAGATAAGTAGGAGATGTCAAGAGCATCAATTAAAAATATAACTGCCATTTGCATGCTAAAAAGATCACGGAAAAAAATATCTAATTTCAGGTTAAAGTATAATTAGTTCTGCTGCCTCAGAAGACCTTAAAATACCTAGAAATTCAGCAAATGGTCATCACTTGTTCCATTCATTCTGAACGTACTCCAAGAACCTCCAGTAGCAGCCATAACAGCCCAAAAATTGAAATGTATGTAGGAGAAATAAGAATGCAAAACATGTAAAGTTATAATATTCAACCAATCCCTAACCCCATAAAAATAGTTGCACCACATAAATCTCGCAAAGCTTAGTATTAGATAATTTTTAGCCAGGGAAGAACCTGCTAACCACCTCAAGGACCTCAATATGCAAAATATAAACCACAATGCTCAGAGAACAGAATTTGTTTCTGTAAAGGAACTACAAGGACGTAGATGATGGTTAATAAAACAACTGCAGAGTGCTCTTCCAGTGATCAGCACCATCAAACAAGGCAGAAAAAGAACCAAGCATTCAAAGCTATTGTTAACAGAAAGCAGAATTAACAGGACCCACAAGGCAATTAATGAGAAAGTTAAAGTTGATACCAAGGAAATATGGGATGGACAGAGTAGAATAGCAGCAAGACTTGTAAAATACAATGGTTGACACATGGTGCAACATATAGTATCTACGAAGTAACACGGAAATGGAACAAGATATGAGAGTTGGATGCAAATTCAAAATATACAACTCTTTCCTTTTAATCTGGGCAAAGACAACCAACCACTGTTTCATTCTCATTCTATAACTTCAGTACATAACAATGCGAAATAGTATTATTTACTCAAGTCAGTTAAAAGTATGTGTCAGCCAGATTTTCCATAATAAACTCTCCCTAAGTGACGAAGAAAATGAAGAAACAAAATATTTCCTGTCTCCAGAAAGTGAAAGCCTGCCTCACAATGAGCATAGAGATCAGTCATTAAAGTTCTCCAACTTGCCACACATGCAAAGAAAAGCAAAACTCAAATAAAACAGTATCAATAATTGAAGAATGATTATTGTTGAAATCAAGGAGTTCCTAACCCGAAATTTGATTATACAAAATATTCATAACTGACGTGTATATATAAGAAAGTAGAATGTCAAGGCAAATATTGTTAATGAAATAAAGCCATGATGAAACGCATTGAAAAGTTGTGAATAACAAGTTTGTTACATAGATTGATTATTATGGAAGGTATGGAGTTAAGAAATTCAAAATTTTTGAAGCAAAGATGAGGTTTATGAAAATCCCAAAATAGTCACCTGGGAAGGCAGCAACCAGATGAAGAAAATATGAAGCTAAAGGAAAGGGTAGCCATTCATCGATCTGATTAGTGGTCCATGCACGTTGATAAGGAAAGCATAATCCTAGGGGGTAGGGGAGAATAGGTTGACAGTCCAACCTAGTTAATTGACCGACTAGGACATTCAATTGATCAATCCTAACAAAAGACCCCAAAACGATTTTGGACGTTAAACTAACTCACTCCACTTAAATGATGATTGCATAAAAAGGTGTAAATGGTCGACCAACTGGATCAATAGACTGATGATTAACTAGATAGGTGTATAACGGTCATATTTTGACAAATATGAGAGGGCATGATTTACACAATGGCCCATTGATGAGAAAATGCATAAATACCCAACCTTGGAGCTAGAGAGAGCAAGAATTAGAGAAAAAGGCCCAGAGGAGAGAGAAAGAAAAAACAAGGGTAAAAAGTGAAATCATTCTTACGATGGGAGAATAGATAGACTTATTGATAGCTAGAGTCAAAGAACTTATGGTATAGTGGGCTTGATCAGTAGTTATTTATCCAAGGAGTTTCTGGATATGATTTTTAGTGAGTCATTTGTATTTATTGAAGTTACCATAGTAGTATCCTTCCACCCATCAAAAAAAGGTCGGATAGTGGATTTGTGTCTCTAAATTTAGTTTAGACAGTGGATATAGGTCTAATGCAGATTGAACCACTATAGAATTGATATTATCTCTCTCCCTATCTCTTAATTATTATGTCTGATTGAATTGGTTAGTTGAGATTCATCAAATTGCATCATCTTAAGAATTGCATCCACATAAGAACTCTAGGTGTTTGATAAATTTCTAAAAAAGAGTTAAACACTCAATTCATCCTCCTCTTGGGTGCCTCTAGGACTAACAATTATATTACAACATGCACGAACTGGAGCACAATTCTAAACAAATAACAAGCAATACTAGAAAAGGGCATGTAAGGCAGATAGCAAAAGCACTATGTTAACTGGAAATGAAACATATGGAAAATGGCTAACCTCAACTGGTGACATCAGTTCAAATGGCTTCTCCCAACTAGACTGTTTTGTTTTTTTGTTGTAATAGTATCTAGCAAAACAAATCTATTCATAAGATCTCAAGTATCACAGCACAGCAAATGAATGATTCCAATGATATACCATAACCCAGATGATAGAACTTGGTTGGGTTATGAATTGTTATATAAAGAATTTTGTGTAATAGATAAGGTAAGATTGTAGGATTCAAGAACTTGAAGACAGAAAATAACACTTATAACAAGAACATACCTCCTCCCGTCTGCAGCTGTATGCTCTTGCCAATCAGATGAAGACTGTTGAGAAAAGTTTCGGATGTTTATTGCCTGTAACAGAAAAAGGAAGAGAGTTCCAAAATCATTATCCCGTTTATTATAGGGAAGAGATAATTAGCATAATGATTCTTAAAGCAAGTACAAGGGGTAATACTGATCCCAACGATGATGGCTATATAATTGCCTTCCTCATAAGAGTAAATCAAAAGCTAAAGAAAAAAACAAACGATAACATCTCTTGTACAATGTGCAAAAATTAAAGAAACTTTTTAATTCATACGTTCAGCTAAATTGACAATTAAAAAGAAGCATCAATTATTGCAATGATAACAACAGGCTACTTTCAATTCACGAAGCAACAACATGGAAACAATGTAAAAAATATTAACTTCCTGAGAAGCTCAATACTTTCAGCTCATGAGAATCAGGAACTTCAACGATATATCTTGTATAATTTAAGCACAAACTTCATTATCATGAACATTCTGAGTAAAAATGACTTAATAACCAACTATCCAATAAACTTAAAAAGGCATAACTACAAAAGGTCCTTGGTGACCATGAATCAATATAACTGGCATAGTGAAAAATATGATGACTCATCAATGAAAAGAAATTTTCTGGCATCCTCAACAGTACACCAAACAAGTAGATAGCAATAAATATATTTAACCATGAAAAATTGGCACAATATGATTGGAAGAGAAAAAGCAAAAAAAACACTCACTGGATCAGAGGAAGAAGATACTGAAGGTTGCTGTCCAGCATGTTGAACAGGCACAACAGTTGATGCACCATGACTTCCAGATGACAACCAAGGTTGCAACCCTACAGATACTACAGGCGCATGTCCTTGAGACATAGGCTGGAATTGTGACAATGTATTGGCATTGTTCTGTGGCTGGCCAAAATTTGATGGTGCATACTGAAATAATGTACTTCAAAAGTAAGTGCAAACTGTATTCCAGAAAATGTGGAAGACAAATTGAGTGAGTATTTGGAATGAATATCTTACGCTATAAGAAGAAGAGTGAGGAATTCCAGGTGCTCCCAAATGAGGGGTAGTTAGCTGTGCTTGTGGTGAGCCAGACGTAAGACGTCGATTTGGTTGACCATATGGCAGAGCTACAGCCTGAGATGAAGGCATAGCAGCACCAGGTTGACTTGGCCACAGTGGTAATTGCTGCACCGGATGAGAATATTGCAACTGTTGACTTTGAACAGCATGTGTCCCAACATTAGAAGCAGGCATGACTTGTCCAACAGGCCGAAACTGTTGAGAACCTGATGGAATAAATGGTTGTCCCTGCTGCATTGGAATCATTGGCCGTAACTGCAAGAAGATTTATATATAGTACCAATGAAAAGTTTTAACAAATTTAAAAGAAGAAAAGACAACATACGAAAAATTGTTTGCATAGGTAAGGGAGAAGTAAGACTTTGGGGACCCAAGGATCCAACTGCAGAAGGCTGGATTGGAAAGAGAAGAAGATTAAGACATTATTTCAATTGAAAAGATCTTTGAACAAGCATAGCATAAATAGAGATTCATAAACAGAGAACAACCAAGCGAAAAGAACAAGAAATCAAAACGAAGAAAATATTTTAATACTAATGAGAGTCAAATTTCTGATAAGTGCATGATAGAGGCCGCATGGGTAGCATCGTAGGAGGTTGAGTGGTTAGACATTATCTACACGTTGCACGCATGAAGTCCAGATAACTTAAAGTGGAGTGTTTTTTTAGGAGTTGTGAGGTTATGGACGAATAGCATTATTTTCTCCTATTTTTATTCATTGTCTGTTATTTGCTTCCACTAGAGTGAGGTGTCCGCAAACTTTGTGATTCCTAGTTTGTAGCAGAGTGGGTTTACCACTTGTAATTATCTTGTTATTTAAATACTGTTGCAAAGGAAATGGAGGATAGACAGGAATTACAGCAACTATCTTCTTCTGAATTCTCTTCTCTCTCTCTCTAGATTCTAAATTCTTCTATCAATTTCCAATGTGATAACAATGTAAAGCAAGACCAATAGGTTCCTATTTAGATATAACTTTTGTGACCCTACGATTTCAATATTACTAGCCATTCCAGCACACACACCAAGCTACTAACAGCTGCAGACATTAACACGCTATTACCGAGAACTTCTCACATATAGCAGCAAGACTTCAAACTGCAACCAAACAAAACGAAGAAAGTACACACATTGTCCTGATCCATTAGAAGTATTCGATTAAGAAAATTGACTTGTTCACTAACTTGTCAATTCTTGCTTGTAATTTTCCAAACCATCAAACAAAAGGTCGCAAATACGGCAAGAAAACAATACAGAAGAGGGATAAAGATACACCGTTACTTACAATTAGTAATTGCGCAAAGAGATTGAAGAAGAAGATTAGACGAGATCCATCTGAGTCAGTTCCAGGTGCTTAGGGTTTAAGAAGCAATAAGAAAAAAGTAGATAAGTCATAAGCGGCAAACAGATTTTATTTCGCTGGTAATTTGCATTTTGAGAAAGATAATTACACGAGTTGCTTTCTTAATTTAAACGGTACATCGATTCCGATAGATTTTAGCCATTAGGGTAAAAATCTTTATCGTTTATGATTTAAATTCATATTAAAAAAACAACTTTAAAATTTTATTAAATAAATTTATTATTACATCATAATTACAATATATTTTATTTTATCACAATACTGTCAATTATAAAACAATAAAAGATTATATTTAAATATTTTAATATTAGAATATATCTTTAGTAATTTTAAATTATATAAATATTTTATACTAAATAAAAATATAAAGAAATTCACAATCATTTAACTTAATTATATAATATTTCATGTTGGAAAAAGTTTTTAATAACAAAAAGTATTAAGACTTTAATTTCTTTTTATTATAAAATTTTCATATTTAGTCCGTCAAATCATATATATTTTGTAGTGAACAAATAATTATTCACTTAAAATTATGTGTCAATTTTAATGTGATAATGAGAGCAGTCATTCTTATTTTATTATAAGTATTTGCAAAATTTCATTATATTTTATATTCACGTTGATATAAGTAGCTCATACTTTAGATTAAAATTTAGTTACATAGTACTAAAATAAATAAAAGTTTTGTAATTCTATATACTAAAAATTTTAAAAATTAACTTTTACAAAGTTGATACTTTTTTTTAATGTTCTAAAAACTACACAAAGGATCTAATTTATCAAAATACACATAATTTATAAGAATCATAATTTGCAATACTTTTATTGTTAGGTCTTGATATAGACTACGTTTTTGATCATGGATAATCATATATTGAAGGACTTAGTCTTTGTTGTTATTTGTCTTCCGCTTAATAAGCCAATAAAAGCAGGTCTTTGGTTGTAGTTGGGTAGTTTCAGTTTCTTTTCAAATTTTCTAACATGGTTGTTATTTTCAAGGAATGTAAGATTTCTATTTAAATCGTTTGAAGTGCTTTAAAAAGGGGACATGTAAATAAAATCTTAAAGAGCCATTCCCTTATTCTTTTCATCCTCTCATTTTTTTCTATCAAATCAGCTAGATCAAAGTCAGTTACGGCCATGGATACTCGCAACAAAACTAATGTTGAATTTCGTAATGAGGTTAATGAAATCTTAGTTTGACATCAGTCTAGTTTTGATCAAGTTAATGCTACTCTACAAACAGTATTAACTGAGCTTCAACCTCTACGCATCCCTCGCAATGTACCATCTACCCATCCAGAAATTAACTCATTTTTCTTGGGAAAATCTTCACATTCTCCAAGCACCTTATGATCTAATAACCTCAATGATCATCATCACCATCATCTTAAGTTGGACTTTTTAAAGTTCAACAGTGAGGATCCAACTGGTTGGATTTATAAGACAGAACAACATTTTCAATTTAAGACCATTGCTCCTAATCAAAAAGTGCAACTTGTGTAACATCCCATCACTAATGGGAAGGGTAAGATAGTAATTTGGAACGAGTTAGGAGTGTTTAAAATTGTTTAGCTATGTTCATGCATTCATATATGCACGTGAATAGTGAATTTTGCATATGTAA